>CM051700.1:3615000-4107500 GCA_028022725.1 Lycodopsis pacificus
GGACACAGCCCGACTCTCTCCATGCTGTTTAGGATCTGTTTCTTGACTTCTGGCCCCTGTGTGGAGACAAGAGGCCATCAAACAGAGAATCAATAAGATATTTTAGTCTGAACTATATCCCAATAATATCACCAGTACATAACTGTTCATAACTGTCCAAAACATCAGGATGTTTTAAAACCTCTACATGTGTTTCTTTCTATCCATTCACAGGTGGTCAGAGTGCCCTGCATTACAACCACACACACTCTCTGGAGAGCACACTCGCTGATCCACATCCAGCAGCACAAACACAGCCTGACACACACACACTCACAGCTGCTGACACACACTCCGTTACACACACGGACACACACACTGCCGTCTTGGTACAGCTGCAACAGGTGGCTGCAGTCCAGGCAGCCAACACAGAGAGGTATGTGGACAGCTGTGGAATACGGGACATGCATGAAGGCCACTGTCATGCTATCAGATGGCATTCAGTTCACACTTGTGCCACATAATGATCTACGGCTCGTTACACCTTCATACTCATTCTCTCTCTGCTTACAGCTTATCATTTGCAAGACTTTATATGAATGTAATGACATGGATGAGTATGAATCTCTCCTGCAGGCCGTGTTCTTTAACATTACTGTCGTAACGTTCCTCTTCTCCCGACACCATCCTAATGATTCCTTACTGGCTTTCTATCAAATTAAGCAGAAAACAGTGCGGATGAAAGAGGATGTGGCTACCTGTGTGTGTGTGTTTCTGTCTCCCCAGTAATGACTTTGACGTGGGTCTGGACCCAGACATTAGTCTGGCCGACATGTATCGCTGGAAGGTTTCTGCTTATGCTCCCTGCAGCTCGACGTGTACAACAGGTAAACGCATGCACAACGTGCACACAGTGCAGAGTGTGAGGCTCATATTGCATCCCAGGACTCCTCAGACAGAGACCAGACCCCAGTGTGCAGGTCATCACAGTCTCAGAGCTCAAACTGATGACCAGGTTGTTTGTTTGCGTGAATGTTCCTGTGTGATGTCATACAGGAACATTCTGCATCCTGCATATAGGAACATGCAGGGACAGAATATGATGCATTATTATTGATTGAAGTGTCCAGCATTATTTCAGAGTTGAAAGCTCCACCTTGAACAGAATGACTTGTTATGTTGCAGATCCAGATATTACTCACAGATACAACAAATACAATATGATGCATTATTGTTCGTTCAGTTATTACAGCATCATTGGAATGTCAGGCTAAAACTCCCTTTCATGTAAAACTTCCAGTGTAAGTGGTAAAAGGCATTGAACATCACGATCATACGCGTTTCTTTATTATGCCTCATATAAAAATCAAAGAAGTGTGCTGGAGGAGATGTGGCCACACAGATTCAAATCATGCACACGTCTTGTGGACCATGCTGGGGTAGAGTGGGCACAGCGTGAAGGAGCAGGTGGAGTCAACAGATGGTACAGATGGTAACTGAGATATAACTAAAGAGCAGCTGCAGGTCAAGAGCATGCTCACAACTGGCAGGATCAAAAGGAAGATGCTTAGATACAGTACAGAAGATATTAGTTATGGAAACAAAATGAACGTCAAGAGTGAAAGAAGATGATTTTAACAATAAATGGAAAAAATGAATTATGTTTAGAAATGACGACATAGGCACTGTATAATCTCATATGTAAACAAACACTGCAGGCAATATCGAGGTCAGCAGAAATGTTTGGGGTGATGACCATATATGGACGATAAGTCGACATAGTGATTATTGTGACAGGTCTAGCCCCACATCAGCTGCAACATACGTGTACTGGTTCATCTTTCTCTGTGCGCTCTGTTAACTGTGTGTGTGTGTGTGTGTGTGCGTGTGCGTGTGTGCGTGTGTGCGCGCGTGTGTGTGTGTGGTCAGGTATCACCACTAGCTACGCCCTCTGTGTTCGATACGACGGCACTGAAGTCGATGACAGTTGCTGTGACTCTCTGACCAGACCTGAGCCCACACATGAGTTCTGCACTGGGAAGGAGTGTCCTCCAAGGTCCTGGCCTCACTCACTCACTCACTCACTCACTCACTCACTCACTCACTCACTCACTCACTCACTCACTCACTCACTCACTCACGCACTGCTCTGCTGAGCTCAAACCCTGAAGGCTTCACACTTTGCACAGTTTATTTTGCAAATGGCAAAGAAGACAGAATGAATGTAAATGTCATGCTGGTTAGAAATCCAAAAATCATTCAGAGAAGTAGGACTGAGATCTTTGAATGTGGCTGAAGTGGTTTTGAACACCAACTGTGTCTGAGCGTTGTGTTGAAGGTCTGAGCGTCTTGCTTCCTCCTCAGGTGGGAGACCAGCGGTTGGAGTGAGTGCTCTCGGACCTGTGCAGAGGGTGTTCAGTATCGTACTGTGCGCTGCTGGAAGATGCTGTCGCCTGGCCTCGACTCATCCGTCTACGATTCCCTTTGTCTGTCACATGATCTTCACAAACCAGCCAATAGAAAGGTTTGCCTTGGCCAGAGCTGCGGACCCCAGTGGGAGGTGTCCGAGTGGTCCGAGGTAACACACTGAGCCACGGTGCAATGCTTCTGGTGTGGGTGTGCGATGTTACTGTCAATGTTTCATGGGGCCATCTTGAAGTCTTGAAATCTGCTATTGTTGTTGTCAAAGTGGCAAAAACACAATAGCGAGAACTGCCAACATGCATTCTGTTGCCCAAAAGTTCATGAACAGGATTCAAGGATTTCATCATCAGAATGAAAACACGTCCCATACTAACTGTGCTCACTCATCATTAACACCAACTAACTACATCTTTGCAGCAGGTTTGTCAAGATGAAGCTATATTGGAATTGAACTCTTAACCTAAAACTGAAAACAACACAAACAATATCACAGTCATATCCCTGCACCATCCATTCACTTCTGAGTGGTTGCAGCCCAGATGTCTCTGGAGACTCTCCTGCTGCTCCTCAAGGGTCGGAGAGTGTTTAATCCTGGTCTCCACCTGCTGAGACATGAAGCCAGTCACTAAACTGCACTTCCTCAAATGGCCAATTGATGCTGGCTCCAAAAGCGAGTCACTCACCATTGACCTCCATATTAAAATGCCTAACTTCACCACTCCACCGACAACCCATCGTTAGAGTTGGGCTGTCTCGTCACTGCCAAGATGGCGACTCACTCTGAGCTTCACTTCACTCACACCTGATCTTTGAGGCGTTAACTAAATGATGAACTGTGATCAAACACACCGATGCTTGAGTTCGTTTGGACATTCCTCAACAGGTTGATACAAAAGTCTTGGCATGAAAATGATTCAACCCTCAGCCCTGAACCGTGCTCGGCCAATCCTGCCATAGAATCACCCATTGAGACTTATCCATGAAACAGAATGATGCCATCCTCCAATCAGAAGCCAGCGAACGTCACTGAGCAACTCCTGCTCCACACGGCAACCTGGAAGGTGTACTAAACATCTGGAGTTCAAACTGTACAGTGTTCAAACGATGCCGTTTTTTGCATTATTGATCTTCTCAGAATCAGCTTTATTGGCCATGTGTGCTTACGCATACATGGAATTTGTCTCCGGTTTCTCAATGTACAAACACAAATTTACAATAAACAAGAAAATATATGTATAAAGAATAAAACAGGGCAGCAAAAAAAGTAGAACGGATGTAGGTATAAACATTTAGCTATAATACAAGTATAAATATATATCCAAGAGAAAAAGTGTATATATATATATATATATATATATATATATATATATATATATATATATATATATATATATATATATATATATATATATATATATATATATATATATATATATATATATATATATACACACATGTGAACATCAACCTACAGACAATGGCATGAGTTGTAAGTGGTGGTAATATTGTAGTATAACCTATTTATTGTTCATGAGAGTGATGGCCAGTGGACTTTGTGTGTACATAATGTGTGTGTGTGTGTGTGTGTGTGTGTGTGTGTGTTAGTGCTCGGCCCGTTGTGGCTCTCGGGGTGTCTGCATTCGGGAGGTCCGTTGTTCCATGGAAATGAGACTATGTAACAAGTCTTCTCAGCCAATAGAAAGTCAGGAATGTGAAGGCCCGCCCTGTGACAGGAGATGGACCGTGTCTGACTGGGGACCTGTGAGTAAAGGACGCTCGCTCAGCTTCAGCATGGTGCACGTACACGCACGTCAGTGAAAGGGCTGCATTCCAATTCAACATGTGTGCATGTGCAGTGCTCCGGGGTGTGTGGAGAGGGAAGGATGGTCCGTGCAGTGACCTGTCGATCATCAGGAGGGTTAGTGATGTCAGAGGAGCAGTGTGACCAGCTGCTGCGCCCGCTGGCCATCTATCCCTGTGGGGACAGAGACTGCACCCCCCACTGGGTGGAACAGGAATGGCAGCAGGTACACATTTAAAGCAGCCGTCCCTGGAGCTCTTTGTTACAGCATGTCTGTGGCTGGTGGGGAATTAGAACTTCTTTGAGACCAGCAAAATCAAAATCAACTTTCCTTGTTTGTGTGTGTGTTGCAGTGTAATGCTACATGCGGGCGCGGGGTGCGTCACCGACAGGTGGTGTGTGTGGGGCTGGAAGGTGGTGTGTTCAAAGAGTTTCCAGACAGCAGCTGTGACCACACCAACAAACCAGAGACCAGCTCCTCCTGCTTCCAGAGACCCTGCTCCAAATGGTTCACCACGTCCTGGTCTCAGGTAACCGCCCGCCCGCCGACTCACTGATGGACAGTACATAACCAAGGATCTCAGATCAGGGTGGCTGATTGTATACATTCCTGCACCTTCATCAATACTCTGTGTGTGCGATGTCACTTCATGAAATCTTGTGTTGAAGCTCCAGCTGTATTGGACTGAGTGTCTGTAGGTCTGATCATCAATAATAAGTAGAGGGAAATGTCCCCTCATGCCCCCTCAGTGCAGTAAGACCTGTGGGAGTGGCGTCCAGGTCCGTGAAGTGAAGTGTTACCAGGGGGAGGAGCTGGTAACCAGGGGCCACAGCTGCAACTCCGCCCTCAGGCCAGAAGCCCGACAGAGCTGTGAGATCCAGAGCTGTGTGACGGAAGCACCAGGTACAGAAACAAACACTCACTGATCAGCAGCGGAGCAGAGATGAACCTTCAATGTGAGAGAGTCTGCTTCTGTTGTGGAGCGTTCAAACTTCTTTCTTATGTTTTCAACATATTTCATACTTAGTTGTGCTTTTTGTGTGTTTCTCCAGCAGCGTCAGTGGTAGAAGACTCGTGCCAAGACAAGCCAACAGCCAACTGTGCGCTGGTCCTAAAGGTGAAGCTGTGCTCCCACTGGTACTACAGGAAGGCCTGCTGCCAGGCCTGTAAGGCACCCAGACCCTGAAGTCATTACTGTAACCTCTCACCTCAACCACTGGTACCAAAGGTCACCTTACATTAGTACACACCAGCCTGCTGCTAGCAGTCAAAGGTCAACCTGTGGTCAATGTTATACCTTCCATCTTGTTCCCTCGCACAGAGATTTTCTTCTGAAAGTAAATCTGTTTTTGTACGTAGTAGTAGCATCACTACCAAAGATAACCCCCCCCCCCCCCCCCCTCTGTGTGCATCACTGCATGTAACTCCAATTCCATTTTCAAAGTGATGCCACCTAAAGGGAATGTCTGTCGTCTATCCATTCCCTCACTTCTTAAAGGCACAGTACGGGTATTTTCAGTGGGTTGGTATCAGGTGCTCTTCCATAGTCCGTGTGTTGGCTGTAGTACCAGCACCAAGCCCAGCATGCAGGTCTGTGCACGGGGCAGCAGCAAACGCTGGATTTCAGCCCCCTAGAGAAATCCATGTCGGTTTAAGTGCACGCTATATTAGAATGTTTCCGCTGGGTTCCCTTGAGTCAGCTGAAGAATACATGTTTACAACGGGGACCTGAAGCCACCAGACTATTAAAAACTGGAATTACCGCCTCGCAATCTGATGACATTTTGCAGTTTACATCCACGTCTATCCAAAATGTCGTCACATGAACCTATTTGTATCCCGGGTTTGTGTGAAATCGTATTAATTAGCATATGAATTCTTGGGTTATGGCCATAAATGTGTTTTGTGAGGTCGGAGTGACCTTTGGGCATCAAAGTCTAATCCTTGAGTCCTTGAGTCCAGAGACAGAAGGACAGACAACCCAAAAACATAACTCCAAAAGAATCTCAAGCATGCCGTTAATGTTCCACTGAAGCCAGCTCATCTGAGAGCTGAGTAGCTTTGTTGTTACTGTGGCAACAGACTGGACCAGGGACAAGAATGCAGCTGAGCCACTTCAGACCTGGTCCAGTCCTGCTATGCATAGACAGCCCAGTAGTGTTCCTGGTGCCATGCTGACATGTAACCATGCTCTCCCAACTCCACTGTTGCTCCTTCATTGTGACCTCCTGATCCCCGTCATGGCTCCATGTTGCCTACACCTCCTCACAGAGCTTCCTTTAGGAGACACACACATCCTCATGCAACGTCACATCACATATGCAGATGTCTGCCCAACACCTGGAAACACTTCAATGTGGAAAAAAGACCGAACAATGGTACGAATCTGTGATGCTGCTGCAGACATGTCAGATGTGACAGCTCGACAAGGGACTCGATGAACGTCCATCATGTCCCGAGAACAGACACCGAACTCTCAGCTCTCAGACGCGCTGCATCACTGGCCTGTTGTTACTGAGTCACAGAGCTGCTGCTCTTCTTCTTCCTGCTTCCTGTATCTCACATAAAGAATAAAAGAGCCGCTGTGTTTGACGAGCATCTGTGTGTGACTCGTGATTGCTGATCGTTTAAAGAACATGGAGGGAGACTTTTCAACGACAAGGTAAAGACCTGAAAACCAAGCTGTGAGGGGAAAGCTTCAATGCTTCAATGGTTGCCAGCGTAACCATGGGAACTCCAGCTGGGCTGTATGGGAACCAAACAGAGGAGGTATAAGGTTCTCTCCTCTGAATGAAGGAGCATTAACACAGGGGAACTGGGTAATAATTAAGCTATCATCTGAAACATGACCTGCTTGAATGTGTACGTGAGAGTCATAATCCACCGCTGAGCTGTTTAGAATACTCTCCGTAACATGCACATTTAACATCGTCATGGTAACAAGAGATGGCTACACACCAGCTACTCACCTCAGCTGCTCAAGCAGAACCTTTGGATCTCTGTCGGAAGACCTCCTGGGTTCCATCAGGCGGAGATTCAGAGCATTAAGCCGTCACTAAAGGACCTCTGACCGCCCAGCAGCTCCACACGGTGAGGACCTGATGCTCAAAGGTCTGCAGAGAAGGTGGTCCAGGTTCTATGTAAGACGCTGGACTTATTACGCGTTAGTGGATCCAAGTACAACTCCAGAGATCAACGCTCAATGTTTCTAAATGTTTCTCACGGGTCATAAATGGCAGCTTGCTTTTATCATACATGTCAACATTTCAATGCCGATGACAAGTCACAAAAGAGTGTGGTGTTAACGGTGTCCACGTTTATGATGAATGGCAAAGAGGAAAGAAGTTTATTATATACATTTGCAATAATAATAATGCTGTCTGTCAGATTGTCTTTCCCTTAGTTTATTGTTCGTTTAGTCTCTTTGGTGGATGAACTCAGCTGAGAACAGGAGTGTAGGGAGAGAGAGTCTGTAACCAAAGCTGCATTATTTACACAATATTACCATGTGTGTGTATATTGTTACCACATTATCAATATTACATCTTTAAATATCACCTCTGTCAATACATATATTCAGATCATAGTTCTTACATGTCACACATCTGTTGCATATCATTGTAAGTTTAGTATGTGATGATCGGGTCAATACATTCTAATGCTAGTGATCATGTTCTTGCAGTCATACCGTACCAAGTTCATACCAATCAAAGCAACACCATGAAAAGAAGAAGTCAGATACTTGAGTTGAGTAGAAGTATCTGCACAGCATCACGAGGTCTGACATTCAAAGTGGTCCTGAAGTAGATGGACAGGGTTATTAGAGTTCATCTGACCTCATTATAACTGACATTATGAGGTGTTTAAGGCATCAGTGTGTACGTAGCGTTGTGCTGTTAGCTGCTCAAGGTGGACTCTAGTCTCAACTACTTTATATAGAATTCGGTCGTTTTGTGGTTTCCAACCTAGAGGTCGGGCCCCTCCAAAGGGTCACCAGATAAATCTGAGTTATTGAGATTATTAATGAGAGAAAAAAGAAAATTGAACTTCTGATTCGGTTTTCATTTGTGAACTTCTCTATAATATTTGCTCTTTTGTGAAATAAAAGAAGTTGATATTTGAGCTCTTTGGGCCTCACACAGCTAGTTAAATAAAAGATGTGAGAAGGACCCAGGACAATGTATTTTTGGTGGAACTAACAACAGACATCTGAAAGATGAAAGGTCTTTGAACGTTGCACGATAAGTTACATGGTTTATTAACAAGTATAAGAAGGGAAGGTGGATGGGTCAAACAAACAGGAGACCGCTGTTCATGTGTGAAACCAAACGTTAACACCGACTTTACGCTTGTTACATAATGTCATTATAGTTGTTACGTAACACCAGTGGCGGCTGGTGGAACATTTTCTAGGGAGGGCCATCCTATCAATTTCAGCAAACATCCCAGTATGATTTCATGCAAAAAAAATTTAGCATCAAACACGCATTAATACTTGGCAGTTAAATATTTAACATTTATTCCAACATGAAAAAAAGCAGTAAATAACACTTATATAATATAATACAATATAATATAACATGTTTATTTATTGAGATGCCCCTATGGACCTTATTATAGGAGGTAAAGATCAGGAGAAGTAAACATGAAGTGTAATTATGAATACTGATGTTAAATTAAGCTATGATGAGTTTTCACTGTTAATTTAGGGGGAAAAAGTGGCCCGGGAGTTACTGTCAGACCGGCCCACTCAATACACGGCGCGCTGCCCACTCAATACACGGCGCGCTGCCCACTCAATACACGGCATGTATTTCGCCGGTCTACGGCGGCCATTCGCACCTCCGCCGGCGTCGCCCCGACAGACGCCCGGCATGACCACACGGCGCAGACCGCGGTTATGGAGAAACGTTTTTAAAAGCACCGTAGTGTCCAGCAGTGCTGTGGCGTCCTCGGATCGCGAGGAGTAGTATAATGTCAGTTTATACTGTTGATACAGTTTTCACTGATTATTGACTTTCGGTATTAGAGTAAATTGAACGTGTTCTGTGAAGCATATAATATAGTCCCGTCGGCCTACCGGGGATTCCCCCGGTATCCCCGATGGCCAGTCCGCCCCTGCCTGTGGATACGTATGGTATGTCGAAGTAATCAGCGTACTTTTAGGAAGAAAGGAAGTTGATTGACTGACTTGTACGAAGTAGTGAAGCTTCGCATGTAGTCTGCTGTCTGGTTGTGAGGTCAGGCTGATCTGATATCAGCTCTTTGGCTGCAGAATCGCCGCCAAAGTTCTCCTCTCAAACGGGTCTTGGAGGAGGAGAGCTCGCGCTGGCGCGGGCTCCTGTCGAGACTTCTCCTGACGAGAACGCGCAGCTCGGGGGCCCTGATCGTTCTGGCCCACAGCTGAATCTATTTGAGGCGCTGATTGGCTAAATTGTATGTCACTCATTTATATCTTGAATCAGCAATTGGCTAAACGGCTTCATAGACCCGTCTCTTTTGGGCTAAAACGATCAAGCCCCCCTCGCTGCGCGTTCTCAG
This sequence comes from Lycodopsis pacificus, assembly GCA_028022725.1. NCBI lineage: Eukaryota > Metazoa > Chordata > Actinopteri > Perciformes > Zoarcidae > Lycodopsis > Lycodopsis pacificus. The sequence goes on from CM051700.1 coordinate 3,624,747, forward strand.
ACGTGTCGTGCACACAGGCAGAGAGCACGAGCAGACGAGCACACAGGGGGAGAGGACGAGCAGGAAAAGCATATATTTTGCGCAGATATCATATTGTACACACATTACTGGGTACATTCCATAGTTAAAAAACACAAATATTGACAATTTGTATAATTTATGATTATTATAATTTATTTTATTTTTTTCCGTGTGGCTCATGGTGGGGCCATGCCCCATTGCCCTCTCTTGACCAGCCGCCACTGCGTAACACTATTTAATAAAGGAGGAGGAGGAGGAGGAGGAGGAGGAGGAGGAGGAGGAGGAGGAGGAGGAGGAGGAGGAGGAGGAGGAAGATGATCAGGGTGGGGAAAGATAATCACACTGGCGGGAAACCCACACGTGCAGGAAGTGAAGTTCTCTGAGCGGAGAGGGAGAGCTGAGTGTAAATATAAAACAGGAAATGTCTAAATGAATGTAACATACATGTGAAAACAAGGAGAAGTTAACTGAGGGAGCTTACAGGTTTAGTCTACAACAATGTGCTACTGAAGTCTGTTCTATCAAGTAAATATGTCCCTCTGAAATGTACTAGTGAAGTAATAGAATGGACATATACTGAAGTACAAATATCTTGGTTATCATGCAGTTTATTTCAGGTCAACCCACAGACACACACTCAGCATCAGATATGCATCTGTGGCTGCTTGTTGACTCGTCCAGTAGAAATGAATTGGACAGACTTCAGGAAATCTGACAGTATTATTGGATCGGAAATTGTTGGTTTTGGTCTTTCATCGGATTCGCTGACAATAGAAGACTGTAGAATAAGGGCAGGTTTTCTCTTTAAATATCTCCAGGAGTTACATTCTTGGGAACATCAACCGCTCCATTGAGGCTCCTTCAGAGTTTCACTTCATCGGTTTGTTTCTCATTCATTGTCCTGGTGTCGCGTGCAGAAGCCATTGTTCCTCCGAGTCAGCATTCATTGGCACATTTGTTAAAGACCTGCTTCACCATCTGTTTGGTTGATGTCACATGCATATCAGAAGTTGGACTTGCTGGGACATTTATGCTGTCCATAAAGCAAACACGTGTTGTCCATGTTGAATAAACAGTGCTGCTTCCGGTCTGTTTCAGACGCCTCTTCAGGCGCTGCGTTGCTCCTAGCAGCGCAGTGTGTGTGCGCGTGCAGGAGGGCGTGGCTTTCACGAACGGCTCGGTGGCGTTCGGCTGCGGCAGCATGATGCGGTACACCCGCACTACGCCTCCTCCTCCAGCAGCCCGCCGGCCACACTGTCTACATCCAGCGCCTCCTACAGGCCGGTAGAGTCATTACAGGTACAGCTTTGCACTCTAAATGACCAGGAAGTCCATAATATTCAATATTGTAATGGATTACTTGCTGTACTAGCCATGTTTTACTCGACATCTTGTGTTTGTTGGTCCTTTCTCTGAACAGTCTGTATGTTCTCCTCATGGAGGAGTACAGATTCTAAATGGTTCATACGTGTGAATGTGTGAGTACTGAAGGCCATGTGGTTCCCATTCATGCCCTCATTAAGATGAAACCAATGGAAAGAATCTTTCTTTACACTTTTCTTTCCATGTGGCAATAATTACAATCATAGAAGAAGTCTAATAAAATGCTAACTTTTTGAAGCAATAAATAGACAGTTTGTTTTGTGCCTCTTGAGGATTCTGTGGTATCTGGTCCAGTAAGTCTGTGGCCTTGTTTTAGTATAAATCTATTATTTGTAAAGCAGGAAGAAAAAAAATCAAAATGACAAAACATGTACTATTATAATGCTGGTATTATGTTAGTATACCAACATATGTCCATGTTTTTTTGAAACCATGGAATACCAGTACTAGTAGTATTTCCACATATTTATTCTAGATATTTACGAATGTACAGTACTTTGAAAACATCTCAGAAATGGGGAAAAGTATACTGATATCATTTTTCACCCAATATATATTGTAATGACATTAATATGCGATAATAACAGCGGTTAATGTTGATGTACATTTGTTTCTTTTATAAGAATTGTAAATGTCTTATGCTTCACCACCTTCACTCAATAACTCATCAAAGGGTTAAGAGTTGTACAAGTTAAGAAACCACGAACGGTTCACAAAGTCACGGTTCGGTTCAATACCATACAATGGTGCCACGGTTAGGCTCGCACAATGATGGATTAATTTGTGTACAGGAAGCTGCAGCAAGTTTGATCTTCAACACATGGGCTGATGTGCTTCTGTGAAAGCAGGTCACACTCTCTGATCTTTGGAGGAGGCCAGAGATCTGCTGCACTGCCGCTGCTTTCTGAGACGCTACATTAATGACATCGGCCTATTGGTGTCCTTACAGTCAGGTAGCTCTGTGTCTGAAGAACACGGCTCTTCATCTCCTTCAGTAGTGAGGTAATGTGTCCTTACAGTCAGGTAGCTTTGTTTAGTCCGTGACGTTCGGCCGTCTGTTGTCAGATGAACAGCGGGTGTTTAGGACATTTGATTCTCTGTTTGGTCTTTTCTTTTCTTTAACAAAGCAGGAATGATGGTCTGGAGAAATGGGCTCGTGAATGCGTAGTGTCACGCGGCTCAATAGCATTCAGCATGTTACAGCCTGGGTTTCCACTCCAGAGTAGGTCTCATATTTGCGGCTATAAATCGCCGTGGTGATTTCTTTAGCCCTGTTTGAATCAGTAGGGCGTAGCCAGCAGCAGTAGGGAGTTTGTAGCGCGTGTGCTGCGGTTGGTTTTTCTGCTAAGCTAGTTTAGCATAGCGTGCCTCTCCCAGAACAAACGTGGCTCACCAGAGTAGAATGCTTTTCTTCCGTGGTGTCAGCAGCATGTTGTCTGTTACGTCGGGTGGGTTGCCTTGTTGAGCGCATTATATTTCCCACAATTTAAGCTTCTGCATTTTCCAAATGCAATAGTATTATTCAAACGTATTGTTCTGTTCGTAATGCGTACCGAACCATGAGCCTCGTACCCAATGGTTCAATACGAATGTGTGTATTGTTACACTCCTAGAAACCATGTTTTTAGGAGCATCAAAGTGGAACGATAGCCAATTCTATATGTTGGTTTATGTCTTTGTCTCTGAATTACCTCACTTCTCTCCCCCTGTACTCCCCTCTAAATCTCGCTGACCCCACCTTCCATCCCAGAGGTGGTATTGCGTAACAGAGGTCAAAGGTCATGTTTAGTGGACCTTACTTTGACCTCACTCTCACCCTCAGACTCTTCGACCCCTTTCTTCTCTCCTCCATCATCAGATGTCACTGAACATATTTCTGTGCATTTTAATTTGATTTGAAAATGTCCGTCTCCGTCTGTCTGCTCGCCAATAACACACACCTCTCTCAGTTACCCATGTTCCCCCTCTCTGCCTCCTGCTGCTCCTCCACTCCATCTGTCTCATATTAACATTATTCTCTCCTTGCAGTGACGGTGGAGGTGATGGAGAACAGCTCCACACAGTTACAGGCCAGAAGCAGGAAGGGACTCGGTAAGAAAAGAGCTCAAGAAACAAACTTCTTTAGTGGAACATAGAAGAGAATGTCTGTCATTTAGAGGAACTATGTACTGTCAACACTGAGCAGTGATGTGGTGTTAGCGTGTGGATACTGTCAACACTACAGACGTGGTTGCCATGGTTACCAGGTTAAGGCTTCAGGTAGTTAGGTGTTGGTGTCATTCCTGGAGGAGTTATTGTGTCCTGGAAGCCCCAAGAAAACACTTGGCTCCTGTTAAAGAGATGAGAATGTGCCCCTTTAACCCCCTTCACTTCTTTATTTTCAGTTTTGACAACCAAAAGCTATGGAAGCACATTCCCGCAGCAAAAAGATAAATAAAGGGTAACTAACCCCCCCCCCCCCAAAAAAAAGTTAGGGATCAAATCTAAATTCAGTCATCAGTTCACTAGTGGACATAAAGCTGCTGTCATAATCTTCATAATAATCTGTGCCGCGCTGGAAGTCCGCGGGCTGGTGAAGCGCTGGGTCTCACCTGTGTATCGCAGCAACAGAAGATGTGCTGATCCGGTGGGGAGCCTCCTGGAGCTGCATCGTGCTCGACTCCCGGCGACGGTGTGAGAGGTTTATCTAATCACCATGTTTGTTCCTTGGATTCAATGCTACCTCTCATGTTGGACCGAGGACAGACTGGATGCTGCAGTGACTCACTATGGCCTCTACAGGTACTCGTGATTCTACCACACAGGGCTGACTCATTCAGCTCATTCAGGAGAAGTCTCTGCAGCACAGAACAGGGACGTCTTCACAACGTCTACGTTGTAACAGTGTTTATGTTTGTGTCACGTTCTGGCCAGATGTTACACATTGAGTCTTCAAACATTGGACACGGAGAGGCACCAGACAAACAGATGACAGCTCCACCTACAGTCCGATCACATGACACCGAGTCAGAATAAAGCCAGAGTTGCCTTGAAGCCTCAGGTTCTGTACGAATATTAACTGTGACCAACATCACTGGGATTGTCTCATGATATCGCTCAGAATAAATCCACGGCCAAATGAAACAAACTTTCATGAAACAAATAAAGTACTTTCTTAGAAATGAAATATGTGTGATTGTTAAATAGAGTTGAGTTCTGTGCGTTGCCTGTTGATGGCTAACAGGAGCTGCTGTGGTTACTCTGAGTCATGTTGGTGCTCGCTGTGCAGACTTTAAACATCTTCAACAGTCCCACTGCTCTGTGCTGACAGTGTGCAGCATGTCCTTTAAAGCTCTACTTCAGTGTGAACCTGTTAGTCTGGACTCATGATGGAAGCCCTGAACATGGACTCAGCCGTGGTGATCGCTCGGTATCGATCCATGATTACCTCTCGACTCGTGTCCAGAATGTGATTTTGTATCAATTGTAGTTAAAGATGTCTCCATATCTCACCAGTGAAGATGTTCTTTGTTGATATAAACATTAACGTGTGACTGCAGATAAAATCCACATCTGTGATTAACTTAGTCAATTTATACAACTTAGATACTCATGAGAGGAGGAAAGAGTTTATTCAGCGTTGCTTTGTTATAGCAGCTGTACTACGCACACAGAGAAGACAGCGTCACAGACACAGAGAAGACAGCATCACAGACACATGCACGTCACAGAGGAAGGCGTGTACATCCTTTATCCAGTAGATCCTTTAATAAAACTAACATACAGCTTCAGTTCACAGCGCTGTGTGCTGCTCTAGATGGACGGTACTATTGGAGAGACGTGATGTCGCTCTATTAGATCAGCCATCAGACACATGCTGGCCAACAACACCAGTAGAACCCTCAGTGGTAACAGCTGCTCTGTGTTGTAATTATGTTGAATACCTTTAATGAGTGTGATCGCTTGGTTCAGAGCAGTGATGTTACACTTCAACAGAGAAACAGCAGCTCAGCTTCAGTAGGACCTGTCAGTGCCCAGAGTGAGGACTTCAGGTGCTCTGCTGTTCTACAACACCATAGAGCAGGGACACTGGACCAACATATCCAAGAGTTACAGATACACAGTGAGGAACAGCTGCTCACTGTGGCCCTCGTTTGATGCTCATTAACGTCTACAGCGCTAACACATCTACAGCATGCTGAGACAGGAAACTGCTCTACAAACACATTGCACAACATTAATACACACTTGAATTATATATTATTTAACCACATCATAAGGCTTGAAGGGAAAATCATGTAAGAGGTGGAAGAGCTCGCTCTCTCTCTCTCTCTCTCTCTCTCTCAGATTGTAAAGCCGTGTGAGGAGGATTTGTCATGTGCTGTTGGGCCATACTCAATAGCTTGAAAGTAGAGAGTCTGGTGAATGCAGACTTTGAACTGAAGGAGTTTTCAGCTCATTTGACCGGCTACAGAAGACAAACTGTCCCGTGGTACAAAGACGGACATCCTCAGCCACATGCTTTGTAGATTGTTCAGGTCAAGGATATGGAAAGTATTGTTGAGACAATAGACTTTAGTTTACCAGCAGTGAACATTGAAGAACACCATCACACATCAGCTCAGGAGCTGCTACAAGTTGTAAATGATGGCTCAGCCTGGAAGTATGCTGCACGTACGTGATCATGGCTAATCAGTCCAGGGCATCCCTCTGCTTTAAGGCTGCTGAACTCTAATCCACAGCATATCTATGACTGAGGGTTTGGCTCCTCCAGCTCTCTACATAGCGCAGCGTGGAGTGGTGGTGGCTGGAGTGGTGGATGTTTGTAACTTGGTGGGCACGATCAGAGACGTGACTCACAAATCGCTCTATTCACAAGTGCAAGGACAACACACACAAGGCCAGCGTGTGTTTGAGACGCTGTAGAAACAGGAGGTGACATCACACACCTCATCCTCTGCTCAGCAACACATCACTCCACATCTTTACATCACTAATGGCCGTTTTCTGATCTGAATTTGGAGTTTAGCAGCGTGAACTTGCAGACATTCCCAAAGGTGGAGACTTGCTGGTTCACAGACTAAAGGTACAAACACACGGAGCTCTTTATTGTGAGTGAGGATAGTTGGAGGCCGGCGGTGCAGTGATCACACCTCCGGTTCTGTCAGATATCATTGTGAATACGTGTAGTTTCCAGCCTGTGAAGTGCATCTGAGCACCGGCAGCTCAGTGGTTCTGTGTGGTTCTACTCAAAGCTAGCGATGTGTTAATGACCTTCTTCTTCAGTGGAACTGCAGCCGATGAGTTCTGCTTCAGAGTAAGACTGCATCACATCAGGGGGTCTAGAGGTCATAGAGGATCTCCAGAACCGTGGCCAGGGACCAGGCCTGGGTCTCACAGCTGAACGAGCAGTACTGGCCGTTCTCATTGGTCAGCTCTGGCAGACCCTTCCATGGAGACCTAAGAAGGCACAACACAGCAACAGTGAAAAGGCTTTTCTCCATGTGTTGATGTTGTGATGTGAAGCAGAGCAGGACCTGTCCTACCTCTCCAGGTGGGTGTAATGTCGGGACAGGACGTTCTTCACCAGCGTGGCTGTTCTAGCGTACGTTTCTTCTCCCAGCTTCTTGGCAAAGTAGAGCTTAGCTCGCAGGAAGTAGCCGACCGGCCACAGCCACTCCTACACACACACACACAACAGGACGTCATGAGCAGCGGGAGAGTTGAGATATGATGATGGCGCTGCACCAACACTAAGAGGCACATCCTGTCAGCACCATGTCAGGAACACACACCTTTAAACGCTCACTTCCATATCTTTCAACATGGATCCTATTTCCTTTGGTTTTGTGTTTAAGTGACTTTTGGGGACAACAGTTTTTGAACTTGGTCCATATTGAGAGAGAACGCTGCAGAATACAATGCAATGTAGAGTTTGTAGTGCTACTAAGGAAGGTAAAGAAAAGCACGTCTAGTAATCTGAGCCTCTAGCAGCGGTTACATGTTATCCCTCAATACTGGACCAACTCAAGAACCCCCATTAGTCACAACTAGGACTGCTGCCTCGCTGTGTCATGTTGCACTTTACATCCACGTCTGTCCAACATGTCAGAACCAGTGTCCAGTAGGACGGGTGCTGAATCACAGAAATATGAACAAATAGATCTGCACACCAAATAACTCCCGTTTATGGATTTATCTGCTGGAACATTTGGAGCAGCAGGCTCGTTATCACTTCATCCTTTCATCCCAGAAAACATGTTTGTAAAATTGTCATAACTAGCACATCAGTTCTTGAGTTATGGTTGTGAGGTCACAGTGAACTTTGAACTCCAAAGTCTAATCAGTTCATGCGTGAGTCCAGATGGAGGTTTTGAATAGAATACCTAGAGGCGTTCCTGAGATATCACCAGGGTGGAGCTGGCGGACGGACGGACGGACACACGTGCTGTTCTATTAATACATCTGCAAAAGTTATGGAAGTTATTAAAAAGAAAAAATGAAGACAAGTGGTGCCATACCCCCCCAGAAGTCTAAATGTGTGCGCAAGTACAACCCTGACTTTCTTAAGTACGGCTTTGTGAACGGAGGCAACGAGGCAGAGCCGAGGGCTCAGTGTGTGGAATGTGGGCTAATGCTATCAAACGAAGCACTGAAGCCTTCAAAAGTAAAGCGACACGTAGCGACGAAACATCCAGCGCTCGTGGGAAAGCCTGTTGGGCTTCTTGTTGTGTATGCAGGTTTACATACACATGATAATAAATGTCTTTGTGATCATCACATTGTATCATCTCATTTATTTAACAAGGGTTTTGCCTGTTCAACTCCGCGAGGACACCGGCATCCTCGATCCCCTCCCCTTCCGTTCCTACGGCTTGTTTGCGCAAATACGTCACAAAACATGTCCGTGTTTGGTATCCCAGCATGCCCAAAATCCTCATCTTTGCAAAGAAATCATTGATTTTCTTTCATTTCTTATGGTTACTCCACAAAAGGAGCCCAAACACACACTGTCCAAAGTCGCCATAACCGCTGCAAGTCGGATCTTGCAGCATTTCGACGGAAAAAGACACATTACAGACCCGACAACGTGCTAGCGGATGTTACCATGGAGCTACTGGCTTCAGAAAACGCTAGTACTTATAGTACAAACCGTATCTTCCTCTTATATAAGCCTTCAACCAACGTTTGCGTAACTAAGCTATTCTCATACTTGATCGTGTGCTCGATCGCAGCCATTACGCACAGCAAGTCCGCTACTCACACACCACGTCTTTGACATTATATATATAGTTTTTGCAATTTGCAAAGGCTAAAAATAAAAGGAAAATAATATAATATCAAACTATAAAGGCAGAAACACCTTTAGTGTGTCAGAATATCATTTGGTTACCATGTGTCCATTTGGGTCTCCAAATGTCCTTTTAGAGCTCCGCCTGGATCTCTTCATGGAAGAAACTCTGTAGAATGCTCATACTTTGTCCAATTCTTCAAATTTGAGGTAGTTGTTCACTGATAGTGTAGTTACAGCCCTATACTGTCCTTTACCTGTACAGATACAGCCACAGGCAGTTATTTATACTGAAAGATACTTTTTTTATTTTATGCGGACAAAAATCTTCAATTTTCACTGACTCCAAAGGCCCACTGCTCTGTTTCTGTATGACCTACAGGTTTTCTGACACTTTTGATGCATATAGTCATGGTGGGCCCCGGGACACTTTGTACTTGAAAAGTTGGGCCCCGAGGTCAAAAAGGTTAAGAACCCCTGCTCTAGAAGAAAGAGAAATTCTTCTTGTGATTATTCTGTTATTCAGGGTTAGGGTCTCACTCACTGGTCCTTGGTGGTAGTTGAAGCCTTTCGCCAGGTTGTAGTTGTCGTTGTCCAGAGCGTTGTCATAGACACCACAGTACACCATGTCACTAGGACAACACAAACACGACATCAGTACGAGACGGGACATAGAAAGAGAAGAAGTACTGATCCCGTCATTCAGCATTCCTTTAAGCTGCTTTTACATTTACAAGCAGGAATGAAAGCAGTCCTTCTACCACGGCTTTCAAAATAATTCTTGAGAGTATGAAGGTATGTATATTACTCCGGGTCAAGTGTCTTCATTCCCAGCGGTCCCAGGAGTTTCTCCTCAGCCACCTCCAGAGCCTCCCAGGCTCTTTCCACTGTGAACAGCTCTGGAGACTTTAAACACAGAGACAATCGTCTCTACGTGATCGAGTCACTCAACAGACCTGTTAGCCAACTGGAAAGGTGCCTTCAGTCGAGGTCCTTGAGTCATAAATGTGCACAAGCAATATTAGGCTGAAGGTTCTGAATAGTGTGCGAGATTAGACCGTGGACAGACAGACAGATGCACGCATGATCTCCCCACAGGCTTATGCCTGATGCCCATGAATGAAGTTACAGATTATTCAAGTGTCAGCATGTCTCCTTACCACCACCATGGCAATAGTGAAGTTGGGTCTCAGCTGGTAGTCACACCAGGGGCTGGAGGCTCCATAGCTGTCCTTATAGATGCCTTTCTTGTGCACCAGGTCAGGATGCTGTTCATTGGGATCATGTGGGTTGCCAGACACCCAGTAACCTGCCTCAAAGGACTGCTGGAGCTGCTGGTTCCACTGGGAGTAAGAGATGAACACTTCTTTACCTGGAACACAACGGAAAGGGTTGATTACACATCGGTGCTGTAGTTCAGGAGACCTTTCGGTATCTGAAGATAAATGGGAAATGGACTGTACTTGTATCGTGCTTTACTCTGTCAACAGCATGTCAACCTTCACACGTTCACGCACAAATAAACATGTTTACAACCTGGTAAATAAATGTTTCCCAATTTCCCTGCTTGTGACAACTGGAAGGTTTGAAATTTGCATTCAACTAGTGCTGTTGCATCACCCAGGACCGCCACAGCTCCACTGAAGAGCCACCTCTTGGCCCATCTTTAGGGATAGAGATGGCGACGGCCAGAGCTTCACAAGGCTCTTAACAAACGAGACTACGTTGGTATCTCATACAGTCTGGGATCTTGGCAAAGAACACGTCTACATGCAGACTGGAGGAGTCGCTCTCCCTCCTGAGCCACAGCTGTCCATTGAGTCAGAGTGCGTCATACCATCTCGCTGTACTTTGGCTCCATCGTAAGGGAACAGTCCTTTGGCATGTAGCTCCACAACCCAGCGAACAGCTGACTTACTGAGACCAACTATTTCCACTGCGGCTCCATCTCTGGAAACAGAAGGTGACACAGACAACAAATTCTATTCAATTATTTTCCTGATTAATACAACATTAAAAAAGCATCATAAAATAGTGAAAAACAAACACTGGATGACGTAGAACTGAGGAAAACATTGGAACAGCAATGGCTGTGTGTGGTCAGTGTGTGTTACCTTGGAGTAGCAGGCATGCCTTTGTTCTTCGCTTTGTCACTCTCTCCCATTTTGTCCATCCATGTGCCACAGTTAAAGCGGTTTCCTCCCGTCACGAAACCTGTGGCTGGATCCACCGCAGCAAACACGTTGAACCCTGGAAAGAAAGGCAGGAGCTCCGCAATACTGAGGTTGGTGTTGAAGGACAGTTCGGGAAGCTGCTGGTGTTAACTCCCCCCTGTGGCATTGCATTATCGCTTCCAACTGGAATAGAGTGTGGATTGGGAAAAGTGCATTCATGGGATACTAGACTCATGCTGAGCCTAACTTGTAGTGAGAATGGAAGCACAAGAGTGTTTGTTCAAATGTTATAGGTCTGCAGCTTCCCGCTCAAGTGGAACACGGAGGGCATCATACACACTGTCATACCTTCATCTTTCATGTGCATGTCTATTTTGGGTCCAGCATTTCTCTCTCTGTAGGAAATTCCCTCCAGGTGGCGCTGCAGAGCCTCCTGGATCACATCATACAGAGGCTGCTCCTGCAACACACACACATGAATATATACCGTGTGTGTGTGTGAGAGTGAGTGAGTGAGTGAGTGAGTGAGTGAGTGAGTGAGTGAGTGAGTGAGTGAGTGAGTGAGTGAGTGAGTGAGTGAGTGAGTGAGTGAGTGAGAGAGTAATGTTCTACATACCACCTCTCCAGGTGTCATCGGCTCACAGTCATCAGTAGGGTACATGCGTGTGACAGGACAGTGAAGGATTTCATGGCCTTGAGGAACGTGGGTCGCATAGTCCTGAGAACAGTAAGAATAACTAAGCAACAAAGTCAAACATGATATTAGCTCATACATCGATGCAAAAATGCATAACTTTCCATCACTGTTTCTTTGAGTTATTAGGTTAATGAACACAGCCACACTGCTACTCCTCTAGCTGATGTTAGGGTAGAGTTGGGTTAAATGTATCGACGCTCCTTTAAATTGACTCTGACATGACTTTCTAAATGGCAGCGTCCTCATACCTGGACGCACTGCAGCCACCACCACACAGCATCGCGGCAGTTGTATCTCGCACAGCGACCCTCACCCAGCAGGTTAGGGATCAAACCGTGACGCAACGTTCCCGCAAAGGCCAGGATGATGTTACTACAGAGACCGGAGGACAGAATGGTTCATGGTAGTGTTCAGTTACAGAAGGGCAGGCCGCCACAGCAGCTTTAAATAAGACACAAACGTAAATGTAGAGTCTCCCAGAGAGTACACACACACGGTACGTACCGAGCCTCAGAGTGAGTGTGTGTGTGTACCCCCAGTTAGTACACACACACACGCATACTGTACGTACCGAGCCTCAGAGTGTGTGTGTGTGTGTGTACCCCCAGTTAGTACACACACACACACTGTACGTACCGAGCCTCAGAGTGTGTGTGTGTACCCCCAGTTAGTACACACACACATGCATACTGTACGTACCGAGCCTCAGAGTGTGTGTGTGTGTGTGTACCCCCAGTTAGTACACACACATGCATACTGTATGTACCAAGCCTCAGAGAGTGTGTGTGTGTGTGTGTGTGTGTGTGTGTGTGTGTGTGTGTGTGTGTACCCCCAGTTAGTACACACACACACACTGTACGTACCGAGCCTCAGTGTGTCGTCCAGTGAGCAGCATCAGTCCTCTGAGAGCGATGAACGTGTCTCTGCCCCAGCAACGGAAAATCCCAGAAGAGAAATGAGGAAGACCTAAAGAACATCAGTTATTGCATCAGTAGGTTCAGCCAAGGCCTGTCCACCTACTCATCAAATATTATACATATCTGATGAGTAACTGCCCTGTACACAGAATCTGGTGAATCCGTGTTCAGGACTCCTACGCTGTGAAGAGAGTGTAGATACGTTCTTTCATTTTTCCCATTTTGCAACTGGCCACTTAGCTAGCTAACCTTAGCTAGCCAATTCCAACATGTTGACAATTGTGTCTGATAGCAAGCAACTGATAACAGTCCCTCACATGGCATACCGCTATCTTCCAAGCTACAGGAGCTGTCATACGGATGTGGGAGTGATTATATCTCTCACCCCATGCCCACTGTTTAGCATTAGTCCAAAGTGTGCAGTGGTAAGACTTAGCACAGACCTGGGGATGAAGCTACTATTTAATTCCATCTGCATCTCACACTGCTGATTAGAAAATATGAAATAATAAATGCATTCTTCAAGTTTAAACTTTCAGTTGACGTCGTCTTAATTTCATCCCCAGAGCCACCATTAAGCAACTGTTGCTAGGCTACCTGCAGCCAATGAGACGCAGCACTGCTCCTTCTGGCCTGTGATGGGACTGATGCGATAGGGAACGTCCTCCATTTGTGTGGAAAGGGGAGGGAGGGCGGGTAACTGTCCGACACCACACATCTGAACTGAACCCAGCGCCAGGTAACGAACAAAGGTGGAGCCGCTCTGGATGAAGCTGTTTGGAAAAGGAGACAGGAAGTGTGCTGGTTCACAATTTCACTTAATGCAACAAGTCAGTCATTAAATTCAGTTTAGATTTGAATTTCAGATCTGAAGAAAGCGGTTTCCTACCTGGACATGAGTTTGTAAGTTGCGTCCAGGGCGGTAGTGTAGGTTGAGACCAGGATGGCATCAAAGTAACAGGGGATGAGGTAGCGTGGGATGTGCTTCAAGTAGTCAAACATCGCTCCCAACCACTGACCCACCTGCAGACACAGTGACACAATCAGTACTCTGTTCAGAGTGCGCTTCAGGACTGTGAACACTCATCAGAACTAAGACGTCAACACCCACTGCCTCGCTGCGTTAAGAATTCAGTGCTGATCATTTGGTAGCATTAGTCCAACAACCCTTCACCCACGTTATGCTAGAGCAGGGATTCCCAAAGTGTGGTGCGCGCACCCCTGGGGGTGCGCGAGCTGCCTCTAGGGGGTGCGCGAGAGGAAAAGTGTAATGGCGGTCTGATGGTGTAATAATATTAAATATTAAAAAAAATAAAAAAATAATTTAAAAAGTGGGATTTTTCACAAAATAAAAACATGAATTATAAAAATCCCCTTTGTAAGATTTAAAATTAAAAACGTACAATTTAATAAATGCACTTGAGCTCCTTCCGGCAGTCTTGCGCCTGCCGCCAGTCGTACACACGAGCCAGCCTAGCTTGTGCAGCTAACGTCAGCTAACAGCGGACTTCATGCATTCAGCAACATTCATTTAAATATGCTAAACTGGCTGAAATCGGGGAAACTGTCAGGTGGGACATCTGAAGCTATCAGTAGTAAAAGAGGAGAGGGACAGAGAGAGAGAGAGGGAGAGAGGGACAGAGAGAGAGAGAGAGAGAGAGAGAGAGGGACAGAGAGAGAGAGAGAGAGAGAGAGAGAGAGAGAGAGAGAGAGAGAGAGAGAGAGAGAGAGAGAGAGAGAGAGAGAGAGAGAGAGAGAGAGAGAGAGAGAGAGAGAGAGAGAGAGAGAGAGAGAGGAATCCGAGGCGAGGGGAACGGAGAGGTGCGTTGGGGAGAGACCGGGAGAAGAAATCGAGCCGGAGTCAGAGGAAGATGAGACGGAGGAGACCGAAAAGGAGGAAGGGATAGCACAGACAAATCGGGAGCACATCGGCCCATCGAGTCAAGGTGAAAAAAGAGGAGGCCAACAGCTGTCTGAAGCCCTCTTATTTACGTCGCCACCTGAACACCAAGCAAGCAAGTCAAAAGCCCCTTACATTTTTTATATCGAAAAATTGGAGGAGTTACAAAACAGCCAAAAACAACTGCAGTCTCATTCATGTGTTGGGTCTATAAATGACGCACTACGGGCTTCATATCTGGTCAGTTACCGCACACAATCGCCGAAGACGTGAGCTTGCCAGCTGCCAGAGAGATGGTGGAATGTATGATTGGGGAGAAAGAAGCAAAAGAAAGTTGGACATGATCCCGGTGTCCAACAACACTGTATCGCACGGAATCGATGCTTTGTCCGAAGACATCCTGGCTACATTAGTCGGTCATTAATTGTAAATTAAATGTGATAATCTGCCTCTGAGCCTGTGCGTGTGTGCTCGCATCCGTATTGCTCTTTAAAAGTGACGCCTTGTGTAACTGAAAGTTATTGAAACTTTGTTGCAGTGTTTCAGGGCGTTTTCACACCCGTAGTTCGTTTGTTCTGATTCAGGGATTAATATGATACAATGTTGCAGTTGCCCCTTTGTTCGGTTTGTGTTCACACTGCAACATTTAACAGCGGACTAAATCTTGTAAACAAACGCCACGCGCGAGCAAACTGTTCTCTCATTGGTCAGATTATTATGCGGCTAAAATAGGCTCTGTTGCTTTTTTTTTTTTTTTTTTAAGGGGGGGGGGGGCGTGCGCGAACCCGGTCGGGATGTAGAAGGGGGTGCGCGGCCTAAAAAGTTTGGGAGCCGCTGTGCTAGAGAAATGTAATGAAGTACAAATCTAATTCTTACAGATATGGGACTCAAAGAATATTGAGGTCCTTATTCTTATTCACACTGTCCCATCCTGCTCACATATTAGCCTCTGTGACAGCTGTGTGGCTCTCAGGGCTCCGCTCACACTGCTCTCCGCCTGCTGTCGGCCCATGCAAGTTTCAATATTATGAGAGATTGATGCTTAGAGCTTGTTCACTGTTCTGGCTGTGATAAAGTGGCTTGTGTCGGCATAGAGCAGCAGCACCCTTGATTCTTGGGGTTCTTTGAGCACCAGAATACTCCCTTCACCTTCATTGTACTGGAATCTCAGCAGAAACATCACTTCAGACCATTAGAATGATTAGACACCAGTAGAACATAATGTGGGTGAAGTGGCTGTGTGAGGCTGTCAGAGCCTGACCTGTGCCAGAGGTCCCTCTCTGCGTATCAGCCGGTTGGACACAAAGTCGATCAGCCAGTCCCCTTGTCTGAGGTTAGCACACACAGGATGGCCAAGGTCATTGTTGGGACGGAGATCAGCCAGCACTGACATCAGACCTGCAGAGACACAACAGCAACTACAGTAACACTGCTGTCATACTGGGCCAGTTCTGTGAGCAAATACCAGTGTGAAACAAAACAAGCATGCCAAGAAGTTTGGTCCTCCTTCAACTGCCTTGAAGTGAACGTGCTCATTCAGAAAACAACAACAAACAGGCTTCTTCTGTTGTTGCTTTAGAATATGTAAAGAACCCCCTTTAACAACTGAATGACTTGTTGCAAGTTATCTTCCTTCATCTTCGCTGCATGTTCAGCATCATCACAGAGCAAGAGTGTGTGCAGGCACAGGACTATTAATACAGCATAATAACAAGTCTTTAATACCACACCAATGCATTTCAGCTCAATGCTTTCATTCAGCAATGATGCGTCAGTATGATTCACATTACTCTGTGTGTGTGTTTGTACTTCAGGAGTCTGAAGAAGAGCCACATCACTGCAGCTCTGTTGGAGGTAGAGGTGCAGCGTGTACACGCTACAGAGCGTAGAACAACGAGTACAATATAACGCTGTCATGATGTCTTCAAATGTAATCCTGTCAATTTTAGTGTTTGGTGAGAAACAGTATTGAACAGATACTGTTGACATGTCGTACAGCAATATGAACCAGATATAATGAGCTGTTTAACGTCCTAACACCAGCTCGAAGCAGCTTATAATACCTCATTAAAACTACTAATGACAAGATCTGTATTCATCAGAGCAAGTTAAATACAATACAATAATTTATTTCCTATTAAGAGAACATTTAGAACAATTGTCAGTTTGTATTGACTTCGGGATGGTTGAAATGATGCCATGATGTTGCCATAGCAGTGCTCTACCACTTCAGAAGCATCTATAGTGACTTCTTAGGAACAAGGAGTATACTGTGATACCTTGAGAGATATATATATATATATATATATATATATATATATATATATATATATATATATATGAAGCCTTCATTCTCTGACTGATCTCAACACCAACACAAAGCTACAAAGAATGTTGTGATGTTCTGTCTTTAGTAGTGGTGTCACGGATCACGGATCGATCCGTGATCCGCCCTCACGGTTCGGATCACTCGTGAACCGCGGATCAATCGAGTATTTTATTTATTTTTTTTACAGCGTAATCATCATAGTGTGTAAAGTTCTACTGTTGCTGTTACTTGAAAAGTCCCCGAATATCAATGCAGAGGGTCAGTGAACAGATATACAGCAGGAGTGTGTTCACGTGAACGGAGCAGCTTAGAAGCATTTAACGGTGAAGTCATGGCGAGCGGAGGAACGTCAGAAGCCGCGGCGTCATTTAAGTCGCAAGTTTGGGAACATTTTGTCTTCCCTGTAACGTATAATGACGGATGAGGGTGGTGGACGAAACCATTACGGTATGTAGGCGTTATTTAAAGAGAGACACACGACAACGGCAAAGCATCGGCATGTCCACACATGAAGAGACACCATCCCGTCTGTCAGCGACGGGGACACTCCGGTGTAGAAAACAAAGGATTTCTAAATCTGGTTAAAATGCTTGAGCCACGCTACGAAATCCACTCACGCACCCACTTCAGTGTGAAGCTGTTCCAGACCTCTATGAGAAGGAAAAGACTGTGACCGCTTTCACCACGGCGGAGTGATTCTTAGTCCGGTGCTGTAGACACGCCCCCTCTGTGAGAGTCACACAGACACACACACCTGGTTCAGGTGCTGACAGAAGCATCAGAGTGAAGCTAGACAGGCCCAATAATATTCCAGTCACCACAGAAAGGTCGACCCTCTCCCCAGACAATGGAGATATTCTCATCTTTTTGAAAATAATGTCACAGTAATGGTAAACATTATTGTGTATTTGAATGGCCTAACCTGACAGGAAGTAAACACAGACCCAAGTTGTTGCCGAGCAGTTCAGTGTAAACAGTGGAAGCTAGCTCACTGGCTGTTTCTTTCTTTCAGTATTGATGAAAGGATGAGGATATCAGAATTGAGTATTCTTGAATGTTTTATTTATTTATTTAATTTTGTTTCAAATTGGACATCTTCAATATTTTTGTTTTCATGTAAGACTACAGGCCAAAGTTCTTTGCTTTAAGTGTTCTTGAAGTTCTTTAATTAATAAATGGAAAGCAAAGTTATATTTGTCTCCTCCCCTTTTCTTTGTTGATCCGAAAAATGATCCGAACCGTGACTCCTGAACCGTGATCCGAACCGAACCGTGAGGTTTGTGATCCGTGACACCCCTAGTCTTTAGCATTGCTCAGTTTTTGAGTATAGTATACCTTGTTTCAGTGCACTGTGAACTAGAGACGATGTATAACTACCTTGTAGTCCAGCATATTTGAGGCTGTCCCATCCTGGGATACTGTAACAGCCTCCACCGTCTTCTTGTTCTTCTGAGTCACAGCGAAACAGCAGGACATTTAGATCTGCTAGCGTCAGCTTGGACATCAGCCTATGGATCACACACAGCTTTCAAATAAACAGTTCATGTTTTACCAAATGAGATAATGTACATCGGTGCTGTTGTTTTCATATCAACATCTATTATCTTGGGGTGGCCCGTGGTGTAGTGGTTAAAAGGGTTGACCTCACAGCGAGAGCTCGGTGTGGGGTCTGCATGTTCTCCCTGTGTTAGTGTGGGTGTACCCTGCCTGCGCCTTGTGTCCACTGGGATCGGCTTAATCTGAATCTGAATCAGAATATAAGCAGGGAAGGGCTGAAGCTGGAGTGCAGGAAATCTGTGCAAGCAGCAACATATCCGAGTGCAAGCACACAGCTTCAGTGGAAGCAGAGCAAATCCAAGCACACAGCTTGAGCAGAAGGCTCGCAAATCCAGGTCCAAGTAGGGTCTATTGGAGTAAGTGGACAGGCTTCTAAGGGGACCATTACAGAATGTGAACGGGAACTCAACATTCCCTCGAAATGAAAGACAACACTCTTGATTAAAGATCGGAAATAAGTCCGGCACAAAAACTTATGTCTCATTAGGGCATGAGCGAGTGTATGGGGTCATATCAGGCTCAATATTAATGAATGCACACAGAAGAATTCATAAATGCATTTTGTGATTTATATATAAATGACTCAATATTTTTCAATGCAAAAAAAATAAAATTGTGGGAACCTGGGAAAGGGGTGGAAAGGAATCAGTAGGAACCGACTCCACGGCTAAACAGCCTACAATAGGAGCTTCCATGTTCCGTCTACAGCCTACAATAGGAGCTTCCATGTTCTGTCTACAGTCTACAATAGGAGCTTCCATGTTCTGTCTACAGCCTACAATAGGAGCTTCCATGTCCTGTCCACAGCCTACAATAGGAGCTTCCATGTCCTGTCCACAGCCTACAACAGGAGCTTCCATGTCCCGTCCACAATCTACAATAGGAGCTTCCATGTCCTGTCCACAGCCTACAACAGGAGCTTCCATGTCCCGTCCACAATCTACAATAGGAGCTTCCATGTCCTGTCCACAGCCTACAATAGGAGCTTCCATGTCCTGTCTACAGCCTACAATAGGAGCTTCCATGTCCTGTCTACAGCCTACAATAGGAGCTTCCATGTTCTGTCTACAGCCTACAATAGGAGCTTCCATGTTCTGTCTACAGCCTACAATAGGAGCTTCCATGTTCTGTCTACAGCCTACAATAGGAGCTTCCATGTCCTGTCCACAGCCTACAATAGGAGCTTCCATGTCCTGTCCACAGCCTACAATAGGAGCTTCCATGTTCTGTCTACAGCCTACAATAGGAGCTTCCATGTCCTGTCCACAGCCTACAATAGGAGCTTCCATGTTCTGTCCACAGCCTACAATAGGAGCTTCCATGTTCCGTCTACAGCCTACAATAGGAGCTTCCATGTTCTGTCCACAGCCTACAATAGGAGCTTCCATGTTCTGTCTACAGCCTACAATAGGAGCTTCCATGTCCTGTCTACAGTCTACAATAGGAGCTTCCATGTTCTGTCTACAGCCTACAATAGGAGCTTCCATGTTCTGTCCAGCCTACAATAGGAGCTTCCATGTTCTGTCTACAGTCTACAATAGGAGCTTCCATGTTCTGTCTACAGTCTACAATAGGAGCTTCCATGTTCTGTCTACAGTCTACAATAGGAGCTTCCATGTTCTGTCTACAGCCTACAATAGGAGCTTCCATGTTCTGTCCAGCCTACAATAGGAGCTTCCATGTTCTGTCTACAGCCTACAATAGGAGCTTCCATGTTCTGTCTACAGCCTACAATAGGAGCTTCCATGTTCTGTCCAGCCTACAATAGGAGCTTCCATGTTCTGTCCAGCCTACAATAGGAGCTTCCATGTCCTGTCTACAGTCTACAATAGGAGCTTCCATGTCCTGTCTACAGCCTACAATAGGAGCTTCCATGTCCTGTCCACAGCCTACAATAGGAGCTTCCATGTCCTGTCTACAGCCTACAATAGGAGCTTCCATGTCCTGTCCACAGCCTGGAATAGCCAACGAGAGGCCGCGTTGAAGGAAAGTGCCCGCCCCTCTTCTTTCGTGTAAAGCTCGAGCCAATTGCAACCGATCGTTCTGATGACTGACGCTTCGTATAGCCAATGAAATTTCGAAAACAATGAGATGCAGCTTCAGGGGTTAGATTTAGAGGCAGAACCCGGATGTTACCTGCGTAACCGCGAGTCAGGTCGCTGTGTCCGTGCGTTAAAATCAAAGTGTGGTTTTTGAGAGTTATGGAGAATTTAGGAAAGTGAATAATGGTGAAATCACTTATAGATAACTGTATTTAGACATAAATAAGCTATAGTTTGAATTATGAATACACATTTCAACACAGCCTAGGTATGTTACCATGGTTACCATGGGTCTCCAAATGGCCTTTTTTGGAAAGCGCCTAGACATACCCTTCATAAAACATGTGTAAAATATGAATTGTCTGTGGTGTTATCAAATTTGAACTTGGACTAGGTAAGGCTTCATGCTGTGGTCTCATTGTGTTTTCCAGCTAATAAGCTATAGTCATCTTCCAGCTATAGTCATCTGCAGGCATCTGTTTGCAAAGAAATATTCAGTTGGAAATAAAAACCTTCTACTTCAGTGTGTTCAAACTTCTAGCTTTCAATGTAATGGGCATGCCTTGGATAGGCGTTTTAGGCTCATTTTACTGGAGTGGTAACAGGTCAACGAGAAATATTTGAGTGTGCATCAGAAATATATTTGTGAATCAATGTGGATATTGTTTACATTTATATATAATGATAAATATTTTTGTGTGCATTGAGAAAACATTTTGGTGGAGAGTCATTTACATATCACAAAATACATTTGTGAATCCTTCTATGTGGATTCATTAATATTGATATTAATCTGACCCCATGTGTGTGAGCATGTGTACTCACTGTGCCAGCGGTTTCTGCAGTGCTTCTGGTGAGTTTTCATCTGCTACACTGCCTCTCCTGTATTTTGGGCTGAACTGTGACAGATAATACCTCAGCACCCCCACCAACTTCTGGGCCTTGGGGTCCAAACTAACCCTGTGAGGAAGAGAGAGTGAAAACGTACGATCCAAATGCAGAATGCTAATGAATGAGCTTTTGATCAACCATGGAAAGAATGATAAATGTGTCCTGTGATGTGTCTTCAGTGATGATGTGATGGTGTGTGTGGTTTACCTAAAGGCGATGATGCTGCCAGGCGTCAACTTCTGAAAGGTGATCTCCTGCACGAACTCTGATGGACCTTTAGATGTCACTTCAGCTTGTTTTACCACTGTACTCTCCTGTAACTATGTACAAATATATAAAATATAATTATTTTACTGATATGCTCATTCATCGCAAAAATGACCGGGATACTTAAAGTGATCACAGCGATATTTACTGATATATGCTCCTTTATTTCCACGGTGTATTCTGGCATGCCGTTGATGCAGTTGTCATCCTTCTTGTAACTCCCTGAAGGCCTTTCCACTGTCCTTGCCTCCAGCACCACTTCCTCAATCTTCCCTTGAGAGAGAGACGGAGAGAGATACTCTCAGCATTGGTACAATCTGTTGTAAACTAACTCTTTGACAAAATCATGAACGAGTTGAGGAACAGATATAGTGTAATGCTGCGGTCACACCGGTCGCGTTTTTTTTTTGACGCGCTTCGAGATTACATACAAAGTCTATGCACAGACGCGATGAGACTAAAATCGCGGCGCGCCAGTCTCATCGCGTCTGTGCATAGACTTTGTATGTAATCTCGACGCGCGTCAAAAAAAAACCGCGACCGGTGTGACCGCAGCATAAGAAAGTGCAAGACACACACATACTACAAAGATGATGCAACAACAATACCTACAAATACATGTTTGATTTCTGATATAAAGGTGATGATGTTATCGTCATACCAGGTATGAACATGGGTGGGACATTGGTGTCGTACTGGTGGGTTTTAGGGTTCTGGAAGGCTGTCCTGCACACTGCCACCACCGACTGGTGAGTGCTGGGACAGTGTCGCGTAACTGCAACAATATCTGCATCAACCTGGTCTACAAACACCTGGAGAGGACAGTGATGAGAGATTAAACGTGGACAGGTTGTTCACTGATAAGTGATTATTAATGGCGGAGGCACTGAATTCATTGATGTATGTAAAGTCGACAGATGCTATTCATTCCCTAGGGTACTTTCTGGAGAACCTTTTGTGACTTCAGTAAAGGTGTGCATTGGACGGAATATTCAGAGCTACACTGGGTGACAGACTTCAGCTGTTCTGCTTTACACAAAAATGTACTCGTATGACTCAAAGTAAAGGCCCTATTGATTAACTCCATCCAAAGAGGAAGCTCAGGATGAGACTTGTTTTCCACCCAAATACTTCTTTCTGTCCAAGTACAACTTACAGTTTACACCAGGGGTCTTCAACATGTTTCAGGCCAAGGACCCCCAAACGGATAGCGAGATGGAATGGGACCCCCGTCTATATATATTGTATAACATTGTGTTTTATATTAAATGGGCCAAGTGCCATGTATAAACATACCTCTTTATTGTGCATTCAATACTAAGCTATTCAAACAACACAGGTTCATATATTCATGTTGTTATTTTAAACATGTGCAAGGTACAGTGAGTAGGGAGGCCGTGCCACTGCCATTTATAAACACACCTCGTCAGCTGATACCAATGCCAATATCAACATTGTCTGTCAATTGCATGATAATCATGCACACAAGCTATTCACACTGATGTTTTTATTTTAAACATAAACGTGGAAACGAAAATGAGTGATGGCCTATTAGTGCCACTGCCATACATAAACACACCTGTTATCTTTCACACAATACTGAACTATTACAATAATGGACAGATTCATGTTTGGAAAAAATGTCTAATCAACCAACAATTTGGCGGACCCCCTGTTGAAGAGGATTAAAGCTTGCAGCTTTTCAAGTATAGGTTCTTTAGGTAATGCAGTTCAGCTTTCAACTCTAACAGCTTTACAATACAGTGTTAGAAGTGCAGTGCCATGCATGTGTGCTTTAAGATTTCAGTATTTTCGACAATGCTTTATAATTCATTTCAGCTGTCAGCATTCAAACGCATATTGTGCAGAAAATGCCTTTTCTCGTTTAGTGTACTGTGTGCTGTGAAATTAGAAAGTTCATCACTTGGAAGTCAACACCGAGCACAGCCCACCAGCTGGCTTCTGCTATATCTTTCCGTTTATTTGCTGGATTCGGGGTTTCTCAACCATGAGAAAGGTAGTGCAAAAACACAGGCAATGAGCATTCAACACCAAAGAGCTCAACGGATATCAAAACTTCTTTCCTCTTTTTTAAACACCTACATCAGATTGCTAATTGAGCTGTTGCTTCATTATATTAACACACATGGGAACTACATTATTAGGCCAGTAATGTAACTTGAACTTTTGCAAAATAAATAAAAAGATTGCAAAAACTATTTTACTTGTATTGCACCCGTAAAGTGACATACAAAACGTGTAAATGAATAAACTGAAGGGAAAATCCTGAAATCTGGGAAATTCTAAATGGCCCCCATCCACCCTTGTGACAATAATTATTTCATATTTGAATGGGTTACAATCAGAGATGGGCAGTATTTCTGTTCTGTTGCATTTGGAAAAAATATACTTTTAATTGATGGTTAGAATAAGATCAAATCTGGGTAGAGCAAAACTAGATCTGGGCTGAATAGGACCAGATGTGGACAGATTAAGACCAGATGTGGGTAGAATAAAACCAGATGTGGGCAGATTAAGACCAGATGTGGGCAGAATAAGACCAGATGTGGGCAGAATAAGACCAGATGTGGGTAGAATAAGACCAGATGTGGGCAGAATAAGACCAGATGTGGGTAGAATAAGACCAGATGTGGGTACAATAAGGCCTGATGTGGGTAGAATAAGGCCAGATGTGGGTAGAATAAGGCCAGATGTGGGCAGATTAAGACCAGATGTGGGTAGAATAAGGCCAGATGTGGGTAGAATAAGACCAGATGTGGGCAGATTAAGACCAGATGTGGGCAGAATAAGACCAGATGTGGGTAGAATAAGACCAAATGTGGGTAGAATAAGGCCAGATGTGGGTAGAATAAGACCAGATGTGGGTAGAATAAGGCCTGATGTGGGTAGAATAAGACCAGATGTGGGTAGAATAAGACCAGATGTGGGTAGAATAAGACCAGATGTGGGTAGAATAAAACCAGATGTGGGCAGATTAAGGCCAGATGTGGGTAGAATAAGGCCAGATGTGGGTAGAATAAGGCCAGATGTGGGCAGAATAAGACCAGATGTGGGCAGATTAAGACCAGATGTGGGCAGATTAAGACCAGATGTGGGCAGATTAAGACCAGATGTGGGCAGATTAAGGCCAGATGTGGGTAGAATAAGGCCAGATGTGGGTAGAATAAGGCCAGATGTGGGTAGAATAAGGCCAGATGTGGGTAGAATAAGGCCAGATGTGGGTAGAATAAGGCCAGATGTGGGTAGAATAAGGCCAGATGTGGGTAGGATAAGGCCAGATGTGGGTAGAATAAGGCCAGATGTGGGTAGAATAAGGCCAGATGTGGGTAGAATAAGGCCAGATGTGGGTAGAATAAGGCCAGATGTGGGTAGAATAAGGCCAGATGTGGGTAGAATAAGACCAGATGTGGGTAGAATAAGGCCAGATGTGGGTAGAATAAGGCCAGATGTGGGTAGAATAAGGCCAGATGTGGGTAGAATAAGGCCAGATGTGGGTAGAATAAGGCCAGATGTGGGTAGAATAAGACCAGATGTGGGTAGAATAAGGCCAGATGTGGGTAGAATAAGGCCAGATGTGGGTAGAATAAGGCCAGATGTGGGTAGGATAAGGCCAGATGTGGGTAGAATAAGGCCAGATGTGGGTAGAATAAGACCTATTTGTAAAAAAAGTAAAAAATAAAAAATATGTCATGGTCAAATCTAACAAGCACAACAATGTAATGCGTAATGCTTGTGCGGTCACTGCACAAGCTTAAAAGAAGTTTTTGGTAGAATCACATTCAGACAATTTTCAAAACTTTACCTTCATACGGTTCTGAAGGACTTCTTTCTCTCTTTCAGGACATATTGAGGATACAAAATCCATCGAGTTTGTTTTTGTTGCCATTTGTGTGAGGTCGACCCACTTATTTAGGTAAAATGTCCGGACTACATGGTACCTGCATGAATCCCTGAGAAGCCAGTTCCTGGTGCAGCTTGTTGAGGGCCAGTTTCCCAGCTATGATGCCAGTCTGGAATCCAACCTCACCAGTGGAGGTGGGGGGCGCTGAGGGGCTCCACTTGGGGTAGAAACGCTCCTCCTTCACCACAGAGATCTGCACACACACACACAGTCGTGATTGTCTGATACTCTACTACTGATTCATTATTTGTTCCAGTTTTAGCAAGTTGAGCAGGTGAGTGTATTGTATGTACCGTAGATGATATACAGAACTTTTTTAGACAATAATTGCTTTCAGATGTTCAGTGAGTGAAAGGAAACTCTCAGAATGAGGGTAAATGATGGTTTGCTGTGTTATACGGCTGCCGTTTGTGAGAACGCCTGCAAGAGGATATCATTAGAAGAAAAACAAAATGTTCTAACGAGTTTGAAATGTATGGAGGAAACTGTTGGTGCTGTGTTTTTATGCCATGAAAGATGTTCCATCATGTACCTTCCAATATGAAGATCAAATCAAGGGAGATCACAAGGATGTGCTGCGTCAGAGGGTTAACTAGAGAGTTGTCTCCAGATGCCTTCATCAAACAGATGTTTTCTGTAATCATGCGTCCCTCACAACAACTGCAGCTGAAGTGAAGCGCTCATCAGCAGTGGTCTGATATCCTGCAGTGGTCTCTGTTGTGTGCCGGGCTGTACTATCAAACCATCTGATTGGCTGGAGAGTTGGATAGCGTGCGAACCTCTGACTGGATCTAAGCTCATCGCTCTCCCAGGTTGTCACAAGAAGGAATAGTAGTAGAAGCAGCTTGCATATTTTCAGTTAGACTGGTCAACAGAACCTCCGTGCCCCCAAACACACATTTAACCATCTACACGATTGACACGGGTCCTGCTTTCAAGTCGGAAGATACCGTAAATTTGGATTAGAATGGAAAAACCACACCCTGGATCGATGGGACACGTGAGCCCTCTGGCTCTACATCTTACATTAACCATATTTATTTAATAATTGCAATAAATAAGCCAATATTGGGGAATTTGTTTCACAAACACCCAAAACAAGCCATGAATATGGTTAAAAGCTATGAAATACTGTTGAGCCAAAATTATGTTAATCACTTGTAAGTCATATCTTGTGTGTGTGTGCGTGTTTGTTTGTAAATTACCTGGTGTGGCACTAATTCATCATATCCTCTGGTGGAACCAGTAGCACAGCAGGCCATGGACACCATAGCAGAGCTGGGGAGGGAGTCCAGAGCTGAACGCAGCTGTATCACAAAGAGAGGCACACACAGCCATTACTGTACGGACCTGACATCTGGACAGATGTGCTGGGACATCAGGGCTGCACGCTGATACTCATGATTATTGAAATCAATATTGAGAGCACAATTATGTATCCCGATCATTCATTGATGTTAGGGACAAACTATTTTCCTTTCGCTTCCACATTTGTTACAGAACAGAGCGCTGCTTTCACTCTCATGTCATGATCTCTGATTACATCAGGGCTTCTTCCCCTCAAGTGTAACATACAGTATATAAGGGTTCTATTTCCATAACGGTTTAGCCATTAAGTCATTACATCAGTTAAGAATAGAGAAAGTAACAGAAGAACTAGAACGACACGTATTGCAGGAATCATGGGAACTTCATCAGGTAAGGGAACAACAATGAAGGGAAACGTTCAAAAGGTTCATAGAAAAATAAGAGAATGCAAATGGTTATGAACATCTTCGATCGATCCCATCCTGACACAGACTCACCTGTATGGGACACTCGTTGTCATGGGTTACATCGAGTAACATGGCGTGTGCGATGGCGGGCATCAGTGGGCGGAGACTAGGCTGAACAAACGCTCCGACTGGCTCGCCCCCATAACGGTGGACCAGCCGGCCCTCTTCATGGCTGTCACCAGCTGACATGGCCTCTACAAAATAAAGAGAATGGGTCTTTCTCTTTTCCAGATTTTCTGTGCCTCCTTGATTCCTTTCCTCGCCTCACCTCACGTCTTAGTCCCGCCCACGCGAGATGCGAGCGGAGGCAAAAAGAGAGCAGAGGAGAGAGGAGTCAAGAAGAGACCAGAGGAGAGAGGAGTCAAGAAGAGACCAGAGGAGAGAGGAGTCAAGAAGAGACCAGAGGAGAGAGGAGTCAAGAAGAGACCAGAGGAGAGAGGAGTCAAAAAGAGACCAGAGGAGAGAGGAGTCGAGGCAGCAGGCATTTAACAAACGAGACCTCCTCGATCGGACCGTCACTTTAGGATGAATTAAATAGGAGGTATCGCAGCTGATCAGCTGTTCGCTGTTTAGTTTTACTATATATGTATTTTATGATCTGTCAGATGAGCATAACTTACATATTTACCATTTATTCAATTCACAACGTGGCATAATGTGACAAGAACGATCGCAGTCACGCATGTTATATTTAACACGCACACAGGCTATATGTAATAAAGACTTCATATACTTTATTAAATGTATGTATACGAATACAGAGCGACATATATTATATATGATTGATATATATATTATATACACACACAAACACAGTCCTGTCTACCTATATGACAACATGAAATACAGTTCATTGGTGCTGATTTGAAGAGAACTATTGATTTAGTAACTTGACGTCCGCAGCTGTCTGCACTTGTATACATCCTGTCAGGAGGATAGCAGGCTGCAGTCAGTATAAGAACAGAAGTATTGGTGATTGTGATGAAGTAATGTGGGCAGAACAGCACCAGTTACCAGGAGCTGCACACCCTGTGAACGGCAGAAGGTCTGATCTGATCTGATCATCTTGAAAAAATACAAGTTATGAACACAAAAAGGAACTGGTAGATTTGTAGAGAGCAGCCGTGGTTTGAGATCATTCCAGCCTCTTTTATTTGTTCACGTGTTGGTGCTTCCTCGCTCATAGCTCCACCGGCAGGCCTCCTCCATCCGCTCTCCTCCAGATGCATTTTAGGAATTGGGATAGCCTTCAAGATGGAGCGCTGAGATTGATTTCGGGAGCAAAGAGCGAGGAATGGAGGTGGCAAAGACATCGGGAAATGAGAAAGAGCCACGGAGACATTGGAGGAGAGTTATCAGAAAAGCAACTGGTTCACACATTCAAGACCACTGGAGTAATTCTGGGCCACATTACAATCTGGCAATGCAGGCGTTCTGCCTTTGAGAGGCGATGGACAACACAAGCTGATGTTCAGGATGTATGTTCAACAATGGAATATTGATTGATATTTTCACTTTTGGGAATTGTGCTTAAATACACAGACAGGTGACCAATTAAACAGAAAGAACAAGCTGAACAAATGAGAAGGGAAAGATACCACAGGGAGCTTTGGCTGATTGAATGATTGATGAGTATGGGGATGATGTGAATGGTATAATACAACCCTCACAGTCCATACCAGTCTCATAAAGAATGCTGATCATCTCTCCAGAAGAGCAACAGATCATCTACTGAAGCTTTGTGAAAGCTAACAGTGAAACAACAGGAACTGTCTTTGTTTCTTTGCTTTCTCACCAATCTGTGTGAATAATATTACAAGCAACACAAATACCTACCTTAATACCCCAAACTGTGTAATGTTGTCAATGTTAATGATGAATAATGCATGTTGATCATATACATTACTGTACCTCGTATGAGCGACGTGATCCCTAGCTTGGTTACGAAGACATTATCCAGGTCCTCACTGCCGGTGAACAGTTCAGCCACCACATACAGGTTAGGACACGCTCTCCTGCCCACGTCCAGCATGTACTGCACAAACACAGCAAGCAACACAGCACAACCAGTGCAGGCAGTGTAAGAGAGGAGGGTGAGAAAAGACAAGGAAGGACAGACGGAGGAGGAAGAGGAGAGCGGTGTGAAAGGAACGCAGCCAGTTAGTGATAACAGGCCGAGCGACCACAGCGTGCAGTCATACGGTGCATGAACACAGAGTCAGAGTCAAGAGATGGAACGAGATGGAGCATGTTTGGGTAGGAAGAGGAAGAACGCAGAACAGTGCAGTGAAAAGAGAAGAAGAAAGAGACAAGAACACGTTAGTTCATGCTGAGGAGCTGTACCTCGTATAAGACTGCTAATTCCCAGCCGGTTAACGAAGACATTGTCAAGGAGCTCGCTGCCTGTAAACAGCTCAGCTATCACATACAGATCGGACCTGACCGCTCTGGCTGCATCTAACATGGCCTAGACCAGACAATACATTACAAACAGGGAGAAGAGAAGGGTCTGCTGTTAGCACTGATGTACAGTATGCATCTGTCTCCAGACACAGCAAGGCTGGGCTTTAGTCTAACCCTCAGACATAAACCACAACGCAGTGAAATGACATTTTCCTTTTCCACTTTCCTCATAACCGTGTTCTATTAAAAGCTACAATATGCTTAGAGGACCGCATGATAACATGAGAAGAGATGACAGTACCTCGGCTACATGTAATGGTGTAGAGTGGCAGTTGTCCAGTCTGACTCCGTGGAAATATTTGGCTGTGATCTCCGTGTACTTCTGCATGTGGGCCCACAGGTACGGGCAGTCCTCGGGCCCACTGCCGTAGCGCAGTTTGACACTGTCACCCCAGCATACCAGCTCCCGACGCACATACACATTGGAGCCTATGCAGCACAGACACAGAGGCATCACAATGTCATTGTGCAGACTGTTCAACCTACAACCTGAAAGTTGCTGACAGTATTTTACATCGAGGTTCTCAGGTCCCCGTTAATGATCTGATGCAGCAGGACACAGCATCATGGTCAGTGGGAGGAGAGGATCCCCTATTCTACCTCGTCACAGCACGTGTTTATTTATTCCTCTGTTCTTATAGTCGAAGAACTTTAATATATCAACCTGCTTCAGCAAAGTTGCGCAGTGGATCGTCTCCCATCACCCAACCGTTGTGAGCCAGGAAGTGGCACGTCTTGTCTGGCTGGTCCAGCAGCTGCAGCTCCTGCTCCAGAGTCATGTCCTGATACGGGAAGGTGAAGTACCTGAGACAGACAGATGAAACCGCTGAGATCCACCAACCCTCAGCCTCCCACCACTGCTGGTGTTATCATCAACCTCATATCCCTGTTATCTGTCCAGGATGTAGCGTGAACATTTACTATATGTCTGCATCATCCACCTCAGATGGACTGTATCCGTCTTTTGTCTCTCTCCTGAAAGCCATCTCTTTAAATTCATTACCTGGTCACCAGAGGGTCTTTCCTGCTAACGGGACCAAGTTTGGGGCCGTGGTCTGCCAGACGCTCATACACTACGTTTCCCACAATACAGTTGGCAGCCTTGAGGAAGAGAAGGAACACAAAGAACACTGACTGATGCACAGGATGCATTCATTATTTTGGGAAACCCTCGCCGTGTCTCCAATTCCACACTTCATGCAAAAACTCCACTCTAATACTGACACTGCAGTATTTGGGTAGTCAGTGTCCAAGTAATACATATGAACGATATGAGGGTTCTCCGGGTTCTCCCAGTCCAAAGACATGCAGCTCAGGTTATTTGGAGACTATAAATTGCCCGTCGGTGTGAATGTGAGCGTGAATGTTTGTCTGTCTCTATATGTGCCCTGTGATGAACTGGTGACCTGTCCAGGGTGAACCCTGCCTTCGCCCCATGTCAGCAGGGATCGGCTCCAGCGCCCCGCGACCCGAACAGGATGAGCGGTTTGGATAATGAATGAATGAATGGATGAATGAGGCACCTCCTCCTTGACTCCTCTGAGAGCCACACCGGCAGGTGTCAGATTTGGCTCCAATGTGAAATCACATCTCGGTCATATCATGCTGCAGTGTGCATACTAATTATTATTTCTATATTCTTATTCTTATTCATAGAGCAGTAACCCTGTCTGGTGGCACATTACACACTGCCTTACCTGCTCCTGATGCTGGTGCATGATGTTGTGCTGTTCTTCGTTCAGCTCCTTCAATTTCTGTCTCAGCCAACCACAGCACTCCTCGATGTGCTGTGGGGAGGAGCTACAGAGAGAGGGCGGTAACATTAAACAAAGTACCACTACTCAACATTTACAGAACCTCAAAGTGCTTCATACATAGTACATGTGCACTATGTATACATAGTACATGTGCACGATGTAGACATAGTACATGTGCACGATGTATACATGTATGCATAGTGCACATGTACTATGTATACATGTATACATAGTACATGTGCACTATGTATACATGTATACATAGTACATGTGCTATATTCTTGATGTCAGCAAATGATTTATCAAGCAGTAATATTGCACATCTCTAACTGAATGTGAACAGAAGCTGATGGAGGTAGTGCCATGGAAAGCTGGGGATCATCTTCTTGTCTTACCAACGTTCACCTTCCAGCAGTTAAGAATTGACTTGAATGGTTGTCAAATCAGCTACTCAAAGAACCGCTAAAACCATCATAAGTGTGAAGCCGTAGCTTGAAGTCAGACCTGGGAGGTACAAAGGTCTCCAGAGCGGAGTCCATGTCCACTGTGTTCCCATAACGATGGACCTCTGGGTCCTGAATGATCCTCAGGCCCTTCTTCCCCCCGGTCTTACTCTGGTCCGGCTTGGTGCCTGACAACACAAACATGCAGAGGTCATTGAACCAGTCTCTCAATCTAATCAGCACACGAGCAGCTTTAACTGAGTTCAGCCACGAAGACCCGTCACTGAACACAACATCTTTGGCTCTATGTGTCTGTGTTTCTTTTCACAATAGAAGGAAAACATGCAGAAAGGTATCTGCTGTGATCACTAGTGTTGGTTGATATATTGACCCAGAAATAACGAGGAGAAATGATATTATTTACATGTGAAGATCATTGTGTGCCACTGATAGAATGATAATATCACAGCATAATAATGCAAGTACAGCCTTCTAGGAAGCCATGCACCTTTACTGTCAAGAATATTCACACGTTGGAATGTGAAAAAAATAAAAACATATATATATATATATAAATAAATAAGTTTAATTAATCCACACAACCAAACAAATGAATATAATAGATTCTCAGGCTCTGTTACCAACAATGTGCTGTGTCTGCACAATGCCCAAGTCTATTGGGAGGGAATCAATGAACCCTGCTGCGTGTTTTGGCATGTTGGTGACACGCTTATGTAAACAAACACACACGTAAACCTGACGGACGATATCGATCAGCAAGGACCGGAAAATAATCAAGATCGTGTCCATAACTTGTACAATAAGTCATTAGCTCAAAACTGATTGAGGTCATGTCCATCTATAAGCCATATACGGTAAGACGAGAACATGACAATGATCAAAGTCATGTCCAGATATCATACATGAATCAGATAATAATACAAGACTGAATACTCATCAATCAGCACAGATGACTCCACTGATGTCCCTGCTGAGTATCCCATTAACACTAAAGCTGCTTATGGTGGCAACACAACACCTTCAGCCACGTTCTTCACTCGTGCGTCTCATGCGCGTCTGATACGCTTCAATGTAAATCAATACTGGTTTTTACAGAGGAGCATCTTTTTATGATTCAGGTCTATGTTTTCTGTATTACACACGTCATTTCAGCAATTGTATATTGGGCTCCGAGCGCTGCCAAGCACAGGAGACGTACACAACAGTACATGAACAGTGTGTGCCCTGAGGCGGCTTCATGCTCTGCTGATGGTGCGCTCACACTTTTTGTCAACATAGTTTTTCAAACCTTCACTGATCGCCGGTACAGACCATTGAGTAGTAGGGCTCTGAACTGCTCCACAGCACGGTCCACTCGGAGCTGGTAGAACTCCCACAGCTTGATGTGAGGATACACGTCCTGCCACAACACACTACGGATGGCCTGATACACACCAACATGGGGGGGGGGAGAGAGAGGGGGAGGGAGGGGGAGAGAGAGGGGGAGAGGGGGAGAGAGAGAGAGAGAGAGAGAGAGAGAGAGAGAGAGAGAGGGAGAGAGAGAGAGAGGGGGGGAGGGCGAGAGAGGGAGGGAGGGGGGGAGAGAGGGAGAGAGAGAGAGAGAGAGAGAGAGAGAGAGAGGGGGGGAGAGGGAGAGGGAGAGAGAGAGAGAGGGGGGGAGGGAGAGTGAGGGGGAGAGAGGGGGAGAGAGAGAGGGTGGGGAGAGAGAAGGAGGGGGAGAGACAGAGGGAGGGGGAGGGAGAGAGGGAGGGGGGCGCAAACACACAGATGATCTGGATTATTCAATGAGCCTCTTACTTTAGCTTTCATGGGCTGCAAAATGCTGTTGAATAAAACGCACATTTAACATGAGCAGGGGTTCTCAACGTTCCAATCATGCAGTAAGTAAACAGCTACAGCAGCTGTGTCATTGATTCAACCACGTTGAATGTACCCACATCAGCATCAGGTAGTGTGGAACCTGACTGTGCTTACAGTACGAGGTGCGTTCACACCCAGCCCACCTCAACAGTCAGTAACAAGAGCTGAACTGAACTTGTGAGCTCTCTCTGAGGATGTGGGGAGTCACACTTGGTCCCTGTTCAGACGTGCATGATTCCATCATAAGTGTATAGCTCAAAGTCCAGGTGTGAATGCATGGATTGAGATCTGACCACTCAGACCAGTCGGGGATGGTCCCATTAGCTGAGTCTACTGTCTACTGTATGCGTACGTGTCCTGGGCCATACTGAGGGACAGCTTACTCATCTGATTGGTGTGTGTGTGTGTGATTCACATATGCATCTTCTAAGTGCTTGAACTAAAGCGTACGAGAGTAAATAGAAACCAAATGGAGCGGTTGTCATATTGACATTTAAGGTGTGCTGATTGATTCAAGAAGACAACTCATGCGTTGAATAACATGCAAGAAAACATTCCACCTTAAAAGTGGCCAGCAGCTGGCAGCAGATTGTGAGAGGAACAGTGCACTGAAGGATTCGTTCTCAGTCTATAGCTAGTTCATTGCTTCATTTGCCAGACAGAAGTAAGTCAATTTAATAATTCAAAACAAACTGCTTAAAAGGAAGAACAACGTATTTGCTCGTTGCAAACGGAAATGACGAACGGGTTTATTTGCATATATTTATTTGGGGAAGCGAGATCTGATCACAAGTCACGTGAGACTCGTGTGGAGACACGTTGTGATGGCATGTGTGAACAGACTTACATGTTAATGGAGGCGTGAACAGGGAGTTACTATGGCAGCTATCTCAGAGGAAACATTCTACATGTTTAATGTCTACCTTTTCACACACAGTAAAGCAGGAAATACATTTTGTCAAAAGTTGAACTGCTAAATGGAGTGTTGTTTGTTCCATCTCAATGTTCAGACTGATTCGTGCTCTCCCGTGACTCACACATCACGTCACATGCGTGTCCTCGCTACAACACAGCCGTGTCCACTCCGCTCATAGTGTGCACAGCTGAGCTGGCTTTACTCACATTCAGGTGGCTCTCGTTGGTGATAGCAGCAGGAAGCCCCTTAGCCTTGTAGCGTCCCTCTGCTACCCTGCTGGTTAAATGGCAGATGGCTCTGTCTAAGACCCAGGCTGGCCGCAGGTGAGGAGAGTTCACCAGATTGTAGCCACACTCTGGATGCTCTTTGATCCACACGCTGTTAGCAGCTGAAAAGAAAGAGCCAAACAAACTGAATCACAGGCACCAACATTGAGTCATTATTCAAATAAAGATGAAGAACGCTGGAAGGCATGCTGGGACATCGTTGGCAGCACCGTGAGGATGAGCCACAGAGGAGAGAAATCGTTAACATTGTTCGCTAGATTGAGCGGCCGGTAGTTATAATAACTTTAATGAAGAAGACAACGGTAACATTAAACTCATACCCATTACTAAAATCTAAATAAGACTTCCTGTTGCATCTGTATTAAACATACATCATTAAGATTACAACAGTTTCTATGACATTTGCTGTATTGGCAAATTTGAAAAATGCTGTTTTTTGCAAACTTTACAAAAAATTAAATGAAAACAGATTTATTAAGATTATTAACTCAATCATAATACCTAATGATACAATACTATATGTTCATCAGCAGATGGTGAACCAGCCTCTGTAGGGATCTACAGGACTGGAAGTAAATCAAGTTGTTGACCTTTGAGTCAGGCTCACTTTACTGGGAGAGGGAGGAAGAGGAGGTGAGCAGGGTGAGGGAGGAAGAGGAGGTGAACAGGGGGAGGGAGGAAGAGGAGGTGAGCAGGGGGAGGGAGGAAGAGGAGGTGAGCAGGGGGAGGGAGGAAGAGGAGGTGAACAGGGGGAGGGAGGAAGAGGAGGAGGGAGGAAGAGGAGGTGAACAGGGTGAGGGAGGAAGAGGAGGTGAGCAGGGTGAGGGAGGAAGAGGAGGTGAGCAGGGGGAGGGAGGAAGAGGAGGTGAACAGGGGGAGGGAGGAAGAGGAGGTGAACAGGGGGAGGGAGGAAGAGGAGGTGAGCAGGGTGAGGGAGGAAGAGGAGGTGAACAGGGGGAGGGAGGAAGAGGAGGTGAACAGGGGGAGGGAGGAAGAGCTCTCTCTGCCCTCCACATCCACACATCACAAGTTATACTGAGTTATACAACTCTAATATATTACTTATATAAGTTATAGTTCATATACTGAGTTATACAACTCTAATATCCTACTTATATGAGTTATAGCTCATATACTGAGTTGTACAACTCTAATATCCTACTTATATAAGTTATAGTTCATATGTTGAGTTATACAGCTCTAATATATTACTTATATGAGTTATAGTTCATATGTTGAGTCCACACGTTTGCATTCAGTTAAGTTGGACTATGTAGTGACACAAACAGTTCAGTTTGTCAGGTTCATGCAACATTTATGACATTGTTGGTCAGTCTGTCTGCTTGACAATCATATTCTGCTGCAATAAAAATGATTGAAGTGAGATGAACAGACTGAAAACTTGATCTTATTAGATGAAACATCTTGACACAGTTTTCCTTTGGGGACATCATGTGAAGTTGAAAAAGTAATATATATATATATATATATATATATATATATATATATATATATATATATATATATATATATATATATATATATATATATATATATATATATATATATATATATATATATATATATATATATATATAATAAATAAATAAATAAATAAATAAGCCAGCTGTGACCCGCACAGTTAGACGATGGACCCAACTGCGTGGGAGGTATTCAGTGATGCCCATGGGGAAGACATCGACGGTCTCACCGACTGCATTACGGACTATATTAACTTCTGTGTTG
Organism: Lycodopsis pacificus; assembly: GCA_028022725.1. Classification (NCBI taxonomy): domain Eukaryota; kingdom Metazoa; phylum Chordata; class Actinopteri; order Perciformes; family Zoarcidae; genus Lycodopsis; species Lycodopsis pacificus. The sequence goes on from CM051700.1 coordinate 3,661,385, forward strand.
AGAACACCGTGCCCACCAGGACTGTACGGTGTTTCTCAAATGGCAAACCCTGGATCTCTCCGGAGATAAAGGCCCTCCTCAAGGAGAAGAAGAGGGTTTTTAGATCTGGCAACAAGGAGGAGCTGAGGACTGTGCAGAGGGAGCTGAGGATGAAGATCAGAGAGGGGAAAGATGTCTACAGGATGAAGATGGAGGACCAGCTGCAGCAGAATAACACCGTCGGGGTCTGGAAGGGCCTCAAGGCGATTTCTGGGCTCAAGGGGCCCAACCAACAGCCTGAGGGGGACCAAAAGTGGGTGAATGAGCTGAACTTATTTTTTAACAGGTTTGACCAGCCATCCACCCCTCCCCCCACCCAGACCTCCCTGCTGCTGCAACCCCCATCATCTGCATCCCCTGTGGATTATTACCCCCCCTCCCCCTCGACCTCCCCCCAGCACTCGGCTCCCCTCCACACCTCCCCACTCCAACACACAGCACCCCACCCCCCCGAGTGTCCCTCAACCAGGTGAGGAAGGAACTGAGGAGGATCAAGGCGAGGAAGGCCACGGGTCCGGACGGCATCAGCTCAAGGCTCCTCAAATCCTGCGCAGACCAGCTGTGCAGGATAGCGGAGCACATATTCAACTTGAGCTTGAGGCTGGGGAAAGTACCACAGCTATGGAAGACGTCCTGTGTGGTACCGGTACCAAAGAACCCGCGGCCCAAGGACCTCAACAGCTACAGGCCGGTGGCGTTGACATCCCACCTGATGAAGACCCTGGAGAGGCTGGTACTTGCCCATCTCCGCCCTCTGGTGAGTTCATCCCTGGACCCTCTTCAGTTCGCCTACCAGTCCGGCATCGGGGTGGATGACGCCGTCATCTTCCTGCTGCAGAGATGCCTCTCTCACCTGGAAAAGGCTGGTAGCACTGTGAGAGTCATGTTCTACGACTTCTCCAGTGCCTTCAACACCATCCAGCCTTTGCTTCTGAGGGACAAGCTGGAGCAGACCGGGGTGGACCACCACCTCACTACATGGATCCTGGACTACCTTACCAACCGTCCACAGTATGTGCGGATACGGGGGTGTGAGTCAGATCGGGTGTCCTGCAGCACAGGGGCCCCACAGGGAACCGTTCTGGCTCCATTCCTCTTCTCCATTTACACCTCGGACTTCAAACACAACTCTGCCAACTGCCACCTGCAAAAGTTCTCTGACGACTCTGCAATCGTCGGCCTCATCTCCGCAGATGATGACAGAGAGTACAGGGAACTAAACCAGGACTTTTTAGGATGGTGCCAGCGGAACCGCCTCCACATCAACACCAGCAAGACCAAGGAGCTGGTGGTGGACTTCCGCCGGGGTAAACGCCCTCCTCCGACACCGGTGAGCATCCAGGGACTGGACATTGAGGTTGTGAAGTCGTATAAGTACCTGGGTGTTCACTTGAACAATAAACTGGACTGGACTGACCACGCTCACGCTCTTTATAAAAAAGGACAGAGCAGACTCTTTCTGCTGAGGAGACTGAGGTCTTTTGGGGTGCAGGGAGCACTCCTGAAGACCTTCTTCGACTCCGTGGTGGCATCAGCCATCTTCTATGGAGTGGTCTTCTGGAGCAGCAGCATCGCGGCAGCTGACAGGAGGAGACTGGACAAACTGGTGAGGAAGGCCAGCAGCGTGCTGGGGTGTCCACTGGATACGGTGGAGGTAGTGGGAGACAGGAGGATGATGGCGAAGCTCTCATCCCTGATGAGCCACGCCTCCCACCCCATGCAGGACACTCTGGCAGCTCTGCACAGCTCCTTCAGTCACCGGCTGATTCATCCCCGGTGTCTGAGGGAGAGGTACCGCAAGTCCTTCCTCCCCGCTGCCGTCAGGCTGCACAACAAGCTGCTCTCGGGAGACCACTAACACTTTGAACACGGACATTTGGACTGAATATGAACACTTAATTCATTCACCTGGTGCAATACCTAATCCGTGCAATCCTGTGCAATATCAAATACGTTTAAGTATTTACCTTACACTTACATTTTACTCCGTCTGTATTTACTGGTATACTTAATAGTCTTCTTTACTGTCAATCCCATGCAATATCCAATACGTTTAAGTATTATCTTACATTTTACTCTGCCTCCGCCTGTATATACTGGTATATTTAATAGTCTTCTTTACTGTCAATCCCGTGCAATATCAGATACGTTTAAGTATTATCTACATTTTACATCTTACTCTGCCTCCGCCTGTATATACTGGTATATTTAATAGTCTTCTTTACTGTCAATCCCGTGCAATATCAAATACGTTTAAGTATTATCTTACATTTCACATTTTTACTCCGTCTGTACATACTGGTATATTTTGTATTCTTCTTTGCTGTCATATTTTTTTACTACTGTTTAGTTTATTTATACTACTTGATTTTTTTATCTTCATTTATTACTTGTGAGCGATGCTGCTGTAATCCTGTAATTTCCCCACTGAGGGACTAATAAAGGATTATCTCTCATTCATATATATATATATATATATATATATATATATATATATATATATATATATATATATATATATATATATATATATATATATATATATATATATATATATATATATATATATATATATATATATATATATATATATATATATATATATATATATATATATATATATATATATATATATATATACATACATACATACACATATACATACATACATACACACACACACTAGGGGTGTAACGGTTCACAAAATGCACGGTTGGGTTCGGTACGATACAGTGGAGCCACGGTTCGGTACGTTTCGGTACAGTAGAAAACTATAAATGCCAGAGAAATGTACTTGATTTTAAAATATATTTATTCATTACAACTAACATCATAAAGTTATTCTTTGACTTTGAACAATGATGGAACTATACCTGAGTGACCCATCTTCTGGGGTGTCTTCTTAGCAACACATAAGCATCAAAAACAAAAACTGCTCCTTACTGTTATGTAGTATTCTTACTTACATCTTGCAAAAGAGATTTTTCATCTCAATGGGACTACCTGGTTAAATAAAGGTTTAAAAAAAAAAAAGAAAAATAATAAAAAAATCTTTTTTTTTATTTATTCAACGAATTCGGTTCGTCATGCGTACCGAATTCGTTACACCCCTAGTCGTTACACCCCTAGTATGTATGCATGTATGTATGTACGTATACATACATACACACTACTCAAATCTGTAATGTCTTAGCTCTCAATATCCATTTCCACGTTGTCTCCTATCCTATCACATGGCCTGTAGATGGCATTTGAACCAGCGGTGAACAACCTCTTGGCGGTGTTATCAATGCAAAAGAAAACTTTATTACTTTTTACAAACAAAATCAAAACTATGGTAGAAAATGCTCTTGAATACCTCATCTTTCATACATGTTGTCATTCTGTCTGCATCTCTATCCGTTGGTGTGCTGTTGTACATTTGTTGCAGTTTATTTTGGGATCAGCAGGAACAATTCACACATGTGCTTCAATAAGTCACTAGCGATAAATCGGACTGACTAACGATAAAAAAGTGTTGTTTTGCAAGTCGGACACAGCACAAACATAAATGATTTGACTTATTAGAAGTTGCAAAGTGTCTTAAAGGGCACGTGGGCCCTCCAGTCTGAAGCACTTCCTGCTCTCATTGTTCCTGCTCTCATTGTTCCTGCTCATGGGCTGTTACTCTGCTCTCCGGCTCGATGCCAGTGGCCTCGTTACAGATGCGAGTTCAGTTCCTGGGTCAGCATGCGGCTCACACACACACAACACTACTCAACAGAGAGAGTGAGACGGTACTGTGAAGGTTGAATAGCAGATCAACAGCAGGGCATTATGGGGCCTTGTGGTCTGAGATGTACACCACATCACTGTTGGGCTGCTTAAGTAACTATACAATTCAAATAGTCCCGAGCTGTCTCTTGGTAAAGTGACATGTCTTAACTCTGCATTGAAGTCATTGTGAGGACGCTCTGTGCAGTGTGATGCACTATGGGATTGTATGTCCACAGACCTTCAGCACACAGCAAATATCTGTATATGATGAGATTAAGGAGAGTGACAGACAAAACAAACATTGATCTTATTTCTATGTGGTGTTGAAATAATCTGTTTTGCATTTTGATTGAAACATCATGCTCTGGTGCTCCCAGTGGTTCCAGAGGTCTGTTCTCCTTTGGCTTAGAGAAGGAAACAGACACCACAGGAGAAGATGAGCACTGAGTAGAGCATTATATATACTCACTTCATGATGGATTATATACATAGATATACTATGATGAGGATATCGTAGTGGCATGTAGTAAGTAAATAAATATAACGACTAAATAAGAATTATATTTTAAACTATAGCCCCACATAATCAGTCTGTTCTTGTTAGTTATGTTGACCAACAACCTTTGAACAGCTCACGGTCAGTCTAGAGAGCTTCTGTAGCTGTCAGAGAGTTTGGGCTCTTATTTTATTGAAATTCTTTCCCTGCCAGATAAACTAATGCAAACACACTGTTCATATTAGCCATCTCTGTTATTGCCACCCAGCCTATGCTGGGTTTTAGAGCATTTCCATAATTATACAGAAGCACTTTGATGTTTTACTAAAACCTTGTATTTCAGTCTGGGCTCTACTCTGGTTGGGCTGTAAACCAATCTGAACACAGATTACACGCACACACACACACACACACACACACAAACACAGGTACTCACCAGTATGATTATACACCACATCTGTAATACACAGCATGTTCCATTCTTTCTTGAACTTCTCCACCAGAGCCCCCACATCTGCCCAGCTGTAGCTCTGACCGTCGGGGCTGAATTCAGGGTTAAAGTTGAGCTGGTCTGCCAAGGAGTAACAGGACCTGGACTCTCCTAGAGTCTGCAGAGGCGTGAGGTGGATCATGTTGTATCCTGTGAGAGAAACCCACGTACACACGCTTATTAAGCAACTGCAGCATACTGTAACAACTACTACTGTTAATGATAATGTGTAACCTCTATGCTATGAAGCAGGGCCATATGGCTGATAATATCTCTGCATCCCTATGCTGCGATACATGATATATACTGCATGTCTTGATATTTTCATATTTCCTAAAACAAAGGTTTTAATTGAACCCGTTGATGGGAATGATCATAACAGTGCGATTACTTCACATTACCTGAGAACACTAACGTCATGGTACGCTCATCTTAAAGTCAGATTGGTCTTTACAAATCTATTCCTATGTATTTTGACTAATTATTCACACAATTGAAATTAAATTTTTCTCTGAAAACAGTTTGCAGGTTTTCTAAATCATTCATTTGACTTATAATTCAAAATGTATTGATTTATTGATTAATTTCTCCTTAAATGTGAATGTCCCAGCCTACTGAAGGCTCCGCCCCTGTGACTCTGAACAGTGTCTGCCTTCACTCTGTCTCTAGTACATTCCCTGTAGCCAGAAACAGCACGATGGTAATGACTCATCTGAGCTCAGCCACTTGGGTTCAAGGTGAGGACCAACAGAACGTTGTGTAAACAAAGACTGGCTGTCAATATGTTCCTGTCAGGTTCAGATGGAGGGTCACAAGCCTCTCCCACGGTCACTCCAGGGCTCTCACAAAACAAATGCAATCAAAGACACACACCTGACTCCTTGGCTACTCTCAGTCGATCTGGCCAGTCATCGAGGGGGCCCAGACATTTGGACAGGTAGGTCTGGATGGTGATGCAGTCTAACGGGAGGATGCGATCGTCTGCTCCAACATGAAGGACTGGGTCGACCACGACGTATCCTCCTCCTGCCCTCTCGGTGTCTCTGTGGGTCAATAAGAGAGATACCAGACACAGTGGATCTCGCATTACCAGTGCACAGCTGGATAAACTTCTACCGTACAAACATATCCAAACCATGAGGCCTCACAGACGGCATTCATTCATACAACAGGACATCGTCTCTCCTACTCGATGAGATGTGAGCTCAGGATCAATGGACTTGTCAGGATGTTTGGCGATACATGAGACACTAAATCGGTGTTTCAGGAACTTTCAACCGTATCACATGGTCTTGATTTAGTTAGTGCACCTTGTGTTATGGCTGTCCTGTCAACATTACAACATTTCCAAAGTCAAGAAGACTGATACGGTTGAAAGCTCTGGAAAAAATTGTAACGGGATCTTGAATTGGACATTTTTTGTAAAACTACTATTTCGAAAGGTCAAGAATGGCCATTCATGCTCAGCTAGTATCATGTTATGTTATGTACACTGACACCAGTGTCACATTATTGGACACCATGACGAATTCACTGCCAACAGTCCCACTTTGTGTAAAGACTCCAGAAACATTCAAGAAGATAGAACATCATGTTGTGCTGTTCTAAACACAGAGCACATTGGTCCATTGGTGGTCACTCGAGCTATCCTCTACATCCTCAGCTCTCATGAGCTCTGTACTATAGTGTGAGCCTGGAGTCCATCATCAGGAGGCTCTTACCCATATCCAAAGTAGTACTGATAGGACCCAGCAACCTTGAGGTCCAGAGAGCAGAACTTATCAGAGTCATCCTCCCTTCCTGTTGGGTAGCTCCACACCAGAACACGGAACTTGTTTCGTTTGAATGGTTGTCCTTCAAGCGGATAGTTGGTGTGAACCACAACCCTCCTCCCCTGGAGGTTCGGACCCAAGTGAAACTGGAGTTCAAACCCTGTGGAGGCAGACATGTTGTCATTAATTGCTTTATTTCAACACATGACAATCATGAAAGATAAACTGCTGTGATGAAATAATTATGGCCACGCCACCAATGTTTATTAGGGGTGTGCCAAATGATCCACAATTGATATCACTGTATTTTGGAGGCATGTGTGAAGTGTTTTTTACTCTCAGGGTAGTCTATGACAGGCTGCTGGTGCAGCAGCATGAAAGCACCCCCAAAAGGCTAAACACCATGCTCTTCTCCTGGTGGCTGGCTGTTAGTTTAGGATGCGCTCGATTTGATATGCAGCAGAGTTTTATATGACTGGAGCACGCATTTCGTTCCATTTGAGAGGCCAAAATGACGTACGCAATTAATATCCAATTAACTGTGCATCCCTTGAGTCTAGTTATTTGCTTCCTTCTATACACTCAACATCAGTACTGTAACATAAGAGACTGCTCTGCTGTTGTCAAATGAACAAACAGAATACAACACAAATATGTCACTCATAGCCAAAGAAACGGCCAAAAACATATTAGACCCCCTGGTCCTTCAGAGTGGACCATACAAGGATGTCTATATATAGTCCAGTGCAACAGCCTGCCCTCAAGATCCCTATCAGGTTCAGAGTGCTGCAAATGACACACACACACACACACACACACACACACACACACACACACACACACACACACACACACACACACACACACACACACACACACACACACACACACACACACACACTTTCTCAGTTGAACTTGTTACTTTGACTTGAAGCAGGCTCTTAGAGCACTGACACCCTATTCACCGGTCTGAGCCCTCTGGTTTGATGCTGGTGTCTCTTCCTGCTCTTCCTCAGGCTACACATGTATGGACTCCATGTGTAGAAGCCATTTTCTCTAATTCAGTTATGGTGCTGTGGTTACTGAAAGTTGGTACTAACTTCCACAAGTATGTCACTAGGTGAATGTGCCACATTAAATCCTACTTTGATGACAAAGTCTAACAAAAACATTGTTCTATCCCGAGTCCCTGATGATCCTTCGTAACATCAAGTATTTGAACAAAAAAGATTCTGTTTATGGTAAATGGACTGCATCTATAAAGCACCTTTCTACCTTACCGGACTCATTCACACACACATGGACACAGCGATGGTGACGGAGCTGCTATGCCAGGCACTGGCCTGCCAATCGGGAGCAACTTGGGATTTAGTGTCTTGCTCAAGGGCACTTCAGCACACGGACAGGAGGAGCCTGGGATCGAACCTTTAAATATTTTGATCCTGATCTCAGGTCAGATACATAATTCACCAAAAGTGATACGGCACACGTGTTTAGATATAAATTGGCAAAAAATGCGTTTACATTTCCAAAGAGCGCGAGTTTGTTCTAGAGCAGCGGTTCCCAAACTTTTTAGGCCGCGCACCCCCCCCCCACCCCCCTTAAAAAAAATAAAAAATAAAAAAGCAACAGAGCCTAAAAATAAAAATCGCATAAAAATCGGACCAATGAGAGAACAGTTTGCTCGCGTGTTGCGTTTGTTTACAAGATTTAGTCCGCTGTTAAATGTTGCACAAACCGAACAAAGGGGCAACTGCAACATTGTATCATATTAATCCCTGAATCAGAACAAAGCAAACGAACTACAGGTGTGAAAACGGCCTGAAACACTGCAACAAAGTTTCAATAACTTTCAGTTACACAAGGCGTCACTTTTAAAGAGCAATACGGATGCGAGCACACACGCACAAGCTCTTCGGACAAAGCATCGATGCGGCGCGACACAGTGTTGTTGGACACCGGGATCATGTCCAACTTTTTTGCTTCTTTCTCTCCAATCATACATTTCACCATCTCTCTGGCAGCTGGCAAGCACACGTCTTCGGCGATTGTGTGCGGTAACTGACCAGATATGAAGCCCGTAGTGCGTCATTTATAGACCCAACACATGAATGAGACTGCAGTTGTTTTTGGCTGTTTTGTAACTCCTCCAATTTTTCGATATAAAAAGTGTAAGGGGCTTTTGACTTGCACGCTTGGTGTTCAGGTGGCGACGTAAATAAGAGGGCTTCAGACAGCTGTTAGCCAGACTCCGTGATGGGCCGATTTATTTTTTTTCTCTCTCTCTCTCTCTCTCTCTCTCTCTCACACACTCTCTCTCACACTCTCTCTCACACTCTCTCTCTCACACTGGCGGCAGGCGCAAGACTGCCAGAAGGAGCTCAAGTGAATTTGTTAAATTTTTTAATTTTAAATCTTACAAAGGGGATATTAATATTTAATATTATTACACCATCAGACCGCCATTACACTTTTCCTCTCGCGCACCCCCTAGAGGCAGCTCGCGCACCCCCAGGGGTGCGCGCACCACACTTTGGGAATCCCTGTTCTAGAGCATCCATTTCTCCATGGAGAAATGGATGTATGGATGATAGTCCTCTACAGCTCCACACCTCTCTGTACTCTCCAGAGACTTGTGCTCATTAAGCCACACCCTCTTTGAAATGATCAAATCAAATCCCTGAACAACCTCATCAGTCCTTCTCATAATTAGATCCCACCCACTTGGAAACATGTAATATCAAAGAGGTTAAACTGCTGCTTCACTGGGATTAAGCTTTATGTTTGTCCTTTGATCCTGTAAATTTCCCCACTGCGGGACTAACAAAGGATTATCTTATCTTGAATACCCGAGGAAGCATTCATTTTTTCAATCTGCAAAACAAATGACTTCCTGAGCACAATCCATCACCGATTCCCAGCGGACTTGGAGGCAAAAGGACTCCAAGTCACCAACACTGCATAGCCTAAATTCACCTTAAAATATGTCAGTTGGTTTTGTGCACCACCAATATGTGCCAATGTATATAAAGCCGAATACAATACACACAGATCCTAGTTAATCATTTGAACAGTCTGAGCAGCCTTGCTAATACATTCAGGCATTAAGTAAAGAGGAACAGCTAAAGTGCAGTTGTTTAAAAGAAGCATTACCTTGTTCAAGTCTGAAGAGGGTCTTCTCTAAGTTCTCCTTGTCGTTAAGCATCAGGACTCTGATTTGCTTCAGGTGTTGAGGCAACATACTGAGATTTTCAAATTGAAATGATCCCTGGCCTCCTGAAAAGAAGAAAATAAAGGTTACTAAATAGTTAGAACCATTTACTTAACACAGAACACCAAATTATTAAACCAAGTTTCTTTTGTTTCTGAACTGTATGAAATAGTCCCCAAGCTGTACCACGTCCCCATTGTACTCCAATGGGAAAAAAGTTAGTTGCACACTACAATGTCTTAGTGACGGGTTTCTAGGGGTGGGGGAAAACATCGATACAGCATAGTATCGCGATATTTTGCGTGGCAATATTGTATCGATACACAGACGCCAAGTATCCATCTTTTATTAACTAGAAAAAACTAGATTAGTTAACTAGATAAAAATATATATATATATTTTTAAGCAAATCAATTTTTCCAGTCCACTAGATGGCGCTGAGTTGTTTTCTGGTGAAGTCAGCAGAGGTCCTGGGTCAGCGTGATTGGTAGGAAGTTGGTCAAAACAAAGAGACATCTGGCCTCACAACGGGGTTAAACCTGCCAACAGTAGCCGGCTCATGGGGAGAGTGCAGCGCATAACTGTCTCTCTGCCCTCCACGTCCACGCATCACAAGTTATACTGAGTTATACAACTCTAATATCCTACTTATATAAGTTATAGTTCATATACTGAGTTATACAACTCCAATATCCTACTTATACAAGTTATAGTTCATATGTTGAGTCCACACATTTGCATTCAGTTAAGTTGGACTATGTAGTGACACAAACAGTTCAGTTTGTCAGGTTCATGCAACATTTATGACATTGTTGGTCAGTCTGTCTGCTTGACAATCATATTCTGCTGCAATAAAAATGATTGAAGTGAGATGAACAGACTGAAAACTTGATCTTATTAGATGAAACATCTTGACACAGTTTTCCTTTGGAGACATAATTTGAAGTTGAAAAAAGTAAGAAATGGCAATATAGGCCTATGTTATCGCAATACTCAGAATGTCGCAGTATCGTGATAATATCGCAGTATCGTGATAATATCGTATCGTGACCCAAGTATCGTGATAATATCGTATCGTGATAATATCGTATCGCGGGATCTCTGGTGATTCCCACCCCTATGGGTTTCATGATCAATGTTTTGGGGAAAAGAATCCAGGGTCAGAAATACATGGGTACATTTCCCAATCAATTAACCTAATATCTGCTGCCATTGAGCTTACAGTCAGATTGTGGCTGTAGTCATGCAGAGTTTATATATTATTCATTGTGTGGAGCAAAGGCCATTGAGTTGAACCGATCGGTAAGACAACCACAAACTGTAAAGAGATAAATGGGTTAGACCCTGGGTAGGAAATTCACATATATTTTTGGGGGCAATTTTTGCCCCCACTGACTGAAATCCAGGGGCATTTTCAAAACATTGGGGGCATTTTTTGAAACTTGTGAAATAACATTTAACCTTTGTTCAAAATAATAAATATACTTATTTAGGCTTACAATATATGAGCAATTGGCAATAATAAGACTATTAGGCAGTAGCCTTCAGATTCATTTAACAAAAAACAAACAAATCAGACAATCACATTCAATTTTATTCTCATTTCTTTGTGGTTATTTATTGTTATTATTACATTTTCTAAACAACTATTAACAATTATTAAGTCAACGATGCCTTGATTACATATACATCAGTCATTGTATGGAATTATTGAGAAAGATATTTTTGTAGCACCTCAAATATTATATTATAACCCATTTTTGTGCTGAACTTATGCATTAGTCATTGTGTGGAATTTTTGAGAAAAACATTTTTATAGCACCTTCAAATTTTTAAAAATGTGCCATTTGAAGGTCCAAATTCAGTTCAGAGTTTTTACTTAGTAAAATATCTTAATTGACTGTCAGTGAGGTATTATTCATTAGCAACCCTCAAATCAAAGAATAAAGATACTTTACGTACAATTTAGGTGTATTTTCCCTTTAACTCACGAGATGCAGGTAGCATGTTTTATACTTAATGTGAATATAATTAATTTAATCTAATTTCCATTATGCAATATGTATACTTTGTTGGCATCTTATTCTGAAAACCGGATGTTCGTCTTAAGAAACCGGATGTTGTCTCACGTTAATCTTTCCGTTAACTTTCAAAGTCCTTCGCTCGCTCCCGATCTGCACCGTTTAAATGCGGTTACCGTGAATGTCAGCATATAGGTGCACTAACATGTAAGTGTCTGCTGAGTTGACCGCAGTCTCGCAGTCACAGGTCTGATGAAGAAGCGCTCCGTTGTTTTCGGGGGCATTTTTTGCCCCTCTCCGAGTGATATCAGGGGCAAAATTATATTTCTTGGGGGCAGTTTTGCCCTTTGCCCTCGTGTATTTTCGAAGCTGGTTAGACCACACAATAACAGTAAAGAGACAAATGGGTTAGACCACGCAATAACTGAAGAGACAAATGGGTTGGACCACGCAATAACTGAAGAGACAAATGGGTTGGACCACGCAATAACAGTGAAGAGACAAATTGGTTGGACCACGCAATAACTGTGAAGGCCTGAGAGGAAAGACACTCTGAAGTAACAGGCAGAGTTACACAACAGGGACAGAAGTGTGTCATATTGCACCATCTACCTTCTCTGCTATCAGAGGTCTGGCAATTACAAATTTGATCAATATGCAAGTTTTTTATACCACTTGAGCTCCAAAGGGGCCAAAACATCTGTGACCAAACTACGAACACACCAGTCAAAAACTGCTAATTTAATAAGTGGAGGGGGAGGTTTGTGAAATCATGACATCTGAAACAAAGAAATGCACTGACCACATTGAGCAGCATTCACAATGTGAAATTAATCAACAAGCACGTGACTGACATGAAGAGCACATATAAGTTTGCCAAATATTGCTGACTGGCAAGAAGACGAGAGATTCAATGTTGAATAAGGATCTTCCCACAATGAGTTGATTGAGACGTGCGTTGTGCAAACTGTTGATACACAGCCCAAGCTAGCTCGTCCTAATGCTTTACAGACCATGAAGTACGGACATTAGCTCAGACATTAGCTCAGACATTAGCTGCTGCTAGAAGCTCTCCTCAGTCAGTCAGCTGCTGATCGAGCCTCATAGGCTGGAGCATTGTTACTCTTAAATGTCCATTTTACTAAACACAATTAAACAGTAAAGATTAAACTTGCAACTGATTACAATTGATGGTCTGTTAAACATGTGGCATGACGTCCTTTAATGATGATCTGTATGTGACATGTCTGAGCCTACACAACTGAAATCAATGTGCCACGATGACAAGTGGAAAATGTAAAGAAACAAACCACCATTTCCAGTGATGGGAAGGAACTACATATATCCACTCAAGCGCTGGATTTATTAAGTACAATTTTGAGATACTTGTGAATGGGTCTCATATGTTGATGAAGTATTTAAATTGCTGTTGGCAGCTGTCACATTCACAGCCCAATCTGATTCTCAAGGGTGAACGTTACAGTACTAGAAACTAGTAACTACTAAAATAGACTGTCTTCATACCACAGCGCTACAGTTACTAGAATCAGACACCACAGACATAGGCTGCTGTTTTAGAAGAGTTCATTCAAGCAACATCACATGAAAGGCACATTAAGAACATATGTGTTTGTAGACTGGAACTCCCTCGTCAACACGTAGAGGCCCAGGACAGTACTTGAGCTTATACACATGGATATACAACAGCCCAGACACACAGGACAGAGCAGCTGCTCGGATTCTGGTCTGCACATGGAGCAGGTGAATGCATGCAGAGTCACTGAACCCTCTGAGTCTGTGCAGTGCTCTGGTCCGATAAGAACAAGGTCAGCAATGCCACCGTTAATGTCACACTACCTATTTATAAAACTCCTCCGACCACAGTTCAGCGGGGCTGGAGCACCGGGTCCAGCACAGCGTGACAACAGATGCAGACAATGTCGAGCCGACGGTAGAGAAGTGTTCGCCCCGGTGCCACAGAAACCCAGAGCTGATCCATTCAACAGAGCGGCCATTTAATGTCCACTCGCTTACTAATACACCGTTAGTAACAATTGAACAGTTCGGCATAGGTACACGTTAGCACAGGCGCTTTATGTTAGTAACGCCACACACTTCACTGGCGGTTCATTGGTACTTCGTGTCTGCAGCAGACGGTACTGTAGTGGGCGGTGCCGTGAAGCTGAAACGTGATTGCGACCTTCGTCGCAAGGAAACGCTAAAAATGTTGATTAATGGACAGAATGCTAATGGTTATGAGCATTCGTCGTCTGTAAACAACGAACGGCGTGTCTTCCCATATCAGGGTGCAATGTAATGTTGAATTACGAAACGCAACGTGCAAAGCGTTAGAGCAAGGTTATTATTATGATTAAAGTTAGAACAGTAAGCTAATCTTATGTCAGCTAACGTTAGCTAATACCCTTTAGCTAGTGATGCATCATTCGACCTGCTAGCCTATCGCTGGGGATACAACTCGAACAAGCTTGACAACATGACACGATAATTCAAACAGCTGTTTGAATATCCATTCCCACTCACCTGTCCGCTGTCTCCGTTAGGTCACAGCTTCGAGTGTGACGGCTCTGTTTTTCTTGTATGGACAGTGGTGAACTAAGGGGGCGTGGTCTGCAGACCGGGGGCCTTTACCGTAATAACCCCAGTAAAACGGAATTATTGAATGTTTTAATACATTTTCAAACCTGTATTTATTTAACCAAGAAATGTGTTCACTGCTCATTTAGTGTAAGTATGAATTTCATACATGACTACAGGAAGCTGCCCAGTAGCTTCAGTCAGTCTTGTAACCTATTTCGGAATTTAGTGCCTTGCTCATGAGGTGGTTGCTGAAGCACTAACGTTACAACAAACCCTTAAACCCAGTCACTCAGCTTCTGTATTGACTGAAGAAAAATTTCAAGCGCTTACTTAGACAACCTGCTCTGCAGCAATAACTAACTGATTTAAATAGGATATTGCTGCCAAAATGCTCATTCTATTGCATAATTTCTGCTGCGCAATTTCTAAGCTTACCACACACCTACGTGCAGTGTGCACGTAGGCACATAAACAGACAAGCGAGTTACATAAGATGGCACTGCAGTGCAGCTGTTGGACAGACAAGAGCAGCCCACCGAGTCTGTACCACAAGAGCACTGGCTAGTAACATAATGCCAAGATTACGTCATACATTGACATTGATAAAGTAAATTAAAATGTAATCTGAAATCATGGAAGAATTGCTACTTTCATTATAAATTGTGACTCACCAGGCCTGCTCATTGGAAATACTGGGACACAGCGAATTTACAAAGCACAATGTGATATGAACAAATCTCTTGCGCATGCAGACTCCTCAATGTACATCATGAAGTGAGTTCCCTCTCATACCACCAGAGGGAACTCTTGTCCACACACATCATTTTTCTGGTTGAACAAAATATGTATAGCCTTTCATACTTGCACACTAATTATATGTCATGAATATGTAGTGTGTAGAGCATTCCCACACGGGAAAATAAGAACATGAAGGAAACTAAACCCACTAGCTTGCAGAATGACACGTTGGACACTGCTGTCCCACAATGGAAGCACAATGAAAATGCAGCTACTCAAAGCTGGTAACACCTGTAATGCTCCACGGACATTGCACAAAACGAAATAATAAAATATTGAAATCCGTGCATGAGAGAACTTGTTCATGCTTGCTACTGCTCAATTTTAAATATAGAATTGACATTATTGATTTTATCGACTCAAAGTCATCTGTTGGCGCCCTGTATCATTTCCTGTGCTAAACATGATATTGCATGACTATCTACCAAAATAGTAGTCAATGCAGTTATATTTGATGGTTTAGGGATTGGGACAACAACAGTGCATACACTATATTTAAATTAACATTTGAATATGTTTGTTCCTATTTGGTCAGAGGTCAGAGGTGAAAGCCACTGGAGCAGCTGTGATTCATGGAGTCAGCGTGGCTCATGTAAGGCCTGTTGATGTGTCCGTCTTCTGACTGCACTTGACACAGAATGTTCTCCTTCAAAAACAGCTTTTCTTTAACTAAGTTGGTAAGAGAGAAAGAAAGGCAGTGCTCCGAATCCTTGTCTAACAGATCACATCTATCAGCACATGGACAGAATAGATGTGCTTGTGTTTTATACTCTGCCTGCTCAGTGTGTTTCTTCTGTTGTTCTTATTATTGACTCTTATTGTGGTACCACCATGTCACTCTGTTCTGTCTAAATGATATATATCAGAAGTCTTTATTTAACTTTATGTTTACAAAAATGTCTTCTCACTTACTTGTTTTTGAATAATCATTTTGTGAAAAAACACTTTATCTCTTACAATCTCAAAATCATAAATAACAATTTACCATTGTAGGGGACACAAAATAAAGATGGAGGAGAAGCAGCTGTGCCCATAGACATGTGTATATAAGAAGTTGACGTCACCCATTGGTTTGTGGACTGCTGTTTTAAAGGCTGGAGTTCGGCATATGGCTGTCACCATCTTGTTTTTTGGCAACCAGTGGACGGAAGTGACCATATTTGGACTGCGGAGGATCGACGCAGAGATCCTTAAAGCATGTCAATCACTGTGTAGCCCCGCCCTAAAGCACACGCTGCTTTATTCTAAATAAAACATCATTTACTAAATTACATTACAGTCATTTAGCAAACCCTTTTATCCAAAGCGACTTCAGATTCTATCACATTTCTACACCGTAGGCACAACTACGGGAGACATTGTGGGGTTCAGTGTCTCGCTCAAGGACACGCGACTAGCAGAGCCGGAGGCGGGTATCGAACCACCGACCCTCTGATTGAAAGACGAGCCACTGAGCCACAGTCGCCCAGAAATGAACATGGTGCTGTATTGAAGAAGACTTGAAACTAGAGATAAACTCATGTTTACAATGTTTACTGAGGTAATAAATCAAGAGAGAAGTAGAGTCATTTTCTCATAGACTTTATACATTCAGACTTATTCATGCATCAGAGGAGTCGCCCCCTGCTGGCCATTTGAAAGAATGCAAGTTTAAGGCACTTCCACGTCGTCTTCACATTTTAGCACTGGAGGTCGCTGCCTGTCACAGGTAAGTGTCGGCTTGCTCAATAATGAGCAATAATGAGCAATGCTCAATAATGAGCTCAAGATTGAGCAAGCAAATTAATGAATGAATTTAATTTAATTTAAATTGATGCTAGCAGACCATTTATATACTGTATATTATATTTTTTCACATCAATTCTTCTGATATAGATGAACAGCAATAGCTGTGAATGGAAAGTACACCTGACAAGGTAATGAAACCTGCCCCGGAGTGAACAGTCATATCAGGATGTTCCAATAGTTCAGCCATCAGGTTGTAAAACTGCTGCAATAATAGGCACACACACACACACGCACGCACGCACACACACACAGGACATGATATTGTACTCACATATACATACTGCCAAGCTTGGACTATTATCCTTCTACTGCAGCAGGACGAGTGGTGAGTACAACACCCTTATTATTCTCTTTGGTTAAAGAGTTCTCCTTAGAAGAAAACCATTTCCTGTAGCTGTTGCTTAGCAAGAACCTTTAGTCATAAAGGCCATCATTAAAACAAGTTTGCAGTGATTGTATTAGAATGGAAATCTTTCTACTTAGTGTTTAAATGTCTGCTGTTCTTCCTGCTTAAAGATGTGTCCTGAAAGATGTGTAGCGTCATGAGACTTAAAACACTGAGGCCACAAGTGCTGAGATGCTGAGATGTGTACAGAGACACAAAGCAACTACAAAGACACATCAAATGAGCAAAAAGAGACCACTAAACAGCTACAAACAGATACAACACAACTACTCAGACGAGCAAAACGAGAAACAAAACAATCTCAACCAGTTTATCAGTCCAGAAGCAGCTTGTGGTCATGCTGAATTCCTTCTTTGCTGGATTGTGTGATTTTGTTTTCATTTCAGAAATGGTGGCCATCGTGTAGCAGCTGATACTTTACCTTACAGATGTCTCCTGTGGGCTTGTGTGGCCTTCTCTTTATCTCCGTCTCGGTGTACTATTGGGTGCCAGCAGGCTGCTATGCCAACGGCAAGGTCACCAAAGTCTGTGGCAGCATGGAACCCCACCATGGTGTCCCTGGTCAAAGCGCTCACAGCCCCTACCGCCTAGACACCAACACCACCACGTTCAGTCCCAGAGCACGGATCAAAGGTAACCAAGGAATGTAATACGTCAGTCATCAAGGTTTGTGGAAGTGGTTGAACCCAACACTGCCAGTTTAGACATATCGATGGAACCCAGTGCTGTGATAAATGTGCTCCCTAAACAGAACCCATAGAGTCACTCCCATAATATATAGTACTGCAAAACCAAGAAGCCAGTCAGCAGTCATTTGCAATTTCAACAAATTCGATTTGAGACTCCCTTTAACCTGGTCAAAATACAGGTCTTAGTCCAGACTTAGTGATGTCTTCCTCTAGAACCTAATGAATAAACATGATTGATAATGTTGATATTATTTTCTTTCAATTCTTACATTTTTGAAACACTCTTTTCCAGTCATCCTCTCCGGAACATCGTATTTTAAGGGCTTTCTGCTTCAGGCCAGGGATGCAGCCAATCAGGGCACAGTTGGCACCTTCACCCTGACCAACCGGAACAAGACACATCTGCTCACCTGTAATGAGCACCAGGTGTGCACACGTAAACATGCACATAAAGACACTTGTGTTTTCTTAAATAATAAATAATAAGATTATTACCTAAAACATTATGAAAAATGAAATTAAAAAAGATTCAGTTTTTGTGAGTTTCTTTCTTCCTAAATGCTCATTCAAAGTCAGTTTATCAAACGTTTTCTGAGCAGTGGCCACTGTGGTCAGAAATAATGATTACGGCATATTTTGATACACTGACTAAACAATAGTGTTCCATGAGGTCAACTAGAGTCAGAAAGTTAGAAAAGTGACTCAGCAGTACGTGTTGTTAGCGACATTAGCTAATGTGACTGAGCTCAGCCAATTCAAGTGGCTCGCTAAGCAACCCCTTGACTCTGCATTGTGTTGGCTGGAGGAATGATGGACAGGAGGCTTACATCCATTGCTGTGCTTACTTTTTCTGTCTGGATAGAACCTGAACGGTTGACTTAAAGCAGGCACAATCACTGTCAACTTGTCAAATACCAACAATTGTTCAGTGGCATTGGGTGTCTTGAAACAGATGCATAGAGCCACCTTTTAGCATCTGTATGAGATAAACTGGGCTTTCAGCTAACTCCAATGTAAACCCATCTCCATCAGTATTAGACGGTAAGAGCAGCAGATGTAACATAAAGAGCAGGAAAGTCCAATTGGGATTGGTGGGAGAAGAAGTTGGATGGGTGAAGCAAACACAGGACTTTCCCCTAATACACTGTTGTTCATGTCCCGTGTGAAACTAGCTTCACGTTGACTGATTTTACCATAGTTTTGTTACGCAACTTTCATACTTTGCTGATGACATTTACGTAACAGACATAATTACTTTACTGAAGAAACATCCTTTTTTTCCAACCCAAACCACGTTCTTCTCTTAAGCCAAAACAAGTAGTTTTGCTGCGTAAGTAAACCTAAAAATGTAAAAAAGAAAAAGTAAACCTACGTTGGAAGTTTATTTAGAAAGGACATGCAAGTAACAAGGAAAAACTGACGCGAGAGGGTACGTAGAGCGTCATTGTTAAACATAGGGCCACTGACCAAGCGTCGGTATTTGAGTTGGGTGTCTATATGTGTTGCACTTGGCAACAAGTCACAGGACAAATTGTATAACAAATACAGTAGCATAAAAATATGTACCGTGCTAGGAAAATATTACATATACCAGTGGCGGGCCATGCATTTTATACCTGGGCCTTCACTGCTGTCCTGCAGCTGAAATACCACCTTATAACCACATGATGGCGCCACAGCTATTATTCGTTTCTAGGGCTGTAACTATTTCCGTGTTCGTATTAAACCGTTCGGTACGAGGCTCACAAACCGAACAATACGTTTGAATAATACTAGCGCATTTGGAAAATGCAGAAGCTTAAATTGTGTGAATTATAATGTTTTCTGCACTCATGTAGGACTGTAGTTCCCAACTGGTCTGTCTGCGGGATCCACCATCACCCCTTAATGACAAGCTGCGACCCATTCTTCTCTTTCGGAGTCCGTCTTATGATTTCACTCTCAACTAACATAAGAAGCGTACTGCTATGCTATCTCTTTCCTCGTCTCAGTCCCCTGTGTCACGGTGTGTGTACATCTCACTCGAGTCAGGAAACTTGTCAGAATACCCACATTTGATTGGCTGAGTTGCATCACGTGATCGTTCCACAATAGTCACGTGCTCTCCCACTGACCAATCACAGCACACGCTGCACCTCACTGCAGAGCTGCACATTGACGCTGACGTACTTGTAGGCCAGCTAGCAGCTCTGACATGTCAAAGAATACGCCCAACATGTCAAACTAAAGATCTGATTGGTTGAACACTGTGACAATCAACAATATCGTCCCCATTCACTTAAACTGCACATGGATTCACTTGTGAGTCTGCAGGCCTCTGGCTCTGTTCTACCTAGAGACACAGAGGTGAGATCTGATTGGATAAAAGCTCTACTTAAAACAAGCTGCACTGGAAGCAGAGCAACTGAGGAAGACAGTAGCTGTGCATTGAGAACATAAGATAATGGGGGAAATGTGTTTATAAATTATAATACATGTAGTGTATTTAAGAAAAGTTTTAAAATTATAAAATAGATATAAGTTTGGATTGTGTTTAGGCCAGCAGAGAAGGCCTTGCAGGCCCTGACGGCCCGCCACTGATGTACACTGATGTACTGTTACACTACAAAAGACAAACAAGTTATTAAAGGATGACCGTTAGTTAGCTTGTTTTCTGCATTAGTTCCAGTGGTTACACTTCGTAGCAGCATAGAATTCATAAAGAATCATCATAACTGATGTGAATTTGTGCAGCATGCTCATCTAAACCATTGGAATATCTCTCACAATGTTTTGTTGTTGTCCATCTTATCAGTAACACCTGTGTTTGATTTGCTGTGTTGGTCCACAGCAATGAACCCTCTGTCGCAGACATAGTGTCTAAATAGTACAGGGTTTGTCCTCTGGAGAGCATCAATATGCGTATTGGAATTTGATGAATATTATTTGTAAGTGGAAATTTGAATTACCGAATTTCTTTTTTTAAAAGCTCTATGCAACCTGGTCTCACTCCCAACTAGTCAAATACCGACAGTTGGTCAGTGCCTCCTTGGACTCTGATACAGTGGTTTTGTTGCCTAAACCTAACTTCCTGTGAAGACAGTATTTTATTTTGAAAAGACACTATGCTTATAGCGGGTGGAAATTGACAAGCAGTCCCTGCCACTTCCAAAACTGACGCTAGAGGGGTATCTAGACGAGCATCATAGTTTGAAGCTTAGGTCCAAGTGTCGGTATTTGACGGGTTTTGAGTGAGACATATGCTAATTTAAATCATTTTGTTTTATGACTATGTGACTATATTTTAAAGGTCTGTATTTACTCTATGACAGAATATGTCACAATACCTGTGTATGTGTATTTTTCCAGTGTGAGTGTAGTTGCCCACTACAATGTGTTTTGGGTGAAGCTGCCTGGACCAGTCATCTATCAGCATGGTGTTACTCCCCACCCGCCTCAGTCAGACACACCTCCTCCAGTACAACCTACTACCACACCCACCATCCTGCCTGGGCCTGTGAGTGTTATCAACTTCAATGTGAACCGAGTGAAACTAATTAAGACTAATAACTCCGTCTCCCTATCTTACACTCTTAGTTTACTTCTGATGGATGTGGCCAATCAAAATCCTGCCTGCTGGATCCTCCAGGCTGTGATCCAAAAGAAGAGCTCCACTGCTTCTTCCTGTCCATGACCACCGAGGGACCAGACAAAATGGTTTGACTTTGAACACTTACATTTAAAGTTACAATGAATACAATTACAGGTGCTACATGAAGCATTTTAACATCAGTGGAGGAATCTCACCATATTCAAGCTGAGCAACACATTCTCACTCCCAACTCATCAAATACCGACGCTTGGTCAGTGGCCCTACGCCACAAACTATGACGCTTTATCTGACCCTCCAGGATCAGTTTTGGACATGTCTGTTGTCTGTCAACAACAAATACAGTCACTCACCAGGACAATACACCATCGGACCGCTCTGTTACCAACGCTATAACCCAACTAACAATCATCACCACCTGAAATAAATCAATGAAAGCGGCTATTCTTGACCTTCAAGCAGGCAGCATGAGATACAAGCTAATCTTCTCTGGCATTTTCGAAAAAAAAACTGACAACCCAGAAAAAATATAGGATTTCATGGTCATCATGCTCAAAATACCACACAATACCGTCAACAACATCACCTTTCACCATATACAGCGTCTGGGAGGAAAACACAAACGGCCCATCATATGAACACTTCAGAAAGAAAGAACTTGTTCAGCTCCAGGAAAAGCAACTTAATGGACCAGACTATGGACTCAATGATCAATACCAGGAGATATGGGAGATACAGACGAAGGCTAAATCCCATCAAAAGGCAGCTACTCAAGGAAGGGAAAAAAACATGGATTGGGGGAGATGGGGCCCTCTATTGCCACCCGGTATTTAACACACTGACAACACACAAACGCTGATATGACATTATTTAAGTGACCAAAATGTTACAATTAACTTTCATGAACTGAAAACATACTGTGAAAGGGTTAAAGTTGTAAGATGAAAACACGGACCGGTCCCACACAGGACGACGTTATAGTGACCGATCAATCACAGGGTGGCCCGGCGGAGGGATACGTTGCCTTTGCACTGTCCTGGGACACATGGATGGTAAGCTAGTCCCTCAGTGCAACATTCTGCAGCTAATACAGACCAGTTTGATCTTCAGTATAATCAGAAGAATATCTACAGCTATGATCACGAATCACTCCTTTGTGTGCAGCATGATTTCTGAGAAGAACAACTTTCTGTTATCACACATTTACCAAAATGTTGCACCTCTATTAACCTGGATATGTAAGTGTATACTGGATGTATTTGTGTTCATGCTTGTTTGTGTGTGCGTGTGTGTGTGTGTGTGTGTGTGTGTGAGAGTGTAGGGCAACGACGATGTGTATATGTGTGTTAAAGATGGGGATAGAGTATCAGTGAGTGCTGCCTTCGTCAGTGGAAGAACCCAACCTGAGGACCAGTCACAGGTGACAAATGATTCTGCATGCTAAGCTAGGCTAACCACACCATCCGTACCTGAGGCACAGACAGGCGATTGACATCCATCTTCTCACAAAGAAAGCAAATAAAAGTATTTCCCCAAATCTTCTTCCCTGACTGATTGTATTGGATCTTAGGCCAAGATGGTTGTTGTCCTTCCTGCTGTGTGTGTGTTGGTAGGTTGGTCTGTCCTCGGTGTCCTGGCGGCTGGCAGATGGAGCGATTCAGTGCAAGTTGAGCAGACCAGTCAAACTGGTCGACCAGGAACCAGCCCGCTATGATCTGGACCATGACTACTTCCTGTTTCTCACCAGCGGACATGCTCAGTATGGTAAAAGAGTCTGCACACACCTCTGCAGGAAACAGAACTCATTGACCCTGGCAGTCACCCTGTGTCTTGGAGGCCAATTCAAGTTCTTATCAAGGTTTATAACGTCACACGGATGGAAGTTTAATCAGCATCAACAGGATGTCGTTATCAATGAGGAGCACATAGAGTACAGGTTTATTCCCCGTTGGCTTTTTCTTACACTCTGGTTAATGGTTAATTGGCCTTTCAAGACTGAAGTGATTTATGGATGCATGACACAAATACATTCTCGTTTTTACTGACTTGCAGTTTTGAGCTTTAATCCAAAGAGAAATGTTATGAAAATGCTGCAGTCTGAGTTTAAGCATAAGTAGCACTGGTGTGTCTCATATTTTGACACGTGATGGATTCATTTTCATTGCTGTTTGTTCAAAGCTTAATCCGACTTCACAAGATTTGGGATTCCTAGAATGATCGTGAAACAGTTACACTGAAAACATGTATGTCCCACTGTAGTGCAGATTTTGCATACATACATTGCTGACATACAGTAATGACATGTTCTTGGATCTCTCCTCTAGGTAAAGTATGGAAACATAGTCACCAGCCATTAGTCTCAACCCACAGGAAACACATCACTGGACCCCCTGAGGTGCTACGAGGCTCCCGCGGACCCATCATGATGAAAATGCATGGTTTGTTGAGTACTTCATTTTTATATTCAGGTCACTGAGAGTTTCTGGTGGAGTCATATTAGCCAAAGGATGTGTTATCTATGAGTTATCTGCGACATATGTAGAATATGTAAAATTATCGTCAGTATTCTTTATACATAAACAATGATGAAAACACAAGATGATTGAATAAGGATGTCAGTCTACCAGCTGATTTTGGTCAGAAGGAGGAGATGCAATAGTTTCTGATGTAGCAGGGAAGTATTAAACTATCTCTGGTGTAACATTTAGTGTTAGGTTTGGGAAGAGCGCTTAGCTGAGTTAGCTTCACTCCTCTAGGAGCACTGATGCTGTTAGCCTGGATGCTAACAGGAAGTGTTGGTACCGTCATCGCCAGCTTCTACAAACCTGATTGGCCAAATCAAACTCTGCTCGGCCAGAAAATCTGGTTCCAGGTAGATATTATGCACACACACACACACACACATACAAAATCTCAGCAAAAAATGAAGTGAAATAAATGTAAATACCATGATGTTGAATACTACTATGCTGTGTGTGTGTGTGTGTGTGTGTGTGTGTGTGTGTGTGTGTGTGTGTGTGTGTGTGTGTGTGTGTGTGTGTGTGTGTGTGTGTGTAGGTACATCGAGGCCTAATGGTGCTAACTGTGACTCTGACCATTGTAGCCTTTTGCCTCCCATTTTTCTACAGAAAAGGTTGGAGCAAGGTACAGTACAAACACACAATGCAAAACATATATTGTTTTGCATTTCGACTGTACTGCTGTAATATTCATACACCACCAGCAGAGAGGGGTGTTGCATCAGTTATCAATTAATGGCCAACTCTAGTGTGCGTGTGTTTGTATGTGTGATTGTGCAGCATGCTGGTGTCCATCCATACCTGGGCTGCTGTGTTCTAACATTATCTTTGATTCAACCAACAATGGCTGCAATCAGACCATCACCTGACTCACACAGGTAATGAAACACCTTCTACGTTTACATTCAGAAGAGGGTGCAATGTTTCCTCAGTGTCCGAGGTGATCTGAATCCTGTCTGCCTCTTAACCCCACGCCCCTCTGATGCCCACGGAATTCCTGCCATTCCTGACCATATATGGCAACATACCATCTACACTGTATATGTATTTATGGTTAAGGGTTAGCTATATACTGTATAGCAGGCCTGGCCAACCCGCGGCTCCCGAGCCGCATGCGGCTCTTTGCCTGGTTTCATGCGGCTCTTACGTTCATGTCGAAGTTTGTGTTTGTGTTTTTTTTAATGTGCGTGTTCGCTTCGCTTGAGTTCAATACGGTATTTTCGTCAAACGCGCATGTGCGTGTGATGAAAATACCGCAAAGTTTCATAGTGCAGGGGTCGCCAATTGGCGGACCGCGGTCTGGATCCGGACCCAGACGCCGTTGTATCCGGATCCAGGACCTAAAATCGTTTTTATTTTGACAGAGCGCTTCTATTTTAACCGGCGCTGCGCAGCCTTTTCAGCCTTTACGGCACTCGTTCAGCGATGAAGGAAACGCACCGACCAATGCGTTGCAAATCACATCACGTGATGGCAACTCAGCGAATCAAATATGGGTATTCTGAGCTGTACACACACCAGGGGAGAGACGAGGAAAGAGAAGGAAGAGCAGCAGAATATTACGTGAGTCAGAGAAGTTGTTTCACATGACGTTCTCCAAAGAGAGAAAAGTGTTCAGAGAGACCAGAGTCTTTAACCAGGAATGAACAGACTCTTATCGGTCAATTCTTCACACGGACAGTTTAAACCAGTGTGTCTCATGTTTGGAGACCGTGACGATAATTCAAAGCGGTAAATGAAGCGCCACTACGAGACAAAGCACAACTCTTTTGAACAAACGTACCCACTCACATCTAAATGAAGACAGAAAATAAACATAAGAGCCCAACATGATCAGAATCCTAACGCATGAATTCACTTCACAACAAGGATGTTAACAGAGAGAATAGAGCTGAAACAAGTGGATTAATAACCACAGATAAAGATCATGCTCACTAATTTATCTTTTCAGAAGATGAGAAAAATATATTGTGGCTTTTTTGACATCACTTCACGCCTGAATGAACTGAATTTAAAGCTGCAGGACAATTCAGTGAAATTATTTTTTTGTAAAATGAATTACTTTATTTTAAGATGCACATTTTTGAAAAGCTTTCTGTTCTGTCAGTGATTCTGTCAACATACGTCTGCGAGTCTGTGATTTCTACCCTGAAACACGTGAAATCAAAGCATCGATCTGTTCTGACTGACTGAATGTGAAAGAATTGCTTCGAGTGGCAACAACGCAATACAAGCCAGATTTGAAGAGGATTGTTCAAGGCGAGGAATGCCAGAAGTCCCACTAAGCAACATGCATAGTAAAAGAAAAACGCTATTGTAAATTATTATATTTTTGTTTGTGGACTTGGTTGAACTGAGAGTGTGTGTGTGTGTGTGAGACAGTGCACACCATGTTCATTGTTGAATATGACTGGCCTGTGGTCTTAGTACTGTAGGAGTCAATTTCTGTCATTATCATGTTGGTGTGTGACATTTACAATAAATCTGGCTGAGCAGAAGTCTGTGTGTGTGTGTGTGTGTGTGTGTGTGTGTGTGTGTGTGTGTGTGTGTGTGTGTGTGTGTGTGTGTGTGTGTGTGTGTGTGTGTGTGAGTGAGGAAGGGATGGGGTGATGTTCATGTGTGTCCATGTGTATGATGTGGGTCTTTGCGGTAACACAGTAAAAAATGTGGCTCTTAGTCTCTGACTGGTTGGCCACCCCTGCTGTAAAGGGTTGGGGTTAGCAGACGATGTACACTCTTCTTTATAGGTACACCACTTCAACTGCTCATTAAGGCAAATATCCAATCGGCGAATCAACTTAATGAGTTTAGGCATGTAGACATGGTCAGGACAATCTACTGAAGTTCAAACCAAGCATCAGGATGGGGAAGAAAGGTGATTGAAGTGACTTTGAACATTGCTTGGTTGTTGGTGGCAGACGGGCTGGTTTAAGAATATCCAGAATTGCTGATCTACTGGGATTTTACTGGTCAAAGTCCTTTGCTTTGTGTTGTGCTGTGCCAAACAGTTACAGATAACAGTTAACAGATATACATATATGTGTATACATTCATCATCAAGGCCTAATAATCTGTGGACTTTGTTAAAAAAGGAGGTGGTGATATTTGTAAGCTCTTAGCAATTATTTCACAAAATCCTCCAAAAAACATCAAAATACAAAAAATTATATATTCTTTTCATGTTCAGAGACTTGCTGAAGAAGGTTAATTAAAGAAGGTGAAAATAAATCTACATCAATAAAATCAATGTTTGGATTTCTTGTTCCTCATATTAGAATCATGAGGGTTGTCAGCAAACAACACAACTGTGCATCACACTGTGCAAACATTTCAGCAGGTTAAACTTCTGCTCTCTGTGATTACATATATGTTTGAATGCAGTCAACGATATGCTTTTGTTGTTCTCAGATTGATTGAATGTGTAACTGTGAGATGTATTTGCATTGGTATCTAAAGGGTAGGTCCATCTGCATCCTTCTCTGGGAGATTTCAAATAGGAATGTTCACTTAGTCGTTAGCAAGAACTGAAAGGGTGAGTTCGGAAGTGGGGATGTATGTATACCTCATAAGTATACTTTTGTGTTCTACGAGGTAAAATGATCAATGGAATTGACAAAATCAGTTATTTAGGGAGGGATATAACAGCTTCAGTTTCCTGTCGCAAAGGGTCTGATGGCGAGGTAAAGCGGCTGTGGAACAGCAGAAAAAAAAATGTTGCCAATCAAAAGAAGTCCCAATTGACTTGTATGCTCAATTTAGAATATTTTCACTGCTTGCCATCAAGCAGCCATCAAGCAGCCATCAGGCAGCCATCAAGCAGCCATCAAGCAGCCATCAATCAGCCATCAAGCAGCCATCAAGCAGCCATCAATAAGCCATCAAGCAGCAATCAGGCAGCCATCAAGCAGCCACCAGGCAGCCACCAGGCAGCCATCAGGCAGCCATCAAGCAGCCATCAGGCAGCCATCAGGCAGCCATCAAGCAGCCATCAGGCAACCATCAGGCAGCCATCAAGCAGCCATCAAGCAGCCATCAAGCAGCCATCAATCATCCATCAATCATCCATCAATCATCCATCAAGTAGCCATCAGGCAGCCATCAGGCAGCCATCAGGCAGCCATCAAGCAGCCATCAGGCAGCCATCAGGCAGCCATCAAGCAACCATCAGGCAGCCATCAAGCAGCCATCAGGCAGCCATCAGGCAGCCATCAAGCAGCCATCAGGCAACCATCAGGCAGCCATCAAGCAGCCATCAAGCAGCCATCAGGCAGCCATCAGGCAGCCATCAAGCAGCCATCAGGCAGCCATCAGGCAGCCATCAAGCAGCCATCAGGCAACCATCAGGCAGCCATCAAGCAGCCATCAAGCAGCCATCAGGCAGCCATCAGGCAGCCATCAAGCAGCCATCAGGCAGCCATCAGTCAGCCATCAGGCCGCCATCAGGTAGCCATCAAGCAGCCATCAAGCAGCCATCAAGTAGCCATCAGGCAGCCATCAGGCAGCCATCAAGCAGCCCCTTCCAACAGGGAACTGAAGCTGTTATATCCATCTATACTCCAGATTCCATGAACACAAATCATGAATTTGCCTCACAGAACACGAGAGTTGTCCACCGCTGCCTCAATTGGTTAGTTTGATTGTATTACTGCATGACTTTCGGATTTGAACTAACGTGGCGTCCACAGCAACATATTCAATGCCTAAAAAATAGCTTCAATGCCGGTGTGACAGCTTCTCCGAACTGGGGGCTTGCCAACCACCATCGAAGTTACTGTAGGTAACATGGATCAGCATATACTGTATGTAATATATATATGTGGAAAGTCATCATGCAGAAACCTACATCGGATCCTGTGGGAAAATGTTTTAGATGGGGTTAAGGGAAATAGCATTTTGACGCTAAAATGTACTTCAAACTAAATTTGAATTTGAATATACAAGGAACACCACTGGAACGCTACAGAATGATACACAAACCTCAACAAATAAAGAAAGAGGTAATGGACCCGCCCTTTAATGATATTGTTATTACAATATATCAATATATGGAATATATTTGTATCTCATCCAGGAGATATATCTTTAACTGGGCCCACTGGGGGGCTGGGTCTGTGACTGAGATCATGGCAGGTTGGTGTGCATTCAATTTATTTCTGAAAATGTTCTGAACATTTCAAATAAACAGCCTACCTGGCTGATCAAAGTAACATCATGTCCTCTATGTGACTGCAGTGGCAGCCATGTTCCTGGGGACGCGTCAATCATCGCTGCTCCTCCCCCAGCCATGGGCAACACATGTTCTGATTGGCTACGTGACATGGCTGGCCTCATTTAGGTTCCTCCTCCTGATGCACAAGCACCTTCACACCAAAGAAAGTATGAAAACTTGATTGAGGTTGATTTCATGTTAGGCTTATACAAGGAGTTTACTGCTTGACTTGTACTCTGATGCATTATGATGCTTCTTCATGAGTATTGAGGGCGCTGCTGAGTGATTCCCCCCCATATACCTGCATGCTACTTTAACCTTTGTTTGTTTGATCAGCAGTATCGGGGTCAGATGACCAACAAGCCATCCTCTCTGACCAATCAGAGCATCGTCACTGGGTAGGTATGAGTCTCCATTTGTGTTCGCTGGTATTCTCAAACTGGATCAGTGTCATTGCTTACTAACACATCGTCATTATTAAGTGTTGGGGGATGTTGGTTCACCTGTACCTTTCCTGTTATAGGTCTAATTAGGCTTTAGGCTCTTCTTCTGGTACAATGCTGGTAGTCATACTTTTGTTAACTTTAATCCATGCTAGCTGTTACCCCGTTTTCAGTCTCTATGCTAAGATTTCACCTATTGCTGTTAAAGTTACTACAAGGAACTTTTAACTGGTTATGAAAGAGTCGACGAAGCTTATCAGAGTATTGTGTTTAGTTCCCCCTTATTAAACCCCCTGCACACAGACTCAGTCAGAGACTAGCTCGCCAGCATTGTGGAGCAAAACAGATGAAATGATACCGATTTTAAAATGCTACAAAGACTACCGGGACATTATCAAAGGGCTTGAGAATCGGTGTATGACATAATCCACACAGTTTACATCGCTAACCTCGGATCATCACAGACTCACCACTGTGAACCCTACTGTCGGGTAGGACGGCATGCTCAGGTCACACACCGCTATGCTTTTATATACGAGGCGATTCTTGGGTTTCTCCCGTTCTATCGATGTGTTCCTGTGTTCTTTGGGCTCACAGGATTTTTCTATGATGCAGAATGTTTGAAAGCTCCACGACTGAAAGACCCGCGTGACCTCTTGGTCTCAATGGGACCTATCCTGGTTCAAACAGTGAGAACACTATGGACTGACTGAAGCGAGAGACATCTCATGGTTTTAACCTCGACCTGACTTTCTGTTCCAGGAGTTCCTCATGAAGTCTCTCATCCTGACTGCCTTGGCTCTGGGCAGCTCTGGTCTCCTCGTGGCCCTGCTGTCTGCTGTTGCTGAAATCTGACATTTTAATCGAAAAGAAACTCAATTTCAAGACCATGATCACTTTAAAAGTGACTTTAAAAAGAGGCTTGGAATGACTGTATAACTCTATGTTGATAACAGAAAGTATGAGGAACTTAACGTTAATATTCAACAATCATATTTTATATAAAAACATATTCCAATTCTATTTATTATGAACGTTTAACAATAGCACTTATATGCCCTTATTGAATAAATCATGAAAAAAGTCTTTAATCAGCACAATAGCCTGTAGCAGAGGCTGTGCAACGCTTTTATCTGTTGTTCTCATTCTCATGGACTTGAAGTAAACAATCTTGGTAACTGAGTCATTCAAATAAAGAAAGCTAGTATTATAATTTTTGTCTGCACAGTAAATACTCATTATATTGGATACATCCTTTATTTTATGTCAGAACAATTCATTCATTTTCATAATAAATATTCACCAATTCATGCATCCTACATACAGAGGCAGTGGTGTACAAAGTACCCAAAAGCCATACTTGAGTAAAAGTAAAGATACCTTACTGGAAAATGACATATACATATATATACATATTTATCATCTTTAAAATACAGAAGGATTCATTGTATATAAAGGTATATAAAAAGGTTGCATGTGCTGAGAAGAGTCCTCTACTGCAGGGGTTCTTAACCTTTTTGACCTCGGGGCCCAACTTTTCAAGTACAAAGTGTCCCGGGGCCCATTCTGACTATATGCATCAAAAGTATAGAAAACCTGTAGGTCATACAGAAACAGAGCAGTGGGCCTTTGGAGTCAGTGAAAATTGAAGATTTTTGTCCGCATAAAATAAAAAAGAATCTTTCAGTATAAATAACTGCCTGTGGCTGTATCTGTACAGGTAAAGGACAGTATAGGGCTGTAACTACACTATCAGTGAACAACTGCCTCAAATTTGAAGAATTGGACAAAGTATGACCATTCTACAGTGTTTCTTCCATGAAGAGATCCAGGCGGAGCTCTAAAAGGACATTTGGAGACCCAAATGGACACATGGTAACCAAATGATATTCTGACACACTAAAGGTGTTTCTCCATTTATATTTTGATATTATATTATTTTCCTTTTATTTTTAGCCTTTGCAAATTGCAAAAACTATGTATATATGGTCGAAGACATGGTGTGTGAGTAGCAGACTTGCTGTGCGTAATGGCTCACGATCGAGTATGAGAATAGCTCAGTTACGCAAACGTTGGTTGACGGCTTATAGAAGAGGAAGATAAGGTTTGTACTATAAGTACTAGCGTTTTCTGAAGCCAGTAGCTCCATGGTAACATCCGCTAGCACGTTGTCGGGTCTGTAATGTGTCTTTTTCCGTCTAAATGCTGCAAGATGCGACTACGGATTTTGGGCATGCTGGGATACCAAACACGGACATGTTTTCTGACGTATTTGTGCAAACAAGCCGTAGGAACGGAAGGGGAGGGGATCGAGGGTGCCGGTGTCCTCGCGGAGTTGAACAGGCAAAAACCTTGTTAAATAAATGAGATGATAGAATGTGATGATCACAAAGACATTTATTATCATGTGTATGTAAACCTGCATACACAACAAGAAGCCCAACAGGCTTTCCCACGAGCGCTGGATGTTTCGTCGCTACGTGTCGCTTTACTTTTGAAGGCTTCAGTGCTTCGTTTGATAGCATTAGCCCACATTCCACACACTGAGCCCTCGGCTCTGCCTCGTTGCCTCCGTTCACAAAGCCGTACTTAAGAAAGTCAGGGTTGTACTTGCGCACACATTTAGACTTCTGGGGGGGTATGGCACCACTTGTCTTCATTTTTTCTTTTTAATAACTTCCATAACTTTCGCTACAGGCTAGCGGCTAGCTGAGTGTCTTCTTCTGCTTATTGCAGCTTGTTAAACAACTGACTGACGCATTCAGGTGGTGGGAAGCTATATTGTAGCTGAGCGTCTCATGGATAACAGTGATATCTCTGGTGTCTTCAATTAATAACCTATGCGGTCCCGCAGGTGCAAAACTGAAAGTTTTTCGCGACCCTCTAGGTGGCAATCATGATTGGGCGGCGGCCCCATGGAACCTATTTATGACGAGGGTCCCCTAATAAGGGGACCCTAGACACCTGGTCATTTGTGTCATATTTGGACCAGTGAACACATATTAATTAGTAATGATGTCGCATAACACGTGAAACGTCAGAAACCTGGGATAAAATCGTTTAAAAGACATTTGAACATACTCCAAACACAACTCAGTACTCAAACTTAGCATAACTACAATACCATATTCATATTTCGCCAGGAGTGTACACACTCGGGACATTTCCGGACTTAGCAATCATAGCTTGATGCTAACAAACAAAGCGAGATAGCAGAAAGCACGCCACGAACACAACGGTTATGGTCATAAACGTAACATTTCTCTCCGTCATACTATCGCTGAGATATGAGCCAACAGACACCAGCAACACAAATCACATTATCGCTTTATGATCATAAATATGACTCACTTTTGACGTTTTGAAGCATAAAAATTGAATATCCCCGCATTTTTTCTCCGGAAAAGGTTCAATGGACTTCCTGTCTAGCAACAGAGACACACCTTTCCTTCAGAGGGGGTCATTTCACCCCACAGGGGAAGGCATAACCTGCTCTCTCCCCCAGAGCCTGCAAGTCACTATTTTCGGAGACTTGATGATTATGACTGGCTAACAGTGCTGTCACTCATTTTCAAGTGATTAGCTTAATTCTATTGGAGCTAACGAATACAGAGAGGTATGTACCATGGAGGTCGGCCAATGGGAGCGAGAGTTATTAAGTATAAAACCGAGGAGCACGTTGTGTGCCATGTTCATTTACTCTTAACCAGTAACTTATACACTGATATTTACACATCTGAACAAATCTCACAAGTGTTTATTACTTTATTACAACACACCAATTATTCAAATAGACCTTGTGCTTGCAAAGATGCACTCTTTTGAGTATGGGTATGCAATTTTCGAGCAGAGGCCTAAAAATAGGGCTAGGTCATAAAAGGTTAAGAATCACTGCTCTACTGCATGCCCCCTCATTGTTCATCAGTCATGTGATTGGACGCTGCAGCCGATCGGACTGACTGACTGAGTGAAGACAGATCAGATTAAACTCTAGTTTATATTTGATTAGGTTTGTGATTCAACATCTGGTTTAAATAAATGTTCATTGTAGTCTGAACAACAAAACGACCACAAACAACTTTCTTCATTTATTAGAAAGATTTGTGTTTTCATGATCTGATGTTTCTCTCAATAACTTTTATTATGAATACATTTAAAGTCATAGAGATCTGAGAGACTAAACACTTTACATCATTCCTGAGTGTTTGATGAGTTTTATCATTTAAGAGAAACAATAATCATATTCTGGATTATTTAATAATGACGCCACAGTCACAATTTCAAAACGTACAGATGCAAATAATTCATAAAGAAGACGATCGCATTCCGCCGGTAGAAATGGATCCTGAGCTTATAAACAGAACACAGGACACAGCTTGTTAACAGACTGCAGAGAGAAACACTCTACAGTGGTGATTACTGTGTGTCTTTATTAGTTATTATTATTATTAGTTACTGTTATTAAGTACAGTGGTGATCACTGTGTGTCTTTATTAGTTATTAGTATTATTAGTTACTGTTATTAAGTACAGTGATCATGTGAACAGACACAAACTTATCAAAAGTCTCTCCAGCTGTTAAAGCCGACTGAGAGCTGATCCAGCTGTGATCAGCTGATCCTCCGTCATCAGAAACAGACGTCGCTTCACGTGACGCAACTGAGGAAAGAACGTCTCATGTATTTTAAAACATATTTCCTCGTTCCTCTCTCCTCGCATGGTTTCCTCCATGCATCCCTGGTGGGAGGGACTAAGACGCAAGGAAAGGACGCAAGTGAGGGAAACGGGGATGCAGTTAAGAGACTTGAGAAGCACCCTGTGATCACTCCTGTGGAATACCTGATGTGGTTTCTCTACAGTACACCATACCATGTACCAGGTACCTTCATGCGGCTGTCAGTGCTCACATGAACATCTTTGTTTTTTGACTTGGGATGGATAGCAGACCACCTCAGCGTGTCACTGAGACACTTTCACAACATTCAGATGTGGAATTTTGAAATGTCAGCCCTAAAATATTTTATTTAAATTCAGATTACAATTAAAAAGAAGCTCTCTAAGCTCCACAGTGCACGGACCCTTTCTAGCCCCACCCTCAAGGCAAACTCTCCCCTTGTGGTCCTCGGATGAGTCTCAGAACGGCAAAACCAGCAGGCTGGATTACTAATCGAGGAATGTGGTTAACTACCCTGTCTTCTACAAATAATTGTTGGAATGCTGTTAAGCATTCCAACAATAGTTATCCTCCTGTTTCTTTATTGTTGGAATGCTGTTAAGCATTCCAACTATTGTTCTTCGAATCTTTATTCAACTTCTATTTCTTCCGTCGCACCTCTTCTTGTCCTTAATTTTTTAAGCTACAGAAACCGTTCAACTATTAAAATGTTCAGCTCTTTCACCAGAGGTCTGCTATGACTTTTCATATTTCTAACCTTTAAACTTTTTGAATGATTAAGCTTTTTATTTTCAATGGGATCTCTATGGAGAATATTTTCAAATGGCTTCAGTCACACAGGTGTTCGCGATTGAGCCAATTAGTGATGTTTATAAACACACAGACACACGCGGACATACACTCCTCTCCCTCTCTCTCTCTGTGTGTCTCTCTCTCTCCCTCTCTCTCTCTGTGTGTATCTCTCTCTCCCTCTCTCTCTCTGTGTGTCCCTCTCTCTCTCTGCGTCTCTCTCTCTCTCTCTCTCTCTCTCTCTCCCTCTATCTCTCTGTGTGTCTCTCTCTCATACAGTCATTCAGGTCTTAGGGATCTTTATAGGTCTTTCCCCCCTCCTCCACCCCTCCCCCCCCACACACACACACGCCATTTTTAAATAAAAGCCCCACAGAATGAATCCTAACTGAAATGCTTGTGATGAGCATGTCATTTAATAACCGGTTTGTGTTTATCTAACATTATGATTCTGTCTCCTCTCCCCTTCTCCCCCACACCCCACACCCCATTTTAAAATAAAAGCCCCAATAGAGTGAATTCTAACTGAACTGCTTGTGATGAAGCCTGTAATTTAATAACCTCTGTTTATGTGTGTCAAACATTATGGTTATGTCTCCGCTCCCCCTCCCTCCCCCACCCAGCCCCACCCTTTCAAAATAAAAGCCCCATGGATTAACTGTATTTAAACAAGCTCAAAATTAGGCTTTTTTGTTCAAAAATGAATGCTCTAACTACTACTGCTGCTGCTAATATAGTATTACTACTACTGCTACTACTACTTCTACTATAACTTTTGCTGTTGCTACTATTACTACTACTGCTATTACTGCTACCATCAATAGTATTACTACCACTACTGCTATTACTACCACTACTACTATTACTTATATGACAACTGCTACTACTACTGCTATTCATGCTACTAAAAGTAGTAATACTACTACAGCTATTAGTACGACTGCTACTAGTACTACTACTACTGCTACATCTTCTACTGCCATTACTATTATTATTAATACTACTACTACTACTACTACTACTGTGATATTAAATACTACGACCAATACTACAGCTATTACTATGACTACTGATAGTATGTCTTCGACTACTGCTTTTAATTACTAATGCTTCTACTACAACTTCTACTACTACTACAAATATCACTAATACTACTACTAGTAGTTATTCTAATGGTACTAATACTTCTACTAATAATACTTCTACTACAACTACAACTTCTACTACTACTACAAATATCACTACTACTCGTAGTTATTCTAATGCTACTAATACTTCTACTAATAATACTTCTACTCCAACTTATACTACTGCAAATATCACCACTGATGAATTTTTTTAAGCCACAGAAACTGTTC
Source organism: Lycodopsis pacificus (assembly GCA_028022725.1). Taxonomy (NCBI): domain Eukaryota; kingdom Metazoa; phylum Chordata; class Actinopteri; order Perciformes; family Zoarcidae; genus Lycodopsis; species Lycodopsis pacificus. The sequence goes on from CM051700.1 coordinate 3,698,030, forward strand.
AAATATCAAAATGTTCAGCTCTTTCAGGAGAGGTGTGATATGACTTTTCATAATTGTAATCTTTAAACTTTTTGAATTATTAAGCTTTTTGCAATTTGTTTTTGAATTGGATATCTATTTTCAGCAATGTTTTTGCGATTAATTTCAGTTTTCAGCATTCCAAGGCATTTTCAGCAGGAAATGCTTTTTCTAGTTTGTTTAATGATGCTACGACATGTACGATTATTTGTTTAATGATGCTACGACATGTACGATCATTCATTTGATGATGCTACGACATGTACGATCATTCATTTAATGATACTACGACATGTACGATCATTTGTTTAATGATGCTACGACATGTACGATCATTCATTTGATGATGCTACAACATGTACGATCATTTGTTTAATGATGCTACGACATGTACGATCATTCACTTGATGATGCTACGACATGTACGATCATTTGTTTAATGATGCTACAACATGTACGATCATTTGTTTAATGATGCTACGACATGTACGATCATTCACTTGATGATGCTACGACATGTACGATCATTTGTTTAATGATGCTACGACATGTACGATCATTCATTTGATGATGCTACGACATGTACGATCACTTATTTGATGATGCTACGACATGTACGATCATTAATTTGATGATGCTACGACATGTACGATCATTCATTTAATGATGCTACAACATGTACGATCATTTGTTTAATGATGCTACGACATGTACGATCATTCATTTATTAATGATGCTACGACATGTACGATCATTCATTTGATGATGCTATGACATGTACGACCATTTGTTAAATAATGCTACGACATGTACGACCATTTGTTAAATGATGCTACGACATGTACGATCATTCATTTGATGATGCTACAACATGTACGATCATTTGTTTAATGATGCTACGACATGTACGATCATTCACTTGATGATGCTACGACATGTACGATCATTTGTTTAATGATGCTACGACATGTACGATCATTCACTTGATGATGCTACGACATGTGCGATCATTTGTTTAACGATGCTACGACATGTACGATCATTTGTTTAATGATGCTACGACATGTACGATAATTTGTTTAATGATGCTACGACATGTACGATCATTCGTTTGATGATGCTACGACATGTACGATCATTCATTTGATGATGCTACGACATGCACGATCATTCATTTAGTAATGATGCTACGATATGTACGATCATTTGTTTAATGATGCTACGACATGTACGATCATTAATTTGATGATGCTACGACATGTACGATCATTCATTTAATGATGCTACAACATGTACGATCATTTGTTTAATGATGCTACGACATGTACGATCATTCATTTATTAATGATGCTACGACATGTACGATCATTCATTTGATGATGCTATGACATGTACGACCATTTGTTAAATAATGCTACGACATGTACGACCATTTGTTAAATGATGCTACGACATGTACGATCATTCATTTGATGATGCTACAACATGTACGATCATTTGTTTAATGATGCTACGACATGTACGATCATTCACTTGATGATGCTACGACATGTACGATCATTTGTTTAATGATGCTACGACATGTACGATCATTCACTTGATGATGCTACGACATGTGCGATCATTTGTTTAACGATGCTACGACATGTACGATCATTTGTTTAATGATGCTACGACATGTACGATAATTTGTTTAATGATGCTACGACATGTACGATCATTCGTTTGATGATGCTACGACATGTACGATCATTCATTTGATGATGCTACGACATGCACGATCATTCATTTAGTAATGATGCTACGATATGTACGATCATTTGTTTAATGATGCTACGACATGTACGATCATTTGTTTAATGATGCTACGACATGTACGATCATTCATTTGATGATGCTACGACATGTACGATCATCCATTTAATGATGCTACGACATGTACGATCATTTGTTTAATGATGCTACGACATATACGATCATTCATTTGATGATGCTACAACATGTACGATCATTTGTTTAATGATGCTACGACATGTATGATCATTCATTTGATGATGCTACAACATGTACGATCATTTGTTTAATGATGCTACGACATGTATGATCATTCATTTATTAATGATGCTACGACATGTACGATCATTCATTTGATGATGCTACGACATGTACGATCATTTGTTTAATGATGCTACGACATGTACGATCATTCATTTAATGATGCTACGACATGTACGATCATTCGTTTGATGATGCTACGACATGTACGATCATTCGTTTTATGATGCTACGACATGTACGATCATTTGTTTAATGATGCTACGACATGTACGATCATTCGTTTGATGACGCTACGACATGTATGATCATTCATTTGATGATGCTACGACATGTACGATCATTTGTTTAATGATGCTACGACATGTACGATCATTCATTTATTAATGATGCTACAACACGTACGATCATTTATTTGATGATGCTACGACATGTACGATCATTTGTTTAATGATGCTACGACATGTACAATCATTCATTTATTAGTGATGCTACGACATGTACGATCATTCATTTGATGATGCTACGACATGTACGATCATTCGTTTGATGATGCTACTACATGTACGATCATTTGTTTAATGATGCTACGACATGTACGATCATTCGTTTGATGATGCTACGACATGTACGATCATTCGTTTGATGATGCTACAACATGTACGATGATTTATTTGACGATGCTATGACATGTACGATCATTTGTTTAATGATGCTACGACATGTACGATAATTTATTTGACGATGCTACGACATGTACGATCATTCATTTGATGATGCTACGACATGTATGATCATTTGTTTAATGATGCTACAACATGTACGATCATTCATTTGATGATGCTACGACATATACGATCATTCATTTGATGATGCTACGACATGTACGATCTATCGTTTAATGATGCTACGACATGTACGATCATTCATTTAATGATGCTACGACATGTACGATCATTTGTTTGTTTGTTTCATGTATTATGATGTGACCAGTATCCTGAGGCTTGTGTTGTCCAGTGTTGCTGTTCTGAGTAAGAATACTACACTGGCATGACATCACATTATACTGTACAGCAGTGTAATACATAACATTCGTAACCCAAGATAACATGTAAATCAGTGTGACATCACAAATCACAGCTTCTCCACACCTTCAATGGAACACAAGGACCGTTACGCTGCAAAGACGTCACACGCACAATATCTCAATGATGCAATGACGATCGCAGGGAGAAAGCAAGCGTGTAGGAGGTTATCAAGTTGTGTTTCTAAGTTAAAAAAGCAACAACAGCATACTAATCCTCTGAAAGGTTGGATAAGACGGTCGCAGATGACAGATGTGCTTCCCCTGTGTGTGTGTGTGTGTGTGTGTGTGTGTGTGTGTGTGTGTGTGTGTGTGTGTGTGTGTGTGTGTGTGTGTGTGTGTGTGTGTGTGAGAGAATATTGTGCATCCGTGCATCAGTCCTGTAATAAGTGTGTCAGTGTGAGGCTGAGCGTTTGTGTGTCGCAAATGTCGCTAAAGCTGCTGTTTTCTGATTGGCTGCTGCCCACACACACTCAATATGCCCCCCGCTGGCACTGAGATTTGAGAGAGGGAGAGAGAGGGAGGGAGAGGGTGAAAGACAGGAATAATAGAAGAGAGAAGAACAACAGTGGTATAAGAACAAAAACAGAGCCCAATGTTAGCAGTTGACATCGCACCACTTCAACCGCTGGAGCAGCAGGTAAGACACAACAACCCTCCTTATGTTTTCAGTGCTTTCACTGTGCTGGAAGTTCTTCTGAGGCCTCTGAAACACATTGAGAAGAACGGGAATGAATAAGTGATCCAGAAGATTGTTATGGTCTTCTGTGTGCTTCATACATATGAGAATAAATGTTGTGTGGTGCAGCGTTAGAGTTATGATACTTGGATAGATGCAACCTGTAGGGTGAACAATAGCACGGTCTGGTGTGTATTTGATGAAGATGATGAAGATGTGTGATCTGTTCAGTCTGTATTTTTATTTTTATTTTGTCCTAACCTAAGCCCAAGCCAAATCTAACAAATCAAGCACATCCCTTTCTCAAAGCTATGAAATTACTTTATTTACCATCAGCTGTAAAAGTGGAGTTCGACTGTCAGTCCGTCCAAATCAAGAAAAAGCTTCTCTCTAGATTCCTTGTTGCACATGTGTTCAACAATCCTCATCAAAGATGTACAACATGAAGTTCCCATACAATTCAACTGCATCATATATATATATATATATATGTTAGTGCTGGGCAACGATTCAAATTTTAAATCGCGATTCATCACATGGATTTTTTTGCGATTAATCACGATTAATCTCATTGTTATGGCAAAGTTCAATAATGAATTCAAAAGTAGTGTATTGTGCACTTATATTTTGAAGTGCTGCTATATGAACAAAGGTCAATAACATTTGGTGTAAACACTTTAAACACATCAGGTTGTTGTTAGCAGCAGTGTTCTCTTCACACAGCAGCAGTTCTATCTCTTCTATATCTGTGCTCAGTGTGTGACTGTGTGTGAAACGTTCCACTGCTGTGCAACAGCAACAACATGTTTCACACGTTTCATCTACATGCGTGTGTTGAGTCTTCATCACAGTCAGAGCATGTGATGCAGCTCTACTCTTCATCACTATGATGCTGTAACTCAGAGGTGATGATGGTGACCCAGCTCTACTCTTCATCACTATGATGCTGTAACTCAGAGGTGATGAAGGTGACCCAGCTCTACTCTTCATCACTATGATGCTGTAACTCAGAGGTGATGATGGTGACCCAACGATCAAAGAATAAAGACACTTTACCCACAATTTAGGTGTATTTTCCCTTTAACTCACGACATGCAGCATGTTTTATACTTAATGTGAATATAATTCATACTTTATTGGCATCTGATTCTGAAAACCGGATGTTCGTCTGAAGAAACCGGATGTTGTCTCACGTTAATGTTTCCGCTAACTTTCAAAGTCCTTTGCTCGATCCCGATCTGTGCGTTTAAATGCGTTTACGGTGAATGTCAGCATATAGGTGCACTAACATGTAAGTGTCTGCTGAGTTGACCAGAGATCTGAGTGTCTGCTGACTTTACCGCAGCGATGTCCAGTAGTCTCCATTCCTCCACCGCTGCCAGTGAGCAACGGACTTTCAAAATAAAAAAAATGCGTTAACGCACTATAAAATAATTGTCGGCATTAATTAATGAATGCGTTAACGCGATAATAACGCGTTAACTTGCCCAGCACGAATATATATATATATATATATATATATATATATATATAGCCCAAAATCTGATCAAAGTTATCACTGTTCAGTCTCTAGTGGTTGCCAAAAGGCATTCTGGGAAATGTAGGCGTGGAGAAAAATGTGTGCTTAAATGTGCGATTAATCATGAAATATCTTCTAGAATACACGGAGGTACTGAAGATCAGAGAGGGGAGATTATGTTGATGGTTTTAGCAAGCCTCGATAAGTTAATTGATTACTCTCATATTTATTTATGCATGACATCCTAATATTATGTACAACTCCAATTTTCACAAGCAAATCTCCACAGGCCTTGGAGAAACAAGTGAATTTGATGCATGTGTCATTCTGATAACATGGCAACATGTGAAACAAAGCTGTACGTCTCTTATCTCTGAGCCCGAGGGGTAAAGCCATGTATCGTGTTGGCCCGCGTGGAACACAGGAAACACTGTTGATGTTCCTGCAGAGTTAAAGAGCGTGCGTGCGCACGTGCGTGCGTGTGTGTGTGTGTTTGGGGTAGAGCTGGCAGCAGTGTCACCTAGCCGTGACCTTGTATTTCATCTACTGGTCAAGAGAAGAGCGTGTAATGATTTACACCGTAGGAAGAATCCAATAGAGACATTTTGATACATTACATAAACGTAGGATTACAACCACATATGCCAGATTAAAAAGGGAAGCCCATCCCGTCAGTGACCTCTGATATGACATGATGTGTGAGACATGGAAATAGAAAGCACGGAGTCTATGCAGCGCTCTTCCAGAGGACATTCCCTGCTCTGATCATGGTGATGAAGGGACGCTCATTGGTGTTGGGACGGGTCAGACCATAGCATTCACATCCTCATGTTTCTCCACTCATTCATTTATTGACCTCATGACATTGAGGTCCAGGGAGAGTTAGGAATAGACATTAAGACGTAAAAAACCTAAAGCGGATCGAACTCACAACACTAAATAAAACTCTGTCGAGACTGAACAAGATGATCGACATTGATCTGAAATCATTTCATCCTAATGCAAAGAAAGATGTGTCCATATACTCGATCATGACTCCTGGACTCAGATCTGTAGTTTCTCATGAGAAAAAAAGTCAAGCTGCAGCTGATCAGAAGGTAACGCACCACAACAAAGAGGCCTCTTATCTCTTCTGTTTATTCTTGTTTTGTTCATGATTCTTTTTAAATTATTATTTCAATTTCTATTCATTTTTTAAAATCTTTATGTAGCTATATATGTTCTTCTCTTCTTCCACCCTTTTTAAACAGCAGTGGTCAATCAGTTCCTTTAACTATTGTCTGATCTGTCTCTCAGTAGAATATATACCGTAATATTGGGTCACCTGTTTCTAAATGCATCGTCTCACAGAATAAATAAAAAGAATTGAGTGAAACGTTGAGCCGGTGAATGAGATACAGGTGCTGATCCTGGCACAGCTTTGTCTTTCAGATTTGTTTTTACAGCGTATAGCTCAGGGACATCATAAGAGCTCCCCCACATCGACACCATGCACTATAACCTGTAGCATAGTGTCATATGAAAGAATAGAATCCAATCATTTGTAATCTATAGCTGCCCAATACACTACACGTCTATTCTTTACTACAAAGGGCTAAGAGCAGATTGTCACCAGATTAAAGCCAGAGTCATAAATCAACAGCAGGTCAATGATGCTTCTCTATCTGATGGTCAAATGTAGTCTGTCTCCCTCTCTTCCTGTCCATCTATCTGTCTGTCTGTCTCCCTCTCTTCTTGTCCATCTATCTGTCTGTCTGTCTCCCTCTCTTCCTGTCCATCTATCTGTCTCCCTCTCTTCCTGTTCATCTATCTGTCTGTCTCCCTCTCTTCCTGTCCATCTATCTGTCTCCCTCTCTTCCTGTCCATCTATCTGTCTGTCTGTCTCCCTCTCTTCTTGTCCATCTATCTGTCTGTCTGTCTCCCTCTCTTCCTGTTCATATATCTGTCTGTCTGTCTCCCTCTCTTCCTGTCCATCTATCTGTCTGTCTCCCTCTCTTCCTGTCCATCTATCTGTCTGTCTGTCTCCCTCTCTTCCTGTCCATCTATCTGTCTGTCTATCTCCCTCTCTTCCTGTCCATCTATCTGTCTCCCTCTCTTCTTGTCCATCTATCTGTCTCCCTCTCTTTCTGTCCATCTATCTGTCTCCCTCTCTTCCTGTCCATCGATCTGTCTGTCTGTCTCCCTCTCTTCCTGTCCATCTATCTGTCTCCCTCTCTTCCTGTCCATCTATCTGTCTGTCTGTCTCCCTCTCTTCCTGTCCATCTATCTGTCTGTCTCTCTCTCTTCCTGTCCATCTATCTGTCTCCCTCTCTTCCTGTCCATCTATCTGTCTGTCTGTCTCCCTCTCTTCCTGTCCATCTATCTGTCGCCCTCTCTTCTTGTCCATCTATCTGGCTCCCTCTCTTCTTGTCCATCTATCTGTCTCCCTCTCTTCCTGTTCATCTATCTGTCTGTCTGTCTCCCTCTCTTCCTGTCCATCTATCTGTCTGTCTCCCTCTCTTCCTGTCCATCTATCTGTCTGTCTGTCTCCCTCTCTTCCTGTCCATCTATCTGTCTGTCTGTCTCCCTCTCTTCCTGTCCATCTATCTGTCTGTCTGTCTCCCTCTCTTCCTGTCCATCTATCTGTCTCCCTCTCTTCTTGTCCATCTATCTGTCTCCCTCTCTTCCTGTCCATCGATCTGTCTGTCTGTCTCCCTCTCTTCCTGTCCATCTATCTGTCTCCCTCTCTTCCTGTCCATCTATCTGTCTCCCTCTCTTCCTGTCCATCTATCTGTCTCCCTCTCTTCCTGTTCATCTATCTGTCTGTCTGTCTCCCTCTCTTCCTGTCCATCTATCTGTCTCCCTCTCTTCCTGTCCATCTATCTGTCTCCCTCTCTTCCTGTCCATCTATCTGTCTGTCTGTCTCCCTCTCTTCCTGTCCATCTATCTGTCTGTCTGTCTCCCTCTCTTCCTGTCCATCTATCTGTCTGTCTCTCTCTCTTCCTGTCCATCTATCTGTCTCCCTCTCTTCCTGTCCATCTATCTGTCGCCCTCTCTTCTTGTCCATCTATCTGGCTCCCTCTCTTCTTGTCCATCTATCTGTCTCCCTCTCTTCCTGTTCATCTATCTGTCTGTCTGTCTCCCTCTCTTCCTGTTCATATATCTGTCTGTCTGTCTCCCTCTCTTCCTGTCCATCTATCTGTCTGTCTCTCTTCTTGTCCATCTATCTGGCTCCCTCTCTTCCTGTCCATCTATCTGTCTGTCTGTCTCCCTCTCTTCCTGTCCATCTATCTGTCTCCCTCTCTTCCTGTCCATCGATCTGTCTGTCTGTCTCCCTCTCTTCCTGTCCATCTATCTGTCTGTCTGTCTCCCTCTCTTCCTGTCCATCTATCTGTCTCCCTCTCTTCCTGTCCATCTATCTGTCTGTCTGTCTCCCTCTCTTCCTGTCCATCTATCTGTCTCCCTCTCTCTAATCTCTAGTCCTTATCCGCGGTGGCGGGCACTCAGCGGGCTCTGGTGTGTGTGTGTGTGTGTGTGTGTGTGTGTGTGTGTGTGTGTGTGGTGCCAGATGTGATCTGGTGTACAGTCACTGGAACCTTACCTCAAGTCACCGAGCTCACACACACACACACACACACACACACACACACACACACACACACACACACACACACACACACACACACACACACACACACAGATGACATAACAGTTAGTTGATGCTAAAGGTCATGAATCAAACTCCAGAAGGTTCATTTCATTTCATCCGTCCCGTTTCATGTGAATGCAACAATGGTGAGAATGTTGTGAATGAGTGTAGTCAGCAGTGGTGGGACAGGTGTTACTGATGGAACCAATGACTTATAGGCCAAGCATCACGTCTGAGTTATGACTCTGATGGAGCAGGAATTCAGACACAAGTTGTGGCAATCAGGAGCTGAACATTTTAAATACCTCCATGAGCTGCTCTGTTGAAACTACAATAACCAACTTCCTGTAGTCTTCAGAACCCCAGCATGCACATGTCTCTTTCACCTCAACAGCATCTTTGTCTCACGTCTCTCCCTTCGTACCATGGGGAGACTCTAATATAAAGTAATGAAATTACTAATGAAATGTAATAACTGAGGTGAGTCCGAGCCACCGGCAGTGAGTCTGATGCTATGCTACAGCTATGCTAGAGGCTCTGCAGCTACTCCTTCTTTCCTCAGGTCTCTTCTTTCTTGGATCAGTAAAGCCCTTCAACATGATCTCACAGAAAAACATGAAATGACCACGACATCTTAACAGCAACCTACATGGTGATGGTGCGTAATGTGTTTAAACACGCAGAGAAGGAAAAGATCATAGTTTGGGTTAAGATCAGCACCTTTGGTACGTCACATGACTTAAAAACCCAGTAATTTAAAATAAGTCAGAGTTAACTTTTCCTTACTTGATTTCTCCTTTGATTAAAACTTATTTCTTTTGATCCTGAGAACTTGTGTGTCCACCACAACACGGATCTTAACTGACTTTACATCCATGTATTCTATGTTATGGAAGAAAACGTTCAAATCTAAACTTGTGCTGCAGACCTTATTCTAGACATCCAACCATTGACTTCAAGACGAGGGAACTGGAAGTAAAACAAATGCATACTCCTCTTGGTGTTTCAGGACTATAGAGACGAACTGCCTCCCCTTCTGATTGGCCACCGTGTGACCGTTTTTAAGAACCGGTATGTACGGTGGTCAGTGAGGGACAAATGATTATTTGATCCTGTTTGAATTTCACACAATGTTGGTCAATTTAGAAGATCATTTTGCAAATCAAGAAAGAAAGTGAAATTGTTGTATAAGACAATCAGAAAATATGTCATTAGGAAGACAAATCCAGAAGTGGCTAAAGAGACGTCCCCTGCTGAAGCTACGATCCCTGTGAGTGTTCATAGCAGATGTTACTCCTTCTTTCACGTCCCGGCTAATAAAAGGAGTCGTTGGATCAAACACTTCAGGTAAGATAATGTTACATTTGGGCATGTAACTAACACGCCACGGTGACAGCCATGTTGGTGACCCACATTGTGCAACAAGTACTTCACACAACAAAATGACACTACGACAAATGTATAACAATGTGTGACTTTCTTGACTTGCAAATTCTTCTTTTATATTGATAAGCATCATTTGTTTTCGAAAATAAGGTCCCATGGAGGACACCGGAAAGGGCGGGACTTCGCCTACTTGTTAAAATGGCTATCTTTTACAGTGTTGGAGCCTGGGGGGGGGGGGGGGCAGCCGGATGCAGCAGGCGGTAGAGGGTTGATAAATATGTAGAGAGAGGCAGAGATAGGAATACAGTAGAGAGAGAGCGAGAGAGAGAGAGAGAGAGAGAGAGATGAACAATAGTGCCAATACTGATGTATCTCTTCTGCTCTAATTCACCGGCCCAGGTCGATACATCCTTCCTCTCTCTCTGCTCCTCTCTCCTCACTCTCCTCTACCTCTCTCCAACACACACACGCACACACACACACACACGCGCGCGCGGCAGCCGCTTGTTATATGCGTCCCTCCTCGCGCCGCCGGGTGGCCGCCTGGCTGCTCGCGCTGCCGTTGGGGAGAGGTGGAGAGGAATGCGCGCGCCGTGGCCGCCTGGAGATGATCTCGTTTTGGCTGCTGTGCTGGAAGCTGTTGGTAGGTAAATGACCGAATCAGCGACACGCGTCCACAACATCTTTTTAAAATCAACAACAGCACTTGTCCCGGGGTGTGTGTTCTTCTCGTCGCGCGGTGCAGATTCAGGGAGGATTTTGGCACCACGTAGCAGAGGTGTGTGCACGAGGCTTTGGTTTAGCTCGAGCTACGATCAAATCCCAGTTTTCTTGACGTCTGCGTGCGCTTATCTGTCACGATTTTGGTGCTTTGCCCGGTTTTTGGATGCTGCCTTATATAACGCTGTTGGTTGACAGAATATTATGGTGAGAATGAAACCACACAGAACTAAATGAAACATGTGAGTGAATAGAACACCAGAGTAGAAGATTTGTGTAATGTTGAATGCTTCCTGATGAGGCAAGATACCTTTAATTATGCCTTATCTTCGACACATGATGTGCAAAGCTGTTCTGTAATCCTCCCATCACACACGCACATACGCACACACACACATGCAAACGAAGAAGTGTCTGATTGAATGGTGCTGATGAGGCCGTCTCCAGCTGTTGATGGGGGGGGGGGGGGACAAGAGGTTTGAGGCTGGAAGTTGATTCACTTTACAGGCAATGTAATTCTGTGTATGAACGGCTTCCATATATATTTAATATCTGGAGTTGAAAGAAAGGTTGTGCTAGGTTTGTGGAACGCTGTTGGTTTATTTTTAATCCCGACCTTAATTAATCTTTTCCGAGCCACAACAAATTGTGTGACAATAACCAAACCCGCCATTTCTGAGGGAGATCAGCACTCATCGCATCTTCAGAAACACTGACAAACATCATCCTCGCCATTTGCAGATCATGATTCTGCTCTCTGATGTCTGTTTTTTCTCAGATTAAAAATGCAAATTTAACAGCAATGAGTTGAAGAAGCCATGGGCTGTGGTGAAGTTAACATGAAGGAAATGCCTATTGAGCTTAATTCATGGCTGGAGTCTCAGTGCTCACTGAGTGTGTGTCACTGATGCAGAGGCATCACTAATCTCTTCATAAAGGATTACATTTATCTCCTGAGGCTGCGCTGCATCCTGCACTTATTTGAAGTCTTGTGTTTGTTCATATTTTTAGGTTAGCAGGACAGCGATATTGGAATGATCTTATTTTAGTTGTTGAACTTCTGTACATCTATCTCCTCACCTCCATGTCACCATATCATGCAGCTCAAGGCCATGTGAGATATTCAGATGACTGAAGATTGTTGCTGAGTAATCATATATCGACATGATGTCATACACAATTATTTCATTTAAATGGATGATAACAAGCACATTCTAATTCAACTTTGTCAGAAAGTCTGATCACTAGTTTCCTCAATGTGATTACTATGTTTTTGTGTGCACGGATGTAAACATAGTCGGTGAATAACTGGACTTTTTATTTATTTTTCTCTCTATATGTGTTCATTTTGCAGATAATTAGAAAATATTTAGTACAAATATAGTACAATATAGTATAAGTATTTAATCACACAGGAGTATACAAACAGAGGCATCACTGTGTGATTATTTATAGATCCTTTATTTATTGACTGAGCAGACAACATGCCTCGTTGTGATATATTGTGATCGAGATATGAAATGAGATTTATCTTGAGAGAAGATTTTGTGACATGTGTTCAGTGAAAGAGAACTGACTTCAGCAGACCTGCAGATATACTTAGTGTTACCATAGCAGCACCACTCGCCTGTCACCAGCACATGCCTGGAACAACAGACCATAATAATCTGCTAACCCACTCACAGCCAACGCATTGCCACCATGGTAACAATAAGAAGGCTTGAGTCTCAAACATGAACAGGGCCGATACTGCTGCGATCTACTCCACTCTGTGTTTATTATGTGTAACTTGATCTATATGTTCACATAACATCGCCATTTACTTTTACTTTTTTATATATTCCAAACAAACTACATTTTTCACTTACATAACGCAATATAGCATTTTTGTTTAAAGTTGAATCACTAGTAATGCTTTTAAAATGATGAGAGCTGAGCAAAACAAAACTGAGAATAGCTTGTCTGGTTAGTCCACCTTGAGTGAGCCTGAGCAGAAGCTGTTGCTACTTCATGGTTAACCCCTTCACTCCCATCAGAAGGTGGAAAGCAGGACACAGGAGCTTGGCCTGGGTCTTCAGCACTATGTAGCGTTTATTCACCGACAAATATCCTGAGCTGTACACTCACTGCACTGTACTCACAGCTATGAAGTTGCTTGGTTCATACTCTCTCTCTCTGTCTATGGTGGAGAGCGTGGTGGTGGATAGCGTGGTGAGTTTGGCTAAATGTTTGGTGTTTTTTTCTCAATCTTTCTTCATAGTTCACTGTGTGATTGAGTTGTGGTGGTTTGAGGTTGTTGTCGGCGTATTTTGGTGTTTTGGGCGGACAGAGAACCGTGTTTCTTGTCGGGGATGGCGTCCTCTGAGACGCCGTCCATGTCTTTGAGGCATGGAGTTCGGGTTCAGCCCGACCCGTGTGTCCCAGTAGAGGCGGTTCTCCTGCCGGTGGGAGACGCTAACTTGTCCTATGCCTCCAGGATGAACAGAGGTGTGCTGGTGTTGGGTGTTCTGAAAGAGGAGCGTTTTGTGGCGGAGTTATTATCGAGCGGTGTCTCGCTGAACGGCATGTATCTGCAGGTTTCCCCCGCTCGCAGTGCCCTCCACCCGGGTCACCGTCTCCGGTGTTCCCCCGTTCATCCCCAACCAGGTGTTGGAGCGAGAACTGCAGTGCTTCGGGAAGCTGGCGAGCAGCTTCAGGACTGTGGGGCTGGGATGTAAGAGTGATCAACTGAAGCATGTCCAGTCCTTCAGGAGACAGGTGTTCATGTTCCTTACCTGTCCTCCACAGACGCTGGAGGTCTCCTTTAGGGTGAAACACGGGGAGGGACACTACATGGTGTACGCTAGCACAGGTAGCATCAGGTGCTTTGTGTGTGGGGAGGTGGGACACAAGCGGACCGCTTGTCCTCACAGGCCGGCCGAAGGGCACCCCGAGCCGGAGCCGTACCGGCGGAGGAGCTCGATCACACCGAAGCTCTGCTAAATGACGAGCCGGCGGAGGTCGCTGCTCCGCGGGGGGGCGATGACCAGCCGACCAGGGCCGAGGAGGGGCTCAGCGGGCAGACAGACAGTCAGGACGGGGAACAGAGAGCTGATTCAGGTGGAGGAAAATTTTTTGATGAAGACTCATCAGCTGTTCTGAGTCTCACAACAGAGGGAAAGGAAGTAACAGAGGGAAGGAAAGTAGTAGAGGGAAGGACAGCAGAAGAAGCACTGACAGCAGGAGCAGAGGAAGGAATGAGGGAAAGTGGAGGAGGCAGCAGTAAAGGGCCGACAGCTGAAGCTGACCAGAGTCAGGCTGCTGGTCCAGAGGAGAGTGGGGGGGGGGGGGGCTTGTATTGTGGAGGAGGATATGGAGTACAACTCTGACATTCTCTCTCTCACAGACTCACTGTTATGTGGTGTAGCACAGGGGTTCTTAACCTTTTTGACCTCGGGGCCCAACTTTTCAAGTACAAAGTGTCCCGGGGCCCACTCTGACTATATGCATCAAAAGTGTCAGAAAACCTGTAGGTCATACAGAAACAGAGCAGTGGGCCTTTGGAGTCAGTACAAATTTAAGATTTTTGTCCGCATAAAATAAAAGAGTATCTTTCAGTATAAATAACTGCCTGTGGATGTATCTGTACAGGTAAAGGACAGTATAGGGCTGTAACTACACTATCAGTGAACAACTACCTCACATTTGAAGAATTGGACAAAGTATGACCATTCTACAGTGTTTCTTCCATGAAGAGATCCAGGCGGAGCTCTAAAAGGACATTTGGAGACCCAAATGGACACATGGTAACCAAATGATATTCTGACACACTAAAAGTGTTTCTCCCTTTATATTTTGATATTATATTATTTTCCTTTTATTTTTAGCCTTTGCAAATTGCAAAAACTATGTATATATGGTCGAAGACGTGGTGTGTGAGTAGCGGACTTGCTGTGCGTAATGGCTGCGACCGAGTGCACGATCGAGTATGAGAACAGCTTAGTTACGCAAACGTTGGTTGGCGGCTTACAGAAAAGGAAGATAAGGTTTGTACTATAAGTACTAGCGTTTTCTGAAGCCAGTAGCTCCATGGTAACATCCGCTAGCACGTTGTCAGGTCTGTAATGTGTCTTTTTCCGTCTAAATGCTGCAAGATACGACTTGCAGCGGTTATGGCGACTTTGGACAGTGTGTGTGTGTGGGCTCCTTTTGTGGATGAACCATAAGAAATGAAAGAAAATCAATGATTTCTTTGCAAAGATGAGGATTTTGGGCATGCTGGGATACCAAACACGGACATGTTTTGTGACGTATTTGCGCAAACAAGCCGTAGGAACGGAAGGGGAGGGGATCGAGGATGCCGGTGTCCTCGCGGAGTTGAACAGGCAAAACCCTTGTTAAATAAATGAGATGATACAATGTGATGATCACAAAGACATTTATTATCATGTGTATGTAAACCTGCATACACAACAAGAAGCCCAACAGGCTTTCCCACGAGCGCTGGATGTTTCATCGCTAGGTGTCGCTTTACTTTTGAAGGCTTCAGTGCTTCGTTTGATAGCATTAGCCCACATTCCACACACTGAGCCCTCGGCTCTGCCTCGTTGCCTCCGTTCACAAAGCCGTACTTAAGAAAGTCAGGATTGTACTTGCGCACACATTTAGACTTCTGGGGGGGTATGGCACCACTGTCGTCTTCATTTTTTCTTTTTAATAACTTATCCATAACTTTTGCTACAGGCTAGCGGCTAGCTGAGTGTCTTCTTCTGCTTATTGCAGCTTGTTAAACAACTGACTGACGCATTACCGCCACCAGGTGGTGGGAAGCTAGATTGTAACTGAGCGTCTCATGGATAACAGTAATATCTCTGGTGTCTTCAATTGATAACCTATGCAGTCGGGGCAACGACGGCGGTCTCACGGGCCGACGGAAGCTTGGGAAGGGGAATGAAGTGGGGCGCCTTTGAGAACTGGTCTACCATAGTCAGAATGACGGTGTTACTGTCTGACGGGGAGAAACCAGTTACGTAATCCACTGCGATGTGGGACCAAGTCACGGAGGACGTCATTAACCAGTGCTTGAAAAACAGCAGGGGCATTGGTCAATCCAAACGGCATCACCAGGTTTTCAAAGTGTCCCAAGGGTGTGTTAAAGTCCGTCTTCCACTCGTCTCCCTTTCGAATTCGGGCCAGATGATACGCGTTGCGGAGGTCCAGCTTGGTGAATATCTTAGGTCCAGCTAAGGATTCGAAAACAGAAGAGATTAGCGGGAATGGATATTTATTTTTGATAGTGATTTGATTCAAACCTCTGAAATCGATGCAGGGACGGAGGCTCTTGTCTTTCTTGGAGACAAAGAAGAAACCCGCTCCCACAGGTGAAGATGAGGGACGTATGATTCCTGTTGCGACCGACTCCGTTATATATTTCTCCATAGATTCGCGTTCTGGCCGGGAGAGATTATATAGCCGACAAGTGGGAAGTGGGGCGCCCGGGAGCAGGTCAATAGCACAGTCGTATGGGCGATGAGGGGGGAGTGAAAGGGCCCCGCTCCTTGCTGAATGCCTCTCCTAAATCCATATATTCCCGGGGCACGGTGGAGAGGCTAGGACTGGTGTCAGGTCTGCTGGAGGGAAGAGCTTGCCGGGGAACCACAGATCTGAGGCAGCGAGAGTGACAGGCGGAGCTCCAGCCGGTGATTCTACCCCCAGCTCAATCGATCTGCGGATTATGATCCTTAAGCCAGGGAAGTCCCAGGACCAGGGGTGTCTGAGGAGTAGGAAACACGTAGAACTGGGTCAGGTAACTTTCAGCCAACACAGTGGCAGAGGGCATTTCTGACCTGTCAGGTAACATATATGATCAACTGCGGGAGAAAACCAAACATTTCTGTGCATTCTCAGTTGCTCTTGATGAGAGCACAGACATCACTGACACTGCACAGCTCGCAATGTATGTCCGCGGAGTTGATGACAGTTTTGAAGTGATGGAGGAGTTGCTCACAGTGATTCCAATGCATGGCCAGACCACCGCTCAGGAGATATTCCGCCAGCTGTGTGATGCCATTGTGGATGCCGGTTTAACATGGAAGAGGTTTGCTGGAATAATAACCGACGGAGCACCATCAATGATAGGGAGGAAAAATGGACTGGTGGCACTTGTTCAACGAAAACTGGAAGAGGAGGGTGTGGAGGAGGCCATTGCTCTGCACTGCATTAACCATCAGCAGGCCCTTTGCAGCAAATGCCTGAAGTTTGACAATGTGATGTCTGTTGTTGTGAAATGCATCAACCATATTAGATCCAGGGGCTTAAAGCACCGGCAGTTCCGCGCCTTTTTGGAGGAAATAGAGTCAGCATATGAGGATGTCCTCTACTTCACCGAGGTACGTTGGCTCATCAGGGGAAACGCCTTGAAGAGGTTCTTTGAGTTGAGAGCAGAAGTGAAAGCCTTCATGGAGAAGGATGGGATGGCTGTTCCTGTGCTAAGTGATCCCAAATGGCTCATGGACTTAGCTTTTCTTGTTGACATCACACAGGAGCTGAATGTACTGAACAAGAAGTTACAAGGCCAAGGGCAGCTTGTCAGTGCTGCCTATGACAACGTCAGAGCATTCTCCACAAAACTTGTGTTATGGAAAGCCCAGCTCTCTCAGACAAACTTCTGCCATTTCCCAACATGCAAGGCACTCATGGGTGTGGGCACACCATTCAGT
Organism: Lycodopsis pacificus; assembly: GCA_028022725.1. NCBI lineage: Eukaryota > Metazoa > Chordata > Actinopteri > Perciformes > Zoarcidae > Lycodopsis > Lycodopsis pacificus. The sequence goes on from CM051700.1 coordinate 3,715,817, forward strand.
GGTGAGAAGTATGCTGATGCCATTGTAAACCTACAGGAGGAATTTGATCACAGGTTTTCAGACTTCAAGACACACAGAGCCACTTTTCAAATGTTTGCTGACCCCTTCTCCTTTGATGTGCAAGATGCCCCTCCTGTGCTTCAAATGGAGCTCATTGACCTGCAGTGCAATTCTGAACTCAAAGCCAAGTTCAGGGAGGTGAGTGGAATAGCAGACAAGCTTGGACAATTTTTGAGAGAATTGCCTCCCACCTTCCCTGAGCTTTCCAGGATGTTCAAGCGGACCATGCGCCTTTTTGGGAGCACATATCTGTGTGAAAAGCTCTTCTCAACCATGAACTTTAATAAGTCAAAGTACAGGTCCAAACTTACTGATGAGCATCTTCAAGCCATACTGAGGGTCTCAACTATGGGGTCAGATCAGTCTCAATAATCACAAATGCACACAGAAAGATTCACAAATGCGTACAGAACAATTCACAAATATATTCGATTTACAAATGCACGCAGAACGATTCACAAATACATTCCAATGCACAAATAAATAAATTACGATTTATATAAATGTAAAAAGAAATCACAAATATATTTCTGCATTTGTAAGTATTTCTGTGTGGATTGTTTACATTTGTTTGTGGATTTGTATGCATTTCTTTGTGGATCGCACTGCATTTCTTTACAGATCTCTCCACGGATTTTTGAGACTCCCCTGACGTCGCTAGATTCACAAATATGCGTTTTTTCAACATTCTCTTTTTCAACCAATCACATGAGCGCAGCTCCCCCCTCCCCTCCCCACGAGGGTGGCAGCGTTAGAGATACGCAATTTGCGGAAGCGACATATTAAGGTCCTTGAAGGTATGACTGTTGTCAGTGGTGTATAAAGTACTCAAAAGCCATACTTGAGTAAAAGTAAAGATACCTTACTGGAAAACTACTCCAGTAAAAGTAAAAAGTCACCTATTAGAATACTACTTGAGTAAAAGTCTTAAAGTATCTGATATTTATTGTACTTAAGTACAAAAGTAATTTTCTGATATTAAATGTACATCATAACCTGAACATTAAATGAACATCATAACCTGTTCATTGAAGGTAAAAGTACAAGTAAATACTGTTCATAAAAAAGCAAAGGGTCAGAATTGTGAGAATGATGAAGTTTATTCTTTTAAGTGCTGTGGCACCATGACCAAGCACATGGAGCTGTGTTGAACATAACTGGGCTGGCTGTGTTCAACATAATATATTGTACATAAGTATACTTTTGCATCTACTATGAACGTATCATCATAATTCTCCGAAAAGCAATATGACACTATGAAGGAGTTGTAACAGTGCGTTTATAAGTCTGCTCATTCAGACTAGAGGATGTAGAGGACAAATACATAATATTGTGTTCAGCAAAACATATCCACTTGATGCATCAGGTCAGGGTTTAGAGAAAGGACACTGCCTTGTAAACTCCTGTGGGCTGATTTGAACACAATAGGCAAAGGTTTTGCTCAAGCTGAATCTGCAATTGGGCGACTGCTACCATCATAACTCCATCTGATCATCCACAACATGACTCAAATATCAAAACATGATCAATACTAAAGCAGCACCGAAAGTAACCCAGTCATTACTTGAAACTGAAAAATGTCCTGTTCATCTTCAAAAGAAGTTGGTTTTCAAAATTGCTCGCTCTTCTTGGGCTGAAGACTCGTCCTGCGATGCTAAATAGCCTTTCACAGGCCGCTGAGGTAGGTAGAGGTGTGTTCAGCGTCACAGACAGCTTGCACACAGCTGCGAAGGATTTCCCTAATGCTAACGCTAATGCTAACGCCAATGCTAATGCTGCGCTCTCTCGGCTCCCGTCAATCCTATGGTATCACAACTGTCAACACTTCCTCAGCTCACTAACTCGCTAGCGATCCACGGGTGTTGGTCTTCGTCACCACCGTAGTTTGTTGCGGGAGTAGCAGGTGCTTCCATTTCTGCTTCCATCATGAAATCAGTCATCGTAGAGTGGAATTATACTCATGTAGTCACCTGCTAGCTTATAGCATGTAGCATCCTGGGAATCAAAACACCAGCTTTGAGAGCACTTGTTTGCAATTGTGCATTAACGTGATTAACCAATGATTTAACTTGCTGCTAGGACCACTGATTCACCAAACCTGCTGCTTGCAGTCTGTGTTCCACCACAGTCACCGACGCTGCTCTCATGATTCATTTTATTTCTAAAGATTGATTTGATTTTGTAGCGAGTAACGAAGGTTTCAGAGTAAAAGTATCAGTTTTCTTTGCAAAATGTAGTGAAGTAAAAGTAAAAGTCAACAGACATAATTAGTAAATCGATACCCAAAAAAACTACTTAAGTACAGCAACGAAGTATTTCTACTTCGTTACTATACACCACTGACTGTTGGTAGTTGTAATTAGTTTAGTAAAAAAAGGCCGAATTGTAATAGTATGGCTACTCGTTTTCATTAGCAAGCTAATATAGGCTAACATCAATTGGTACATGTTGCCATGGCAACGATACACACTTTCATGCAGACTGAAGGAATTCAAATTGTAAACCTGGATAATATGCATTGTACTGTTTAGAATGATAGCAACCCATATAACCTATTGATTTGGATATATATACACATATATAAGTATGTATATATAGGTATGTATCTATATGAATATATTTATATGTATGTATATATTTATACGAAGTGCCTTTGAGCTCCCCCTGTCGCTTCCGCAAATTGCGTATCTCTAACGCTGCCACCCTCGTGGGGAGGGGAGGGGGTGAGCTGCGCTCATGTGATTGGTTGAAAAAGAGAATGTTGAAAAAACGCATATTTGTGAATCTAGCGACGTCAGGGGAGTCTCAATAATCCGTGCAGAGATCTGTAAAGAAATGCAGTGCGATCCACAAAGAAATGCATACAAATCCACAAACAAATGTAAACAATCCACACAGAAATACTTACAAATGCAGAAATATATTTGTGATTTATTTTTACATTCATATAAATCGTAATTTATTTATTTGTGCATTGGAATGTATTTGTGAATCGTTCTGCGTGCATTTGTAAATCGTTCTGCGTGCATTTGTAAATCGAATATATTTGTGAATTGTTCTGTACGCATTTGTGAATCTTTCTGTGTGCATTTGTGATTATTGAGACTGATCTGACCCCATACTCAACTGCTTCCTCCCTCAAGCCAAATGTGGCTGAGCTGTGTGAGAGGAAGCGCTGCCAGGTCTCTGGTAGCAAGGAGTAGGCAAGAGAAGCCTATGTTCTGAAGAACCGTTCATGTTCTGAAGAACCGTTCATGCTCTGAAGAACCCGTTCATGTTCTGGAGAACCGTTCATGCTCTGAAGAACCCGTTCACGCTCTGAAGAACCCGTTCATGTTCTGAAGAACCGTTCATGTTCTGAACTGTTATTAATGAAGATTGGATCAGTTGTACTTTTTTTTGGAATACTTGATGCGGCCCAGCCTCACCCAGACTCTACCTCCAGTGGCCCCCAGGTAAGTTGAGTTTGAGACCCTGGGTTATATCATTAGACCAGCAGAAGGCTTTTGATAGGGTTGATCATGGTTTTCTTTTCTCCACTTTAAGAGCTTTTGGTTTTGGGGAAGGGTTTGTGTCACTGTTGGGTTTGATGTACAAGGAGGCTACTTGTCTGGTGACGGTGGGGGGCGCGCTGAGCTGTCCAGTTCAGGTCCAGAGAGGCATGGATGGACAGGGATGTCCTATCTCTGGACAGCTATATTCCATTGCCATTGAGCCTCTTCTGAATAGGTTGAGATCCCATCTATCAGGACTAATGTTACATGGGCTGCCTCAGCGGCCCTCGCTGGTGGTGTCAGCATATGCTGATGATATTTATGTGTTCGTCAAAGACATTACGTTACAAATTAAGTTTGTTGTAATGTTTGATAAACAGTAAAACTGTAAACGAAATTGAATCTCTCTCTGTCTCTGTCTCGCTCTCTGTCTGTCTCTCTGTCTCTCTCTCTCCTTCTCTCTCTTTCCTTCTCTCTCTCTCTCCTCTCTCTCTGTCTCTCTCTCTTTCCTTCTCGCTCTCTCCTTCTGTCTCTGTCTCTCTCTCTCTTTCCTTCTCTGTCTGTCGGTCTGTCTGTCTCTCTCTCTCCTCTCTCTCGCTCTCTCTGGAAACCCTGGCTTGGTGTGTTTGATGCATGTTTCTCTTTTCGTTACGTAATTACAGCTTGTGACATTTTTGCAAATGTTTTGCAAAAGAAAAACAAAAAAAGAACATCCATAGTTGAAAACCGAATACCTACCCAATGAATAAATATTAAAATAGTCAAATATTTGAATATTCAGATCCAGCCCGACAAAATTGCAAGGTAACTAGTCAAAATTCAAAGTGGAAATTATGATTTTTAAAGTCACGATTATGAGATAGTAATAGTAATATTAATAATAAGTAGGGGTGGAAGGTACAAAAGGTATAGAGAGTGCACAGTATAATACATTATTAAAGCTACTAATGCCAAGATGTCTTTTGATCAAAGCAAGTATCTAAATAAAAATACGATCCTTTATTTCTATTTATTTGAATTGCGTGTTTTCAAATAACCACTATAGGTGACAAAAACAAAATAAAAAGATAACGTTGTGGAAATGATGCCATGCAGTTCGCGTACCAGTGCTCGACCCTTTCAGCAGCATTTATATTGGAAAAATGAATACACAGTGATATATACCATTACCGTCCGTGCCTCAAAATCATACCGTGATATCAGTGTGAGGGCATACCGCCCGGCATACCGCCCGGCATACAGCCCGGCATACAGCCCGGCATACCGCCCGGCATACCGCCCGGCATACCGCCCGGCATACCGCCCAGCCCTGATGATACTTACAAAGTCACAATTGAATCATTTTGTATTAAAACGTTCGTCTTAATACTAATACTAGCATCTTATCATTCTCACTTGTCTCCCTAACGTGTGAGTTGGTATCTCATTCATTTATCTCACATGACTGTTTTTTATTTGGTCATTCCTAAAAAATCTTTTCTGGCGGGAATGGACTTCCATACATTATTGTATGAATAACCATAACACGTTAAGAATGTATCAGTATTCAGGCTAGAATCTTATAATAACCAGCTTATAATGTGTCCACAGAGAGCAACAGCCGGGCTCAGGAGGACAACAGCTGAGCTAACGGATGGTAACCCCGACAACGGTAGCTCCGGCAACAATAACCCTGGCAACGACTCTCCCAGTCCTATACAGCCAACAGATCCAGTTACCATGGAGATCAGCTCATCGCCACTGCTAACAGACACGGAGAGTGAAAACTTGGTTATCTGGGGCAGCCAGGAAGTAGAGGAGCTCCATTACCCAGAGGTCCATGGGCTGAAGCAGCCAATCGGGGACGAGAAGGAGGAAGAAGAGGCTGCAAAAAAAGAAAATGTAATAAGAGATGCAGATGAGTGCGACTATCTGGTTTTTGCAATAGGAGAGCGAAAGGGAGATGACGAAGGAGGTGAAAGTGAAGGAGGACAAGATGGAGAGAGAGGAGGAGAGGAGGTAGAAGATGGAGGAAGAGGGGAAACAGAAGGAAAGGAGGAAGGGAGTGGAGCTACAGAGAGGGAAGATGGAGGAAGAGGAGACAAAAAAGAAGAGGATGAATGCAGAGGAGAGACAGTGGGAGAGATGAGAGATGATGCTCTGTCAGAGCTCTTCTTCATCTCTTGCAGCCCGGTGTGTCCAACATCATCAGAGCCCCTGATTGTCAGCTCAGATCCTCCAGAGCAGCCTATAGACGCCATGTTGCATGAGGCCTGGGGTCACGACCGTGGCAACAGAGATGACCTTAGTGACAGTCACCTCAGCGACTGCCTCCAAGCTGAGCTGGCTATCGTGTACTCGGACAGCGACGCAGGTGACGACCAATGGGCTAGCTTCGCGCGCTGTGATGTCACCGACCAGGAAGATGCAGGAGGAGGAATTCACGATAGTGTCTGTGATGGAGAGAGCAAGGAAGAGGAGAGAGGAGGACGCAATAAGGAGAGAGGGGAAGAAGAGGATGAGGCAGAAGTAGAGAGTGAAAAAGAGAAGCAAGGAGAGGAGGAGGAGAGGAGGGGAGGCAGGGTTGGTGATGATGAAGAGCAGATGATGTCGAGGAGAGATCTATTCCTGCGCTCACCTTCTGTCAGCTCCACAGCCAGCTCCACAGACCCTTACAGAAAGGTAGGACTTCACTTCTTTTTATATAACTTTGAGCCCAAAAAGTGAATTTCCTGTTCTTCTTGGCTCAGTGGTAGAGCAGGGTCGTCCTTCCATCAGATGATGGGCAGTTCGATCTCCGGCTCAGCCTGTCCATGTACCTTGCATGGTATCTACCCTGTCATCAGAGTGTGAATGGGTGAATGATGACGTGTAGTGTTAAAACGCTGTGATTGGCCGAGAGACTAGAAAAGCGCTTTTCAAGTACAGACAAAAGACTATCTTATCTTTATGCCCTAGGAATTATGTTCACATTGAATGATTACACAGCGCTGAGTCCCGCCCCTCAAACTCAGACAGGCCGATCATATCGTAGCATGGGCTGGCTCTGAACAGGGTCCGCCAACTATCTGGCTGTTTTCTTCATTTCCAGGCATGGTTTTGAGGATTTAGAGCTAGTCATGCTTAAAAGAGCAATACATTATATTCAGATTATTAATATGGCAGCAAAGAACTATTTGCTGTGTAAAGATATAGGGGAGTAATGTCTATATGGCAGTTACAGCTAACTACGCTTCCCCGACCAGTAGCGTCCTCACAGAATTCTAGCACCCTCAGGTAAACCCTGTTAGCTCGGTCAGCATGTTTGCCGGCTAATGCGTTGCCATGATCAGAGACACTGAGCGGCAATCAATATGCTCTCAATCTGGTATCATGCACCTTTAAACGTTGTGTCTGGGGCACATTTAATAATGATATACGCTACTAAAACATTACATTATACGTAAAAACTTACATTAGCAGAGTACGTTAGAATATCATTAACTAGCATTAGCACTTCTATGCTACGCTAGCTACTGAAGGTATGCGGAATGTTTGCACATGCTTTTAGCTTTTTAATGATTGTAACAGTGAATAAAGACTGACCTGGTTGTAATGGGGGCAGTAGCTCCGACAACGTGACAGAGCAGCAGCAGGGGGCGGGGCTTAGCAAAGTGTCTACTATCTTCAGTGCCAGTAAAGAAAAGGTACCGTAGTGTGGCCTGTATGTTGGGCTGGGCGATAAGTGGATATGAAAATGTATCAGTCAGTTTTACAATTTTACAATCAGTGTATAGCTGGAAATATATTTATAATTTAGCTCTAAAACTGTTAATTTTGCACTTAAGTTCATAATTAAATTTGAAAATACTTGTGTGAGTATTACAAGTATTTAAGTTACGCAGGAGTATACAACAAGAGGCTTGAGGAATTTAGCTTAGCACCAAGACCGGCAGCAGGGGAAATAGCTCGTCTGGGTCAGTTCAAAGTGAACTGTAAAGTAAAGTAGAGTAACGCTCGCTTATTAACATGTGTATGTTGTGTCTGCTAATCCGTAGATATAGAGGTACATTAAAAAGATGAGGTGGTTATCAAACAACGGCTGGATGCAGTGACACCAACCTGTGTCATAGTCGGAGATGGGTGGATGAAAGACGTTTGTTAGACAGCATGTAACCTGTCCCCTATGGAGGCAGCACTGCCAATACAAAATCCTGATCAGTCCAATGACTTGTGTTTGACTTGTGTTGAGAGGTGTTGCCCCCTGTGGGCCACTGTAGGTAATTCATGGCAAAATTGTGATAATGGACCTGATGTTACTATACAGACATCAGAATATGTGAATCCTCCAATACTTGAGTTATATTTTCATATTCTCCCTTTTCCTCTGAAATATTGTAGCACTTCTATTAAATATGTCAGTCTCTGTTTATTAGTAATGCTGTATGAATATTCAAATGTTTTTCTGTGGTGGGTCTGTTCTGAGACGTGTTTAATCATCTGATTGTGATCCTCCTGGTCTTTTCTATCAGGCTCCTGTCGATTTCTGTGTCCAAGAAGAGACCCACAGCGAACATGTGTCCACTGAGCATGTGGACTTTCTGTTAGCCCGCCAGCAGTGGAGGAAGATGGAGGAGGAGGTCAAAGGTCAGCCAATCCCCAAACCAGGTCTCAGAGCTCAGGGGAGCTTCCAGGGCACCCACACTTCACTGTACCCCCCCACTCGCAGCCCCCGACTCAAACACAGGTAGGAAGCATGGGAGTTACCAACAGTTCACTTGTCCTATTTGGATGGAGCTTATCAGACAGTGATTTAAATTAAACAGCTTAGTATATAATACGAATTGTGTATTTATACTGTATATCTTTTAATTTAGATGAATCACTTTCTTTGTCTCAGCAATGGATTTCATTTCAATTGATTTATTGTAAGTCATTTCTCAAGCTAAACCATGAAGTTCTCTGGTTGCTCCTTCGATGTGAGGACGGCTGCTTCTCTTGACCTGGTGTGATAGTAAACTGAATATCTTTGGCTTGTCGACTATTGCTCAGAAAAAACAATAACTTTTGAGGATCTGTTTGGGCTTTAGGAAATTATGATGCGCATTGTTCACTATTGTCTGAGATTTTTATTGGCCAGAAGAACATTGATGAGTTGAAACAACCCCGAGGCCATCGTGAGTCATTCTTACAGGTCTCCAGCCCCCAAAATCCAGATTGTCCCACTGAGTGACAGGGTCTATAACACTGAGTACACATTCTGTATTATGTCATCTTCTACTTACTGTAGAGCCCAAACAGCACTTATGTTTTCCTTTATCTTATCTATATTTATGAGACGAAATAAGCACACAGCGTAAAAGTGTCCAGCTGATCTGTTGACACTGTAAACGGAGGAAAGAGATATTTTGAATACTTGGGGAATCCCTGACTAAGAATTAGTCCAATCTGTTTGTAAAAGTCGTGTCCATCTGAATAGAATCATATTGTTTTTGCTTACTGACTCTGTATTTCTGTTCTTTTGAAAAATAGGAAAAACAATCAAATTATTATATCGCTTAGCTGTCGTTTCCGATTAATGGAAGCTGTTTTTGTGTGTGTGTGTGTGTGTGTGAGTGTGTGTGTGAGAGTGTGTGTGAGTGTGTGTGTGTGTGTGTGAGTGTGAGTGTGTGTGTGTGAGTGTGAGTGTGAGTGTGTGTGAGTGTGAGTGTGAGTGTGAGTGTGAGTGAGTGTGTGAGTGTGTGAGTGTGTGTGTGTGTGTGTGTGTGTGTGTGAGTGTGTGTGTGAGTGTGTGTGTGAGTGTGAGTGAGTGTGAGTGTGTGTGAGTGTGTGTGTGTGTGTGTGTGTGTGTGTGTGTGTGAGTGTGTGTCTGTGAGTGTGAGTGTGTGTGTGTGTGTGTGAGTGTGAGTGTGAGTGTGTGTGTGAGTGAGTGTGTGTGTGTGTGAGAGTGAGTGAGAGTGTCAGTGAGTGTGTGAGTGTGAGTGTGTGTGTGTGAGTGTGTGTCTGTGAGTGTGAGTGTGTGTGTGTGTGTGTGAGTGTGAGTGTGAGTGTGTGTGTGAGTGAGTGTGTGTGTGTGTGAGAGTGAGTGAGAGTGTCAGTGAGTGTGTGAGTGTGAGTGTGTGTGTGTGAGTGTGAGTGTGAGTGTGTGTGAGAGTGAGTGAGAGTGTCAGTGTGTGTCTGTGAGTGTGTGAGTGTGAGTGTGTGTGTGTGAGTGTGAGTGTGAGTGTGTGAGGGTGAGTGTGAGTGTGTGAGTGTGAATGTGTGTGTGTGTGTGTGTGAGTGAGTGTGTGAGTGTGAGTGTGAGTGTGTGAGTGTGTGTGTGAGTGTGAGTGTGTGAGTGTGTGAGTGAGTGTGTGTGTGTGTGAGAGTGAGTGAAAGTGTCAGTGTGTGTCCGTGTGTGTGAGTGTGTGTGTGTGTGTGTGTGAGAGTGTGTGAGTGTGAGTGTGAGTGTGAGTGTGTGTGTGTGAGTGTGAGTGTGTGTGTGTGTGTGAGTGTGTGTGTGTGAGAGTGAGTGAGAGTGTCAGTGTGTGTCCGTGTGTGTGTGTGTGTGTGTGAGTGTGTGTGTGTGAGAGTGAGTGTTGTGAGCGAGTGTGTGTGTGTGTGTGTGAGAGTGTCCGTGTGTGTCCGTGAGTGTGTGTGTGTGTGTGAGTGTGTGTGTGTGAGAGTGAGTGTTGTGAGCGAGTGTGTGTGTGTGTGTGTGAGAGTGTCCGTGTGTGTGAGCGAGTGTGTGTGTGTGTCCGTGTGTGTGTGTGTGTGTGAGTGTGTGTCCGTGTGTGTCCGTGTGTGTGTGTGAGTGTGTGTGTGAGTGTGTGTCTGTGTGTGTGAGTGTGTCCGTGTGTGTGTGTGTGTCACTTTATTGTTCCATTGCATTGTTCACTTTATTGAGAGTCATATTAAACTGCGCTTGAACAGGAGGGAGAGATGTGAAAGTGTGTCCTTCATGTATATTCAGCTGCCTTGATAACTAGTGTGTTGTGTGAATGGAGCAATGCTACATGTTGTTAGTAGAATATACAAACATACATGTTACACCGTTAATACAGTAAAAAGTAAAACAACTATTCAATTTACAGCCAAAGACAAATACATATAAATACAGACAAAAACTATGAATTAAATTGAATTAAAGTGAAAGATGCTGAGATGTTTTCCCTTCATCTTGAGAAGAGCTGTCTTATCTGCATCACGTTGGTTTCATCTTGGTGGACAGTCACAGATCTGTAATCACATTCCTCTCAGGCCACATACACTATGATCTTATACATGCTTTCATTTGGAATCTGTAGTTGGGGTGAATTTACCACGGTGCTCCTTCAGCACCCACAAACCTGCCCATGGTATTGGTATTTAGTTTGGCTATTTGATGATATAGCCCAGTGGTTCTCAAACTGTGGGGCGTGCCCCACTAGTGGGGCGCGGTGGTATTACAGGTGGGGAAATGCAGAATTTTTGCATTTTTTTTTTAGTAATTAATAAATACATGGCGAAATGCCTGTACTTTCGTGTAAATATTTACGTGACGCCGTTAACAGGTTACGCTTGCGCATGCGCGACGGCCATGATCCTTGGCGACTCACATGTGTGGCTTAGTGTTCCAAATGAAGAGACATTTGGCGGGAACAGAAAAGCAACCGCAAGCGATGCATCCAAGACGAACAGCAAGCAGCCAAGAAGAACATATGATGACTCCTCTCTTGCTCTGGGTTTCACAGTGAACGCGGTAGGAGGTGAGGAGAGACCAGTCTGTGTTTTATGTCTGAAAACTAGCTGCGGATATGAAACTTGTTTAGTTTAGTTTTTCACAGGTTGCACTTCATTGTTATCTTGAAAAGATGTTTAGTGCAAAACAGGTTAATTGCAGCCAATTGCAATAAGCTATTTTTTGCCAAATTGTAGTTCTTTTTTTGCACAGTTCTTTTTAACTTAATCTGCATTGTTCTAACAAAGTTTGCACATTTTATTTGTTTTTGTCTGATGGAGCAATCTGGTTTACTTAAAAGTGATTGCAATTTTCTTTATTCTATTATTTGAAAAAGCACAGACGGAGGAGTCACAAAATGTTGTTTCAATAAAAATTTAACATGGACCATTTTGTTGGGGCGGTGGGGCATGAACACTTTTCTTCCTCCAAAGTGGGGCGCGACAGAAAAAGTTTGAGAACCACTGATATAGCCTGATATCATTGAAGAGCTGGAATACGTTCATACACAATATCAATGAGATGCTGTCAGGCCAAGTGGAGAAATCTTTTTTTTATTTAACTTCAAAGTCAACAACAGCTTGAATGGCTGTGTTTACAGGGGAATTTAGAATTTTCAATGGAAACACAACTCTAGCTTTAGTTCATCTTAACTTAAGCTGGGTTTCCTCCTGTCCTATCAAAGGGAGATCCATCCACCAGTGCCCAGGGAGCCCACCCTGTCCTCCACCCTGTCCCCCAGTTCAGAGGACTCAGGTCTGGATGACTTGTCCTACCGCAGCCCGCTGGAGGAGCCAGAGAGTGCAGTGGAGAGAGAGATCCGAGTGACTCTGGAGAGGGAGGAGCGGCACCGCAGAGAGAGGGGGGTGATTACACAGGGCCTCACTATACCCAGGTAATAGAACATTACTATTGTTATTAACAGGGAAAATAAAGTGCTGTTTTCCTTTTTGCTGCGCTTTAATAATGTGGCATTGCAGAGTATTATAAAGTGGGTTAGTGTCAGGGAGAGGGGGGGGGGGGCTACAACTGAATGTCCCTGTGTTGCAGAATGACAATAAATGACCCTTGAATCCTTGAACGTGAGGTTGGAACAGGTTGAGAGGAGGAGAGGGTTGGAGTGGTTTTCTGCAAAATGTGCCACCATCTCTGAATTCCCACTGCACGGTACGGCTCGGCTCAGTTTGAGTACCTGTGGACGGTGAAGCTGCTGTGATATCAATGTGACAGAAACACAGTTCTCTTGCTGGATCCTTTCATCAGTAACATCAGAACAGAGGACAAGCTTTTTGTTTCTCATTTGAACACGGCCTGCCAGTCGTAAAGATGTCGGCCGAGTGTAATTCGCTCACTATTGATAGTAGCTTGGCTATTTTGAAAATAAGGTTTGTAAGTATTATCTCTGACCAATCACTGCTGCTGTGTTGTAACTCCACCTTCTAGTACCGGCTCAGCTCGTTTGGATCAAGTACAAAAAAATGCACCAGGTACCACTTACTAGTCGAGCCGTACCAAGCAGTGGAAATGTGGCATTTGTTCACCAGCTTGTCATCAAATGTTATTTCCTGAGGGTACATCAGAGACTGTTGAAAGCAGTTTGAGAGCGAATGTGTCGGCAGCAAAACCAAAACAATGAGCGAAGAAAGGCTTCACCCCAGAGCTGAGGAGAACTGCTGAGTTGGTGATAATTCTCTGTTTTGGCACTTTGGGCAAAACATAATAATCATTTATCACATTAACGTAAAAAGATTTAAAAATATGGAGATGCAATATTGCATTGAAAGTCCAACAAAATCACCTATATTCCAAGGCAAAATAGCCAAAATGAACTCGTTTCAGACTGATTGTTCTGTTTCTTTTGTTCTGTGTGCAGACCCTCCACCTCTCAGACAGGACGATCTCCACCCAGACCTCCAGCCTGCCGCACCCCCACCTTATCCATCTCCCCATCCCCTTCATGCTCCTCTTCCCTTCCCCGTTCTGTCTACCATGAAATGACGGCCAATAATGTCATTATCTTGGAGCCCGACCGCTCCAGCTCCGCCTCCAGGAACCGCTTACTATCTACCGCAATCGGGAGCCTCTCCAATTGGCCGATTAGCCAGGATGCTGTGACTTCCGCCAACGTCATCGTCGTGGAAACCTCCAACCTCATCATTCGCAGCGCTTCCGAATTCTGTCTAAGCTCCGCCCCCGTGTCCACGGAAATGCAGGAGAGCACCTTCTCGTCCAATCCGTTCTTTAAGCTACGCTCCCTCAGCAGCCAATCGCTGGTGGAGCAAGAGATCCGCATGGTGAGGCAGAGGGAGGAGGAGTGGAGGAGGCAGCGGGAGGAGATGTGGAGGAGGGGGAGGGAGGAGGAGTGGAGGAGAGGGAGAGAGAGGTACGACACTGTGCTGGTGTCTCCGGGCCTGAGTGATAACATCAGTTTCAACGGTACGTATACCAATCATGGCCACTTATCCAAGTATCAGGAATCTGTTTCGTTGTGGTGCAGAGAGGTCAAACAGTTCGACTGGGCACCAATCAAACCGAACCGCTGCTCTCCTGCACATCATTTATTGATTGTCTTAATTCAAAAAATTGGGGGGATTTATTTGGGGATTGAAAATAGTGTCAGGATTAATTCAAAGGTTTGCAGACGATAGTGTGTTTTCACCGCTCTTAGTCCATTGCTGAACAGAACATGAGTCAATACTCTGTACTGAATGTGTAGGATGAAAAATACATTCAGAAAACCTGCTTTCAGCCTGCAATGGTAATGTTATGTAATTATAATATAATAAGATGAGTATTCTTTTGAGATTGAATTGTCTTTTTGTTTCTTTTGTTTTTATTCCAGTGCCAGAGGTTCTAGACAGATGTGTGTCCTCTCCTTCGTCCCCCTCCAGGAACCGCAAAATGGAACGATCCAGCATGTCTTGTGACCACAAGGTTTGCTTACACACACACACACACACACGCACACACACATCCCTGTACGATCTTTGTGTGGACCCTCACTCAAATAATACATTCCCCAGCCCCCTACCCTAACCTTAACCATCACAACTAAATGCCTGAGCCCAACCCTAACCCAACCTAGACCTAATTCTAACCTGAACCTTAAAACCAAGTCTTAAACCACGAACAGGTCTTCGAAGATGTGAGAAGCAGCCAATTCTAGCATATATATAACACCCCCCCCCCCCCCCCCCCACACACACACACACACAAACTATGCACAGTATCTGTCTATCTATCTGGAGACCAAGTAGAAATACTTGGTTATCTTCTCATCAGTAGTATGTCACCTCTGACATCACAGAAGAAGACATGATGTATTCATCAGTCAAGATTTACTGGACAATATTCCAAACATTGACCCTTATTTAGGTCCCGCCCCAAAAATGCAGACTGGCCGATCATAGCGTAGCATCGGCTAGCTCCGACCAGGGTCCGACAACTGTACGGCTCTGCTCCCAACACTCTCATGCATTGGTTTCAGATGTTCCTCACTTTCAGGCTGGTTTTGTAGATCTCCTATTTAAACCCAGCTCGGCTTTTCTAAGTAGGCTAATACATGTTAGACACACAGCATTGCAGGCTAGCTAGACTAGACATAGTCCAGCCTGCTCTCCTAAAAATATGTTCCCATGCAACAAAACTGCGTTGTCAATTACATTTCAAGGTAAACATAATTTGTTTTTGACTTATTACAAATATATTTCAAATCATAGTCCGCAGAAGTCCACATCAGGAGGACATTGAGGTGGATCAAACAAACACTGGACTTGACCCATCGTGTCAATACTACAATGACTTCTATCGCCTGCCGCTCAGCTTTTACATTTTATAGAAGCTTAGAAGCCGGTAAAATGTCAGGAAGGTATGAAGAAATAGATACGAGTCTGTTGAACACCCTGAAAGCTGCATGAAATGACATCTTGTGTCCGCGTGGGGGCAGCACAATAAACTGACAACACAACATATTGACATGTTCAGAATCAGAACGGTTCTGATTCTGATTCTGTTGACGACAACTTTAAATGTGAAGCAGTTGTCTCGTTACAGATCCAGTGGAAGCAGAGACACAATAGCATTCATTTGGAGTTGTGTTTCAGCTCTCTCCTCCTGAAAACACATGTGGTCTTTAGCTGCTAGCTCAGTATTGATCTATTGATTTCATAGAAGTATTGGTGATGGAAATGACTGATACAGTACACAGTACATACACAGTACTTTATAGGACATATACAGCTCACCAAGGAGCAAACATTTGACTTAACATAAGATTTTATTCCATGACAGTAATGTTTACTCAAACATGTGATGTTTTGTGATGTTTACTCTCACACAGCAGCTGAGCGTAGTTCACTGTGTTGGATTGCTTCATGTATCAGTACATGGCATGAAAATCATATTTTTATTTTTAGTTTGTTCTTTTGCAATTTCTATTTTGGGTAATTTATTTCTTCCTTTACTCATTCATTCATTTGTTTTGTTTATTCATTGTGAACTTTCTGATTTATTTAATCAATTGGACTGATTCATTATTAAATGTATTAGTTCACAATTTGCAAAATATATTCATTATTCACCATCACTCTTGCATTCATGCGTCTAATAATTCCTCCAACCATTCCATCCTTTGTTTATTTTTCTTTTGCCCCATCCATCCATCCGTCATCCATCCAACCATCATCCATCCATCCATCCATCCCATAATCCATCCAATCATCCAATAATCCATCCAACCATCATCCATCTATCCATCCCATAATCCATCCAACCATCATCCATCCATCCATCATCCATCTGTCCCATAATCCATCCATCCCATAATCCATCCATCATCCATCCATCCCATAATCCATCCATCCTATAATCCATCCAACCATCATCCATCCATCCATCATCCATCTGTCCCATAATCCATCCATCCCATAATCCATCCATCCGTCATCCATTCATCCATCCCATAATCCATCCATTCATCATCCATCCATCCCATAATCCATCCATCATCCATCCATCCATCCCATAATCCATCCATCATCCATCTATCCATCCCAAAATCCATCCATCATCCATCCATCCATCCCATAATCCATCCAACCATCATCCATCCATCCCATAATCCATCCATCATCCATCCATCCCATAATCCATCCATCATCCATCCATCCATCCCATAATCCATCCATCATCCATCCATCCATCATCCATCCATCCCATAATCCATCCATCCATCCATCCCATTATCCATCCATCATCCATCCATCCAACCATCATCCATCATCCATCCATCCCATAATCCATCCATCCATCCCATAATCCATCCATTATCCATCCATCCATTATCCCATAATCCACCGAACCATCATCCATCCATCCATCATCCATCCATCCCATAATCCATCCATCATCCATCCATCAATCATCCATCCCATAATCCATCTCATAATCCATCCATCATCCATCCCATAATCCATCTCATAATCCATCCATCATCCATCCATCCATCCCATAATCCATCCAACCATCATCCATCCATCCCATAATCCATCCATCCATCATCCATCCCATAATCAATCCATCCATCATCCATTCATCCATCCCATAATCCATCCATCCATCATCCATCCACCCCATAATCTATCCAACCATCATCCATCCATCCCATAATCCATCCATCCCATAATCCATCCATCCATCATCCATCCATCCATCCCATAATCCATCCAACCATCATCCATCATCCATCCATCCCATAATCGATCCATCCATCATCCATCCCATAATCAATCCAACCATCATCCATCATCCATCCATCCATCCCATAATCCATCCATCATCCATCCCATAATCCATCCATCATCCATCCATCCATCCATCCCATAATCCATCCAACCATCATCCATCCATCATCCATCCATCATCCATCCATCATCCATCCATCCCATAATCCATCCATCCATCATCCATCCATCCCGTAACCCATCCATCCCATAATCCATCCAACCTTCATCCATTCATCCATCCCATAATCCATCCAACCATCATCCATCCATCCCATAATCCATCCATCCATCATCCATCCCATAATCAATCCATCCATCATCCATTCATCCATCCCATAATCCATCCATCCATCATCCATCCACCCCATAATCTATCCAACCATCATCCATCCATCCCATAATCCATCCATCCCATAATCCATCCATCCATCATCCATCCATCCATCCCATAATCCATCCAACCATCATCCATCATCCATCCATCCCATAATCCATCCATCCATCATCCATCCCATAATCAATCCAACCATCATCCATCATCCATCCATCCATCCCATAATCCATCCATCATCCATCCCATAATCCATCCATCATCCATCCATCCATCCATCCCATAATCCATCCAACCATCATCCATCCATCATCCATCCATCATCCATCCATCATCCATCCATCCCATAATCCATCCATCCATCATCCATCCATCCCGTAACCCATCCATCCCATAATCCATCCATCCATCCCATAATCCATCCAACCTTCATCCATCCATCCCATAATCATCCATCCATCATCCATCCACCCCATAATCTATCCAACCATCATCCATCCATCCCATAATCCATCCATCCCATAATCCATCCATCCATCATCCATCCATCCATCCCATAATCCATCCAACCATCATCCATCATCCATCCATCCCATAATCCATCCATCCATCATCCATCCCATAATCAATCCAACCATCATCCATCATCCATCCATCCATCCCATAATCCATCCATCATCCATCCCATAATCCATCCATCATCCATCCATCCATCCATCCCATAATCCATCCAACCATCATCCATCCATCATCCATCCATCATCCATCCATCATCCATCCATCCCATAATCCATCCATCCATCATCCATCCATCCCGTAACCCATCCATCCCATAATCCATCCATCCATCCATCCCATAATCCATCCAACCTTCATCCATCCATCCCATAATCATCCATCCATCATCCATTCATCCGTCCATCATCCATCCATCCCATAATCCATCCATCCATCATCCATCCATCCATCCCATAATCCATCCAACCATCATCCATCCATCCCATAATCCATCCATCATCCATCCATCCATCCATCATCCATCCATCCCATAATCCATCCATCCATCCACCATCCATCCATCCCATAATCCATCCAACCATCATCCATCCATCCTATAATCCATCCATCCATTCATCCATCCATCATCCATCCATCCCATAATCCATCCAACCATCATCCATCCATCCACCCATCTTGGCCCCAGTGGTTCAGCTGAATGTCCCCCTCCCTCCAGTTCCCCTCATCCCTCTCTTCGATGCCAAGACGACAGAACGCCATGGCGCAGCGATGGGAGGCCTCCCTATTAGCCAATCAGAAGAAGGAGTGACCAACAACGCTCAGCTGTCAGCCATTTAAAAGCCAAAATGACATCTTACGCCTTTGTTACTTCCTACTGCTGTCCAGAAGTGTCACACTGCAATGTTTGTCAAAACTTTGGGTTTGAACTCATGGGTCACACGTGTTGTCTGTGGGATGCCCTGTGAGCGGACTGTTTATAGATGTTGATGAATTATGGTACTTGTACAAATGTAGATATTTTTTGATTTTCATGACTATGACTGACTGTAATGCAGTGATTTTAAACTTTTTCTGGGCGGTCGCTTTTTCATTTTAGATATTGATTTAGTCTCTATATTTTCACGTGACTAACAGCATACAGCGTTTATTTTAAGATATTGTAGCTATGCAGAGACTTGACAAGTTACATGCAAAAATGATTTTGCATGTCGTGATCTTTTCAAATGACAAGTCATAGTATTATAAAGGTGCCAACTCAGACTTTAAAATTCTCTGCCTTAGCCGGGGCCACGCTGCCTGTATGTGCAGCGCAGAGCCGCTGTGTGTGTCATAAATTAAACAATACCACACAGTTAACTCTGAAACTGAGACCATGAAACATTTGGTCCATTAATAAAGAGAAATGGTGCAGTATACCTCAATATACTCACAACATTTGATCTCTGTGCTAGCTCAAACGCTGGTATGGCAGCCACGCACACCAATCCCACACAGCACAAGCGCTGCTCACACAGGCCGTGTGTTTGCTCGGACCTGTTAATACGGGCGCCCAAATAAAAAGCAAGGGAGTGTGGCCCGGGCGTCAGTGGAATGTGAAATGTTATAAAGATCAAAAGAGTTTGGATGTTCCAGGTTTCCATGTCAGCCATTTGTCACTGTCGCAAACTGTAGCTTCTGCCTCTTCTTTGGAAGAGGTTGGTTGGAACCCAGAACAGGGCATGCATACAGTCTTTTTCAGGATATTGTACCCTCAAAGTTGCAAGCCATGCTAGTTTTATTTACGCCTACATCAGCATGGCATATGGATCATGACATGGACATGTTTGATGTTCAATATTAGCTTACAAATTGAACCTGAACTCGTTTTTCAAATAATGGAACGTTTTATTAGATAGCTACGTATTGTAATATTCGTTTTGCTTAGCTCTGTTTGCCCGTTTGCTTTTGAAGAACCATATGAATATAAGTTCTGATGTTGCAGCAGAAATATCACGAGTCAGCTGGTGACAGGAAGGCTAAAGTACCCGGGTTTCCATTCAATTGTCCAGCGAATTTTAAGCAAACTTTTAAAATGTTGCAAAAAAAGAATTGCGGAATTCGGTGGGTTTCTATCAACTGGTTCGGAGCGAAGGAACTTGAGCGTAGTGTGGTCAGAAGTTGGCGCTGTAGACTTGCATGGCTGCTATCTGCCAGTAAACAGTGTATAAGAAGTGGAGGTTGTGAACCCTTGACAGGGAAATGGAGAGAGGTCGTCAGGACCTCTGACTGCAGCTGGGACTGCTGCGCCTCTGTGTGCTTTGGGGCGGCTCACGGCAGCTCGCGCTGCTCGTTCACGACAGAGCAGAACGTACGAGCTTTAACGAGTCAAAACACCACAAAAGTCTCCAACACCAGAACAAGTTGCTAGATTTGTCTCTAGTAGCTTTTGACAAAAAAAGTCTCCATGAGGGTTTGGAAAGTCGCCAGATTTAGCGAGAAAGTCGCCAAGTTGGCAATACTGGCACCTGCTAAATATGTCCCCAGTGCAACATTGGACGTAACAATGGTTCCTATCACATATAAAACCAAACAAAAATCTTCATAAAAACAAGTTGTACAAATAATAACCTATAAACAAGCATATTAAAGCTACTGCAGATGTAAAAACAAAAGTAGTTAACTTACCAGAGCTGCTGTTCACATTTAAAGACAAAGTGCATCCTCCTTTCTTTGTTAACAAAAAGTTTAATCTCACGGTTGTTCAGTACCTCCGTGTGTTTTAGTTCCAGTAAGAAGTCCTTCTCCAGTCATGGATGCCAGTGAAGAAAGTCGAGCCTCCCCAGTTGTATTTCTTGAATACGTTTTAATGCGTTTGAGGCTGAAGATGTCCGCTCCACAGAGGCAGCAGATTTTGGGATTGTCACCGCCCGACATGTCACGCTAGCCCACTGACCAATCACGTACTTGTAGGCCAGCTAGCATCTCTGACACGTCAAAGAATACGCCCAACATGTCAAACTAAAGATCTGATTGGTTGAACACTATAACAATCAACAATATCGTCCCCATTCACTTAAACTGCACATGGATGCACTTGTGAGTCCGCAGGCCTCTGCCTCTGTTCTTACCTAGAGACACAGAGGTGAGATCTGATTGGATAAAAGCTCTACTTAAAACAAGCTGCACTGGAAGCAGAGCAACTGAGGAAGACAGTAGCTGTGCAATGAGAACATGAGATAATGGGGAAATATTTTTATAAATTACAATACATGTAGTGTATTTAAGAAAAATTATTAAATTATAAAAAAGCTATAACTTTGTGATTCTGTTTAGGCCAGCAGAGAAGGCCTTGCAGGCCCTGACGGCCCACCACTGCCAAAATCCCACTTTTTTAAAATAAATCTGTACACATACTCTGTCCTCTGTCCCAGGACCCTCACATCGGTACAGGAAAAACAACCTTTAAAAAAGAAGAAACCTTAGTGAAAGCAACAGAGGATCATCAGGATGGACAGAAGTGTGATAGATGTCATGATGACAAGCATTCGCATGTTAAGGGAATACCCGAGAAGATGCCTAAAGCAGAAATAGATGACCAGTCATGGCAGTTAAATGTCCGCTAAGTCAGAATTTACTCTGCAAATGCTTTCTTAATCCATTTAGTACATCAACTCTTTTTGGACAAAGGCAGAAACCTTTTTTAATCTAAATATGCCGTTTCAATACAGCTTTTCTAATGCCACACTTCTAAATGGGCACAAAATATGTGAATGGAAACAAGGATATTAAAAAAAGCTTTAAAAAAACAAAATCCAATATGGATGCCTGACACTTGACTCCCACAGGGACCCCAATTTCTTTTTCCTAGGAGGGCGGAGTTATGACCTGCCCTACTTTGCCTCTGATTGGCTGGTCGTCGTTGCCTTCTTTGGGTGGTTGGTTGGTTGGTTCGGTTGAGGCATTAGCAGTGAGATTGCACCATCCTAGGAAAAATGCTATCGCCACAGGGACATGGGCGGTGCATTCATTGCTAGCTAGCTTACAGCTAATGTATGTATAGTTTTTACATTAGCTGTTTTGGGTAAATAAATAATATATTGATAATGTATCTCAAAATTATAAGATGAACGCAAATATTCACATCCAGACTCAACATGCCTTTAACACTTTAAAGGCATGTTGAGACTGAGCCGTCATCACCACATTTGCAGCCCAAATGTATTATGTGTGGCAGTGTGAGCAGGTTTTTGTTGTTTGTTTTATTGCTACGACGCGTCCCAACTCTGCTGTAAGTAAAATAACTCGTGCACTTCTGAAAGAATCAGATATTCTAATCTAGTCTAGTGAAGAGTTTTACATATTTTTATGTCCTGTCTTGATTCCTAAAAAGAGATTTCTTGTACTGTATTTTTGCTGCATATATTTATGAATTGAGCAATGCTTATGAATCCTTACAGCTTTTATTTGTGAAAGGTTTCTAAAATATTGTGTCAGAATGAACTGGAAGTCTGCGATGTTTTTTTGGGAGATGACTCTTTTCTGTGTGTGCATGTGTAGTCCATTATTATAGAAGTCCATCCTCCAAACATCCTCCATATATAGAAGTCCATCCTCCAAACATCCTCCATATATAGAAGTCCATCCGCCATACATCCTCCATATATAGAAGTCCATCCTCCAAACATCCTCCATTATTATAGAATTCCATCCTCCAAACATCCTCCATTATTATAGAATTCCATCCTCCAAACATCCTCCATATATAGAAGCCAATCCTCCAAACATCCTTCATATATAGAAGTCCATCCTCCAAACATCCTCCATTATTATAGAAGTCCATCCTCCATACATCTTCCATTATTATAGAAGTCCATCCTCCATACATCCTCCATGTATAGAAGTCCATCCTCCATACATCCTCCATATATAGAAGTCCATCCTCCATATATAGAAGTCCATCCTCCAAACATCCTCCATTATTATAGAAGTCCATCCTCCATACATCCTCCATGTATAGAAGTCCATCCTCCATACATCCTCCATATATAGAAGTCCATCCTCCATACATCCTCCATATATAGAAGTCCATCCTCCAAACATCCTCCATATATAGAAGTCCATCCTCCATACATCCTCCATTATTATAGAAGTCCATCCTCCATACATCTTCCATTATTATATAATTCCATCCTCCAAACATCATCCATATATAGAAGCCAATCCTCCAAACATCCTCCATTATTATAGAAGTCCATCCTCCATACATCTTCCATTATTATAGAAGTCCATCCTCCATACATCCTCCATATATAGAAGTCCATCCTCCAAACATCCTCCATATATAGAAGTCCATCCTCCATACATCCTCCATTATTATAGAATTCCATCCTCCAAACATCCTCCATGTATAGAAGTCCATCCTCCATACATCCTCCATATATAGAAGTCCATCCTCCAAACATCCTCCATATATAGAAGTCCATCCTCCATACATCCTTCATATATAGAAGTCCATCCTCCATACATCCTTCATATATAGAAGCCCATCCTCCATACATCCTCCATATATAGAAGTCCATCCTCCAAACATCCTCCATATATAGAAGTCCATCCTCCATACATCCTCCATTATTATAGAATTCCATCCTCCAAACATCCTCCATGTATAGAAGTCCATCCTCCATACATCCTCCATATATAGAAGTCCATCCTCCAAACATCCTCCATATATAGAAGTCCATCCTCCATACATCCTTCATATATAGAAGTCCATCCTCCATACATCCTTCATATATAGAAGCCCATCCTCCATACATCCTCCATATATAGAAGCCAATCCTCCAAACATCCTTCATATATAGAAGTCCATCCTCCATACATCCTTCATATATAGAAGCCAATCCTCCAAACATCCTTCATATATAGAAGTCCATCCTCCATACATCCTTCATATATAGAAGTCCATCCTCCAAACATCCTTCATATATAGAAGCCAATCCTCCAAACATCCTCCATATATAGAAGCCAATCCTCCAAACATCCTTCATATATAGAAATCCATCCTCCAAACATCCTCCATATATAGAAGTCCATCCTCCATACATCCTTCATATATAGAAGCCCATCCTCCATACATCCTCCATATATAGAAATCATCCTCCATAGCACAAAACTGTATTTAATGTGAAAGAGATGTTGGTTACAATTGCTCCCTCTTCATACTGGCTGTAAAAGTACAATAGGCTGACAATGTAAGAGGCAAGGCACAAAATGGTCCTCACGCTGGGAAAGTTTAGCTGCAGTTAATGAGGCTTCAGCAGTCAAGATGCTTTTTTGTCTGTGTGTTAGTGCCGTTGATTTCGGTTCCTCCATCTTACTATGCTAGTTTCAATCTACATGTGAGATGTACAAGCAGGTCGTTCTAACCAATGGAAAAACCAAACAGTTGTGTTTCTTCATGAATATGAGATTGACAGCGAGGCAATAGCCATTGTTTCTCACAGGTCCTGGTCCACATCTTGTATAGTGATGTATCCTATGAAACAAACCCAGTTTAATGGACTGTAACTGGAAGATATACAGTCAGGGCCAGAAGTATTTGGATTGTGACACAATTTTTCTAATTTTGACTCTTTACACGACTCCAATATAGATTTGAAAGGAAGCAGTCATGTAAAATATTATCTGAACTGTTATGGAATTATGGCCATTTTTACACAGTCCCCCACATTTTCAGGGGCTCAAAAGTAATTGGACAATTGTCTGACCAACGGTTTCATGGCCAGGTGTGGTCGCTTCTGTCACTATTTCATGACAAATGATGCCAATAACAGGATTCAAAATGTTGTATTTGCAGTTGGTAGCTGGTCCTCTCAGCATGCGGACCAAAAAGGTGTCAATGCAAGTGAAGGAGAACATTGTTAGGTTCAAAAAACTTTCTTTGGACAGATGAAACCAAGATGAACTTGTACCAGAATGATGGAGGAGAAAGGAAAGGAGCGGCTCATGGTCTAAACCAGGGGTCTTCAACTAAAATTCCAAAAGGTCCAGATTGAGAAAATCTCCTCGGGCAAAGGTCCGAAACATTACAATAATATTTAACCCGCGCTATTTAGTGCCACATATATATATATATATATATATATATATATATATATTCAAGAAGCCTTGTAGTAGTAACAACGTCTCTGTGTAGTCAACAACTGTCAAATCAAATAAAGAAAGTACTCATCAATTATATTTTAACAAACTATTATTCTCAGTTTTCAAATTTAACTGGATGGATTATAAATAATACATAAATAAATGTTCTTCTCATTTCAAGTAAAAGAATGGCTGGATTAAAGAATAACTGACATAACAGAAAGCTTTTGAAGAATGTGCATCTTAAAATTAAGTAATTCATTTTCGAAAAATTAATTTCACTGAATTGTCCTGCAGCTTTAAATTGATTAATTGAGTTTGGGGGTGTTCATGTTTATAATCACATTTGCTTACCCGTCGTTCTTTGAACTCTTTGAAAGGTTGCGGGTGTCTGTCTGAAAGGTGCTTTGCGTGTTAGACGTGTTGCCTCACTTGGTCTGTGGCTTTGAAACACGTTTTGCAGACGGGTCTCTGTAGGTCAGTGGGCTTTCCTTCACTGTCTGCAATATAGCCAAAGTACTTCCAGATGATACTTCTGGCATCTTGTTTTCCAAGAAGCCGAGGACAGTCGGCAAAAGCTCCTGCATGTCTCCCCTGCATCACTCTCTGTGAGTGCGCGCGCTGCCTGTTGCTGTGAGCGCGCTGGGCAGCCCCGCCTCCTTGCATGCCTGCAGGCATCACGACAGGGAGCGGAGCAGCGAGTGCGCTCTGATCGCGCGCTATTTTAATAAAGTATCGATACTAAAAATATGCAAAATCGTATCGTTTATAACGTACAGGTAGCGCGGTACCTTTTTGGTATCGATACACAGTGCAACCCTACCGGTTAAAGTAAAAACTTGCTGCCTAATATATGTGTGATTCCGAAATATCGATTTTAGGTCCTGGGTCCGGATGCACCTGCATCTGGGTCCGGATCCGGACCGCGGTCCGCCAGTTAGAGACCCCTGATCTAAACAAACCACATCATCTGCCTAACATGGTGGAGGCAGTGCTTCGGATGGACATGTGTGGCTGCCAATGGAACCGGGTCACTTGTGTTCATTGGTGATGTCACAGCTGATAGAAGCAGCAGGATGAGTTCTGAGGTGTTTAAACTATCTGCTCAGATTCAGCCTAATACTGCAAAACTGATTGGACGGCGCCTCACAGTGCAGATGAATAACGACCTAGAACATACTGTGAACACAACCCAAGAGCTTCTCAAGGCAAAGGAATGGAAGATTCTTCAATGGCCAAGTCAGTGACCTGATCTCAACCCAAGGGAGCAGCTTTTCACTCACTGAAGATACAACTGAAGGCAGAAAGACCCACAAACAGCAGCAGCTGCAGTGAAAGGTCTGGCAAAGCATCTCCAGGGAGGAAACTCAGCGTTTGGTGATGTCTATGGTGCCAGACTTCAGGCAATCACTGACTGCAAATGAAGTATTAAAAATAATGATTATATTCACAATTATGTTAGTTTGTCCAATTACATTTGAGCCTCTGAAAATGTGGATGACTGTGTAGAAGTGGCTGTAATTCCTAAACAGTTATTGTGATATTTTAGTTTTATACATTGAATTAAAGCTAAAAGTATAAACTTCAACCACATGTTGACTGATTACTTTCAGATCCACTGGAGTTGTGTAAAGAGGCAAAATTAGAAAAATTGTGTCACAATCCAAATACTTCTGGCCCTGACTGTATACTTGCTTTGGCTTACTGTAATTGCAGTGTCCTCGTATTAGTAGTGTGAAAGCGCTTTGAGTGCTCGGAAAGACTAGAACAGCGCTCTACAAGTACAGTCCATTCACTAGTTACCATCTCTTCTATTGCAGCACAGTCAGCATCAAAACAACTTGCCATTGTATGTTTCTGCAAAACCATGGATGCATTGAATACGGACAGTGACGTAGTAGAGAAGCAGAGAAGATGACGTAGTATATCGAGTGATATAACGTTACTGACTGTTACGTGGCACAATAACAGGTATAACCAGAAGTAAGGTTTTCTAAGGAGGGGTTGGGTAACACACAAACACAGGAGACTGCTGTCTGTGCGAAACTAAAAGTAAACCATGAGTTTGCATTGTACCGTTGTTACGCTTCTTACCAAATGTTACATGAGAAAGCCAGCTGAGGGACAATATTATTTATGGACTCTAGTTACGCCGGATACGGTTAATACGTTGTTGTGTTCTTACATTGTTTCGTTGTTACTTTGTTAAATTGTTACGCTATTATTTTAACACAAACCATGATCTTGTTATTGAAGGCTGACATGAAACATATTTATGAAAAGTATTTTTGCATCAGAAATTACGACATTTGATGTTTCACATTCGCAAAAACGTAGAATGCCAATATTGTTTGTGTCTATTGTTCTCACTGCCAGCGTGAAGAGGAACAATAACTGGTTCAATGTACCGATAGCATGGGAGTATTATTTTAAGGTAGACTTGAAAAAATCGCAGCATATCCTTTAAGAATACAAATGTAGGAGCTGTGATGTCATATGGGATTCTGAGATGAATTGAATGCATAATAATAATGAGTGCTATGTCCACAGCCGGTCAGATTAAAGGTTGAGCATGTCATGGTGTTACTGTATGAACGCACATAATACACACCCTGTGAATCCACATCCATGCCTGTTTCAGCTTAACTATCTACGATACTTTATTACTCCATAACATTACTTAGAGTGTTTAAAAAGGATGTGCATTTAGTCACGAGGTTACATTTCTGTAGTCATGGCGCCTTTTAGTGAACACACACGGTGACAGAACATTCTGTACGGGCTCATGCAAACAGCTGTCCAGACTATTACAGCTCTTCCTCACTAGTTTAGCATCATTTATTCTGCCTCTGTTTCTTTCTTAGTTTATTTGCCTTGAGCTTCAGTCATTTATTATTGCCAAATGGAAGGTCAGGTGATGACATCTTCAATAAAGCGTGTGACTCCTGAAACCTGCTGTGTGCTCACGGTCTCTTTATCTTCAGTGACCATGTTGATGTTCAGACACAAACACCTTTTTTTGAATTTTTTATATATTTTACAGAAAGTAAGTAATCCTGACTCCAGTTTGCAGAGATAACTTCCTGAATGAAATATGTTTTCCACAAGTCACCATATAAATATCATTAATATATAAATATTGACTGAATAGGGTCACTCTCCAGCATCTCTGTAAATATGGCAAATAATTCAAATACAGATACAGGTAAGAGCGATAGCTTATGGTTTTAAATGTGATCAGATCCTTAGATAAACGGGCTGGATATTGCTGTTTAACTAATACTACTGAGTGGTTCTTCTCTTCTTGTGCTACTACACCATGTTTTAGCACTGACCCTCATATCCTAATTGTCACTTGTGACCACAGTTGTTGCTGTCGTTGTCTAACTTTAACAGTACATTTAAAATACATTGTATTTTTGAACCCGTACAATATCCAAAGCTCAGCCCTGTGTAGAGTGTGTGGGGTCTTCCTCTCAGCTTTGTATAGTATGGCAGCCTGTTGGTAGCTAAGAGGCTAATTGCTCCTCTCTCTGCCCACTTTTCTCTGGTGCGATGCAAAATGCGTGACTGAAGAAAATCTGCATGCAAACATTCTGCATGACAACTATGCACACCGGCTCCGGTGTGAACTATCCATGTAGCCGTCTTCAATTGTTTCAAAATAATTAAATATCCTTTATTCTTTATGTTGCCCATGTTCGTCCACACCTAAAAACCTATACAGACAGAGAACGTCTCAGGCTACGTTACCATCTTCATCACATCCCAGTGCTGGCCAATCACAAGCCATGCATTGAGGTCGGTGTCACTGTGTTTCTCAGACAGGTATTTAATGCTGAGAACCCAAATTCATAAGACATTTCCCCAATCGATCCCCTCAGCAAGCACCCTGGAGCTATACCTGAAGGTATGACATCACTGGGAACAAAGGATTTCATTGGTCAAACATATATTTCCACAGGCAGAAGTTCGCTGAAATAGAGGTCTGTCCATATATACTTTCCTCCACACAAAGGTTCCTCAGTGCTGTCCAAGCATTCATAAGAACCCATGGAATATTTTTGAAGTATTTCCGTAAATGCACAAACACTTCACTAGAAATGAGTCCCTTGGTTTAGAGTTACTCTGACACAGAAAGTCTTTATTGTCAGATGAATGAATGCACACCATAACAAACAGATACAAGAAGAGAACTCACTGATCAAGTGAATCCACTGGTAAGGCTTCACTTGTAACATGCAGGGAAGAGGCCTGTGAGCTGATCACCTTCTCAGTGATGGTGCCGTGTGTTCCTGGTAATTAGACTCAGAGTCAGTTTGCATATGCAGTTCAGTTTGCTTCCATCTTTTTTTTCCATCTTGTATTTTTGACCTGTGGACTGCTGACTAAACCAAAGATGTCTGGCCAAAACTCCTGAATAAGAACATCTCCACAGCTTCTTGGCTCTAGTCTTTAGGCCACATGCTGGACCAACCCTGGACATTCCCACACAGCTTAACTGCTAAAAGAGTATTCGATGAAGGTTGAACAGAACAAAGCATCAACATTAGAAGTAGAGGAAGATGCAACATGCTCATCGTTGATAGTGGATGAAGCAGGAGCAGTGGAGGATGATCGGCAGGCTGGTGATGACACGAACACCTAAGAAACAGCTGAGAGCTCCAGCAGAGGGATGGACCCTCCTCCTTCACCCCTCTGTACCTCACAGCACACAACACACACACCGTCACACTGTGCAGCTCCACTGTCACACTGACTGATGGTGTGTTTGGCTCAAAGGCAAACAAGGTGAAAACAGAGATGATTGAATGGAATGAATGAATGAATTTTATTTATATAGCGCTTTTCACAGACAGTAGTATCACAAAGTGCTTAACAGAGCAGACATTTAAAAGCATAAAAAACACAATGTGACCCTAGGGTCAATAAATTATCTACACAGAGAAAAGTAAAAAATAAAAAATAAAATAAAAAATAATAAAAAAATAAAATAAAAATGTAAAACATATTTTAAGAGCAGGTCTAGGACATGGGTTTACTTTTACATAAACGCCAGCCTAAACAGGTGGGTTTTAATCTGGCTTTTAAAAGTATTCACAGTATCTGCGAGGCGCAGAGTTGCAGGCAGAGCATTCCAGAGCCTCGGGGCCACTGCCTCAAAGGCTCGGTCACCACGGGTCTTAAATCGTGTGCGTGGGACTGACAGAAGACCTAGAGCGTTTGACCTGAGAGTGCGGCCGGGTGAATATGGGTGAAGTAGATCAGCTACATAAGTAGGAGCCTGACCGTGAAGTGCTCTGTAAGTGATGGTGAGAATTTTAAAGTGTATCCTAGATGCTACAGGAAGCCAGTGGAGAGATCGGAGTACGGGGGTGATGTGAGACCGTTGATTTGTCCTGGTGAGTAATCTGGCGGCAGCATTTTGGATGACCTGCAGACGGTTAAGAGCAGAATGTTTGTTTCAGACACAAGGGGTCAGCATTGACAGAAAGATCAAACAAAATACATTTATGGTCACTGATCAGTAGGTCCTCACAACGGGTATTATCAATATCAAGACCCAGAGAGAACACAAGGTCCAAGGTGTGACCACCCCTGTGAGTGGCACCAGAAACATGTTGCGTGAAATTAAAAGATTCAGTAATTGAGAAACTCAGTGGCTATACAGTCTGTGGTATCATTGATATGCAGATTAAAATCACCAACCAGAAGCACTTTGTCTAGCTTGATAATAGAGGTCAGAAAGTCTGTGAACTCTGATAAAAACTGACCTGCAGGACGGTAAATTAAAAAACTTTAGTGAGCTGCAGTTCAAAAGTAGCATAGGATTCTGTGCTCCCCAATTGGCAGGAAAGCTGATTCTTCCAGACCACGGCGAGACCTCCACCGCGACCTGTCAGACGCGGTGTCCCAGGGCAGAGTTCATTGAAATAGATGCATTCCATGTTCCGTTGCCAGGTCTCAGTCAGAAATAAAAAAGCCAAATTATGACTTGTGAACAAGTCATTTAAAATGTGAGCCTTGTTTGTTACAGAGCGTGCATTAATCAGACACATTTTGATGGGGGAAGACACTGTGTCGTCATCAGCACAGGAAGCTTTGGGGGTATGTGCAATAGGACGAATCACTCGTACAGCACCTCGAACCCGACCATAACTAGGGCGTGAGCGCGAGTCTGCGATTCTCACCGGAATGTTCATGGGTCGTGGAGTGGAAGTTACGGTAGAGGCTGGGGAGAGAGTAGTGGGAGATCCTCCATGCCGCTAGGGGGAGCTAGTGTTGCTTGTAGGGGATGCATGCGGCTGATCAATGATCGTAGAGGAAGAGTGACAGCGGACAGGGGATCCAGGTGTAAACAGTCAATCATGTGAATGGAGTCCCGATGAAGATGCAACAAGGCATCACGGAGGCTTCAGGTGGGATTCTTCACTTTTGAGTGACATGACAGTGAAGACACAAACAAGTGGGTGATTGATTACCAGGCCCAGCGTCGGAAATACACGAGGGCAAAGGGAAAAACTGCCCCGAAGAAATATAATTTTGCCCCTGACATCACTAGGAGTGGGGCAAAAAATTCCCCCATAAATTCCTCTAATAATAATGATAATTTAATGAACTTGTCAAAAACATCGTAGCCTATATGACCCGGCCTTGACTGATGTTGCGTGTGCGTGAAGAACCGAACGTTCTAAACGAATAAATAAACGGAGCGCTTCTTCATCAGACCTGTGACTGCGAGACTGCGGTCAACTCAGCAGACACTTACATGTTAGTGCACCTCTACGCTGACATTCACGGTAAACACATTTAAACGGCGCAGATCGGAGCGAGCGAAGGACTTTGCAAAGTTATCGGAAAGATTACCGTGAGACAACATCCGGTTTCTTCAGACGAACATCCGGTTTTCAGAATAAGATGCCAACAAAGTATACATATTGCATAATGGAAATTAGATTAAATTAATTATATTCACATTCAGTATAAAACATGCTACCTGCATCTCGTGAGTTAAAGGGAAAATACACCTAAATTGTGCGTAAAGTGTCTTTATTCTTTGATTTGAGGGTTGCTAATGAATAATACCTGACTGACAGTCAATTAAGATATTTTACTAAGTAAAAACTCTGAACTGAATTTGGACCTTCAAATGGCCCATTTTTACAATTGTTACGGTGCTATAAAAATGTTTTTCTCAAAAATTCCACACAATGACTAATGCATATGTAATCAAGGCATCGTTGACTTAATAATTGTTAATAGTTGTTGAAAAAAATGTAATAACAATAAATAACCACAAATAAATAAGAATAAATTGAATATGATTGTCTGATTTATGTTTTTTGTTTGTTTTTTGTTCAAAAAATCTAAGAAAACACTTTGACTCTGTAGACTACTGCCTAATTTATTTATTTGTCAGGGACAATGCACACTAATCAACAGTTACACTGTAAGTGAGCCAGAGTTAGCCAGAGAGGCCAATTTCCATCTGCTGTCCCCGGCCAGATGTTTCAAGGCAGCCTAAAATAATAAAATCTCAAATTGAAACGGAGTTAAAATTCATATAGAAACAGACATAATAGTCTTATTATTGCCATTTGATGACAATTGCTCATATACTGTTAGCCTAAATAAGTATATTTATTATTTTGAACAAAGGTTAAATGTTATTTCACAAGTTTAAAAAAGTGCCACAATTTCTTTTTAAATGCCCTGGATTTCAGTCAGTGGGGGCAAAAATTGCCCCCTAAAATATATGTAAATTTCCTACCCTGACCAGGCCTGGTGTCGTTTGCATTACATCAACACATCTCTATACCTCCCAGCTTGCACATATTCTATGTACTTCATACTTATTCTGTCACAATTTTGCACATTCATGCACAACCCTTCCACTTTACAGACAGATACATTTTTACATATTGCTGCTATATTTTTGTATATTTTCTGTTGTAAATGTTTCTATTTCATATCATGTATGTCTCTTGACCTTTTCACTGTATTTATTGTTCTGCATCAAACACCATAAGAAGTTCCTTGTGTGTGGAAGCTTGCTTGGCACTAACAGTTTCTGATAAACAGCAAAAGAGCTAAAAAACATTCATACTCAGAGTAAGACGCCTACGAAAAGGCATTCATATTCATCAGAATGAAACAACAATGCACTCTGATTTTCACCTGGTCCTACCTGATGCACACATATATCTGCTTATCTGATATGACTTATTCAGCATTTAAGATATCAAATCATAAGGATACAAGGATTCAGATCAGCTCTTCTTCATTCTCAACCTGTAAACAGAGGTCGACATCACAAAATCAGTGTCACTTTATTTCTGGAGCTTTCATCAGCACAGCTTTGTTGAGCGTTTGAGAGCTCCAGAACAAGTGTGTGTAAAATGAGTTGAGATCGCTTCGTCAGCCACACAGATGGTGCTTCTCTGTGGACGTGTGGACTGATCGTGTCCTGCAGCCAGAGACACTGCTACCAGTGTATGCAATGACAAATGAATGTTGTCTGTCACTGCCAATGATACACGTACTGTCATCACTGTCATGTCCCCACACACACGCAGACACACACACAGACACACACGCACGCACACACACACAGACACACACACAGACACACACGCACGCACACACACACACAGACACAGACACACACGCAGACACACACACACACACACGCAGACACACACACACACACGCACGCACACACACACGCGCACAGACACACACACACACACACACAGACAGTGATGAGGGTTTGACATGCAGACACAGAGCTAACAGGTTAACATCTAACGGTAAGAGTTGGTTGAAATGGTTGACCTCTGGAATCTACTTTGGAACAAGAGCACGTCTCTAAAAACACATTGTTGAAATAGAAATGCCGGTTTTATCTGAAATGTATTATCTTCAGGTCCACTCTGTCAAATAGAGTTGAGCTCCCAGGGAAGCTGCCTTAAATGAGGGAATACATGTTCGGTATGTAAATTAGGCTAAAGGGACATAAAGCGTATAATTATAGTTTAACGGATGAAATCGAATAATCATTTTAAAGCAAGCGTGTATTACATAACAAATGTAAAGTGATTTTAACAAATATAAACCTGATAATAATAATAATATGTGTATCTGAGTATAGTGCAGACTGTTTGTGCTGAAAGTAAGGAGAAAGAGGAAGTAAGCAGGGTGTTGGCTTCAAGGGATGGGGAAATAACGGCGGGTGAGAAGAGAAGACACAAAGCATAATAATGATGAAGGATGAGATCAATAATCATTTTATAAGCAAATCTGTACTAAGCAAAGTGATTAACAACTGTAACTGTGATTATGATAACTAATCTGTGTTAGAAATGTGTGAGTGTAGGAAAAGGGGAAGTACAACAGATGTTGAACACCCAGACACACGCGCAGGGCTTGATTGTGTAAGCGCCCAGACAGGGAAGTTGGGGCGATTACCTCATCACACTGATGAGCTCTAACAGCTGCTCATCAGTGTGATCCAGCTTACCTCCGCTGCTTTGTACCAGCAGAGGGAGCCGTGCATGCTTCACAGCTTTATATGATGTACATGTACACACATCCTCACCAGCACAGGTCTTCAATACTCAATAGTTCGTCTTTTTCATATCGCACTGTACATATGCAAGTACTCCTTACAAGATCTGTTATTTGATAATACATATTCATTTAGATAGCAGAGAAGTCGGTGGTTTCACAATGTATTTCTGTGCACCATTAACATTCAGTGAAACTTACTGTTTTCAAACTGACCAAAGCAAATGTTCTCTTCCAGGAATGAATGTAGACGTTCTGCTCTCCAGGGCTGGACGCCTGATGCTGAATGATTTTGGTCGAGTACGGTATTGCTTCTGAGCTGCATTTACTGATGTTTTGGCCACTTGGTGGCAGAACATCTCCATGACAAGCTGCCAGGCACGACATCCACATCCAGCAGTTACAGATCAACATGTTATCATTTATTTGTTGTGGTGTTTGTGCCGCTGAGGGCTGAGGCATGAGGCCAACGTGGATATAAAACTGCAGTTCCTCCAATGACCAATTGAGGCTGGCTCCCAAAGAGAGTTCATTCAAACAAAAATGGATTTGGTCTCTACAGCTAATATTCATGACCCAAGTTTTTATTCAAATAACTACATTTATATAACTCCTCTGTTTGAAATATATTCAAGCTTAGCAAACCTAGCCGCAGACTTAGCATCTGTTTTGCTAACGGTTTGTTGTGCTAACTGTACCTGCCCCCAGTGGGCCTCGCTCCTCCCCGGCTCCACCCTCCCGTCCATATATGGTCAATTTTGGTTCCAAAATACCAAAATGACAAACTCAAGGCTTCAAAACAGCAGTCCACAAACCAAGGGGGGATGTCAAGTGCACTCATAGACATTCAGTCTACGGCTTATCAGTGAAATTGAACCATACAGTTAAGCTGAAGTTAAAATGTTACATGAAACCAAAACAAATAGCTCAAAGAGGCTAAAAAGCCCAGAAGTTGGTGATAATTCTCTGTGGGTTCATGGCTGCTGGTGAAACAATAAACGGATGTATAGTCCTGCTTTCATCCAGGTAACTTCTGGCTCTCCTTGTCTTATTCCTGAATATGAGACTAAAGTTGTGAAATTGCCACGTTTACTTTCTTTTTTGCCTATGTTTTTTCTGTCATTGTGATACAGAGCAAGTTTGCAATGGAGATGTCTTCCCTAGTGATGTTTTACTAAAAAGGAGCAACTTTCTTTGTACTGTCTTCACTATAAACAATCTCCACTGGGACCAGAACATGGTAAAGAAAAAGCAGCCGATCATAGTACTTGTGGTCCTGATGTGGAGCTACATTTTTAAGGGGGCATACATCAACTGACGCAACATGAATCCAGCTGAAGATCTATCAGACCAGTTCCTAGTTCTAGTAGCTCAACATGTCAGCAAACTAATCAAGCAAAGGAATTATTCGTGTGTGGAATGATGCTCTGGTTTTCAGAGTGCTCGAGCATTGCCGTCCATTTCAAGCCCCCGTTTATAAAATACATGTTTGCAGTTAGTCATTAGGTCAGCAGACTGATACAGCTGGTTATTGAGTAGGCTTGCATTAGTTAGTCCCGTTAGCACACAGTACAGCAGGGTTTGTGTTTTTTCTGGATCTTTCTGATACCTGGTCTCATCCGTGTCTCCATCCGTCTGTCTTCAACTCCCTCCACACGTCCCACGTGTCCATTGGCTGAACTGCCTGTTGGATAGCCATCGTGGTGCTTCTTCTCCTTCATACTGTGGTCGTCCTCGATGATCACCAGCTCTGCCTCCAGGGAGCCCTCAAACTCCTGACCCCGCCCACTCTCATCCTGCGCCGTCTGGAAGCCCATGAAGATGGCTGTGATTGGCTCAGTGGTTTCCACGGCGTGGAGGATGGTGTAAGGGATGTCGTCTCCGTAGAGGGCAGCGGGTGGTCTGCCATCGTGGCTGGGATTGGATGGTGGGCTGTAGCGATAAAGTTCTTCTTGGTCCACGCTGATGTAATCCCTAAGAGGAATATAGTTGGCTGGAGTGTAGCAGAGCTCCGGCTGGCAGGCAGACTCTGTTTCCTGGTCATGTGATCTGCGAGGAGGGTAATCATTGGCTCTGCCGCCGTTTATCACACTATTGCTTCGGATGATGCTGCTGGTGTGGTGGTAAGCAGGCCGAGCTTCCTGAACACTTTGACAGTTTCTCACCTGGTACGAACTGTAGTGACGGTCTTTCTGGTTGCCAGAGGGATGTCCCACCCTCTTGTGGTTTCCAAGGCGATGACCTTCCCTCAGGTTGCTTTGGTTATTTCTCTCTTCGTGCCATCTGTAACTACTTTCCTGGTGACCATAGCCATACTGTAGTCCAGGTGTTGTCTGCCCGTTAAAGTCTTTCTCCGGTACGGTGTTTGTGAGGAGATGGCTCCCATAATGTCCTCGCTGGTTCCTGAGGTGGAACCCCTCCGCTCCGTCGCTCTCAGCTTGGTGGTTGTAAAAGCAATGCTCTTCCCTTCTGCTGCGATTAGGGTGGTCGTTTTGGTGGTTTACTTGGCGATGCATTGTGGCGCTTCTCAGCAACTGCTCCACCTCGTTGGCTGAGAGCTGAGAGACACAGCTCTGATCATGTGACCCCTAAACGTAGAAATATATGCGTCATCATTAGGAGAACACAATGAGAGGTCAATGGCAGAAGTGGAGAAAGCAGACAATCTTCAGGAAAATAAAATAGGGAGGGGAAAACAATAAGGGCAGTTCATAGTATCAGACAGTTTAGAGTTTCCCTTTTCACCTCTTCTAGTTATTTTTATTGCTTTACCGATGATGCACAACTTTATATGGCCCTAAAGTCCTATTACAAGGATGGACTGACATCAAGCGTTGGAAATCTAAAACTGTGTCTGACTATAATCATGGAAAGAGTCTTGCTGTGAAAACACTGCGAGTGCTGATGTTTCAGAGTTTGTTGTGTAGAGACATTGCACATGGCTAAATACTGAGATGATTTGGACAAAGTCCAAGAGGTCTTTGAACTCAATGACCAGAGTGTGTAGAGAAGCAACAGACAGAGGAGGATGAGCAGCTGCTACGAGGTTGTGATGCTGAGGAGACTGGTGGTGTTCCTGTGGCCGCTGTGAGTCTATGCTACCATCTTCACAAAGAACGTCTCCTAGAACGGGGCTTAACAACAATAACAAACAGTAAAAGGTAAAGACAAACCTTTGATTTCTCTTACGGTCCTTTCCTTAATCGTGTCAGACTTATAATAACAATCTAAGCCTGTCAGTGGAAAACAGTGTGGAGATGCCTTCCTACTCTCTTTCCCCACTAAGTCTCACTATCTCATAAAGGAACACATTTATATCACGCCCAGAAGTAACCTACAAAGAATAAATCTCTTCTCTAGCCCGAGCGAGTACCGGTACCGAGGTTCCGAATGGACTTGTCATCAAGAAATATCAAAAATGCTCCAGACATATTAAATACCGAATAAAAAAAAAAAGTCCGGGCAAAATCGTCATGCCAGCCATTTTACACAATTATACACAAACTAATTCAATACACTAGAAGATTTATCACAAAATCAGGATTTTTCTCCACAAAATCTGCAAACTATGTACCCGAAATTCATCTTTCATCACAAAGCCGGCAGCGATCATGGCGGATGGATACATGATTTCGCACTAGGGCTCGATACGGCGTCGCCCCAGCGTGTCCAAATTGACCTCCGTCAAAGCATTCAAAAGTTACATGACAAACGCCAACAAACCATACACTGCTCTCCAGAAAAAAATGTGAAAGTCTTCATATCTTTTGGTGATTTTCGTGCCGAAAAAAACAGTTAATCCATTGAAATAACACCCCTGGCGGCTTTCAATGGACAATATTCCGTAGCTAACAAGGTGTCACATGATGAAATCCGCCAAGCACAGGCCTTACCAAAGGCTTAAAGAGACACAGACTGAGAGATTTGCTCATGGATGAGAGTTATGACAGCTGAAAATAGCTGAACATGGCTGAAAATGATTGCAAACTGCTTTATTACGATGTATTGAACACTCTTAGTGATAAAGCAAGTGAATATATAGTTAATATGTAGTTATACAGTATATACAATTAGAATAGAGCAGCGCAAAATCTGGTTCCAAAAATGAGAATGTTGCTTGTAATTCTGTACTCAGACCTCATTTATGCTGGCCTGCTAAGTAAAATTAGCTTGGACAGACCACGAACCTGTTGTGCTATGACTGTGGAGTATTTTTAGGCTTCAATCTGCATTATTTCAAAAAGAAAGTTCAATAAAAGTGCTTTTTTTTCAGACGAACCTGCAATTTTTCAATTTGAGCTGTGTGCCATCTTCATTCACTATTAACCAGCAACATATACACAATATTTACACATTTGAACAAGTCTCTCACAAGTTTTACCTGTATTATACCATCAAAATAATCAAAATAGACCTTGTAGTTTCAGATCTACAGTCTAAAAGGTATGGGTATGCAATTTTCGAGCAGAGGCCTAAAAATAGGGCTAGGGCTATAAAGGTTAAAACATATTTTTAATACCTTTAAAGACCATGAAAAGAACATTAATTTGTCTTTATGTGCCCTGTAATTGTACCACAATCATTACCACCATATGAATGTTTGGGGATTTGTTTGTTTGTTACGAAGCACGTTGTCGGTGTAAGTTTTATAAATAAAGGTTATCAATGAATACCTCTTGTGAATTCAAGGCGTAAACACACTTCCTGCCGTCGTCGTAAACCTTGAGGCCGGCGTGTTGGTTTAACTCCTCAGGAGGAACAGTTGCAGTAGAAAGTACTGTGCTCTGCCCAGTCAACAGGTCTTTAGTCACATTGATCTCCATGGCGAACAGAGCTGGGACACACAAGGAAGATGTTAATATCAGGTCATGTTGGCTAAATCTCATATCTGTATACATCATTACATCGGTCCAGGTTGCTTCAATGACAGCTGCTCCTTTGTGAAGGTTAAACACGTTGACTCTTCAGTGAGAGTAGACATCATGTGTCATGCATGTTTACCTCTTACTCCAGGTAATGAGCTTCTTTACATGTGCACTAGTTTTACTGGCAAGGTGCAGGTTCTTGGAGTGTCCTGGCTTTGTGATGGAGCATGTAAACACCATATTCTGGTAGCAGAAATCTGGATAAACCCTAATCCTGGTTTTGAGAAAGCTGTCACTGTCAGCCATGTTCTCAGGTGTCAGTAAAACTAAATATAGAGTGAAACTATTAAACTAAATAATTAAAGTCTGACAAGAGTAATGAGGACGATACTCTGGTCTTTAATTACTGTTAGTCAGATGGAAAAGCTGGAGCTGGAGCAGCACACACAATGTGAGTTTATCATCAACAGTTGAGGAAAGTCAGTACAGAAACGACAGTGTGTCAGGATGCAAAGACACGAGGATAGTATAGAGCAGGCATGGGCAAACTACGGGATACGGCCCGTTGGGCCTTTTAATCCGGCCCGTCAGATATTGGTACAAAATTGCCCAAACTATAATGAAGACTAGGGCTGGGCAGTATACCGGCTTTTTATTTCCGGTATGATATGAATTCTTCACACACCATTATACCGGTGCATAGCTGAAACAACTGTCTGCTTTCAACAGGCAGCTGAATGTATTCTTTGCTGCTGTCAGCGCTAGTTGTCTTATATGTATATTGAGAGGGAACTCTAGTCATGGTCATAACTTTATAACAACAATTAACAACCCACAACTAACGATCTTTAACAGAGAAAAACACCACAGCACACAACAGTCTGTGACACAAACAATTTGTAACACTAATAATTGTACATTTATAAAACCACCGAACTGCATGCTGGGTACAGCTCGCGAGCGATCCTGCTAGCACAACAGTCTGCTAACAGCTGGGAGAGGCTCCGTCCTCCAGTAACGTTACATTAAAGAACAGAACAGAGCGATGCAGGATGAACAAAGACAGACCGGAGATGCACCGATAGAGTTTGACACATAATAACGCTGATTACCGTAATATGCGTGGTATTTGTTATGAATGTACGTTGGTGCAAAGAGGGTGATAAGAAGCTGTACAGGGAGGGGCTTAGGGCCCAGGGGAATGTAGGCGAAGGAAACAGGAAGAGACGGAAGACACGCCACACAAACAGCTGTTCACCGCTCGTCACCATCCTGCAGACCAGTGATTCTCAACTGGTGGTTCGTCGCGGACCCGTTTTCAGTGTCCTTTGCTTTATGCAGCGGAGTTATTCACGCTCCTTTCCAGCATTTACGGCACTTTGTTCAGCTGTGCAGGAAAAACACCGACCAATGCGTTGTAAGTCACGTCACGTGATGCAGTTTAACCAATAAAATAAGGGTATTCTGAGACGTTTCCTGACTGCAGTGAGGTGTACCCACACCGTGACACAGGGGAGAGACAAGGAAAGACTTTACAGAGCAGAGCTCTGATGTTAGATGTGACAGTTAAATATTTGTATGATCCCTTCAAAGAATCAAACTGCTAAAAAGACCACAGTCATTAACCTTTACACTAAAAACTCTGTTTCAAAAATGTCTGCTTAATAAGTAAGTGCATGATAAAATATGCATTTATGCAATAAAAAAATACCGTGTAAGATCCCAGTTAACTGATGAACACCTCAGATCTGTTCTGAGAATTGCCACAACCAAACTGACACCAAACGTTGACGCACTGGTTAAAAAGGGTGACCAACAGCACTGTTCCCAATGGAATTAAATGCAAGTTACTTTTTAGGTCATGGCTTTTACTTGTAATTTATATTAGTTCACAGAAACACTCCATTCATCTGCTACTGGCCCGGCCCGTCTGTCACATTTTAAAACTCAATGTGGCCCCCGAGCCAAAACGTTTGCCCACCCCTGCTTTAGAAGGACATGAATAACCACGTCATGCAAACTATAAAGGCAACTCAAAGTTGGTTATCATCTCTTGGCCGAAGGTACAGAACTGGCATTCAAACAGGGTTGTAATCAAATCAGGATGGTAAATCTGACAGCGGGGCCATGTTAGTGTGTTTAGCTTACATTTGACGAGTGAAAATGGCAAAGGTAAACTTGGTCTCTACTGGAATCCAAGCCGACTACATCTGCTGTCCTCTGCGAGTGAGCTACAAGCTTTTCACACACGTTTGAGATGAATGTTTGATACTAAAACGCAGCTTTTCAGTGGACTATTCCTTTAAGGTTGTTTGTCATCAAACTACAGGACTATATCATCACTCCTAAACTGCAAAGTACAATGTGCTTTGAAAGACTTTACAGGTATATGTAAAAATGGTCTCACTCCTTCTTGGTGTGTTTGCTTCAGAGTGTTTGTTCGCTCGTGGAGAGAGGGATTCCGGGACATCAGGGATCCCTTTGGTGACCAGTAATGGCTCTGTGGGACAGAAAACAGAACCGCTAACACATATTCATCATGTGTGCTGGTTAAAGCATCCAAATGATCTCATGACTTACCAGGAACGAAGCTGTCCCGGGCCTCCTAGAGGACAGACACAAATCAACATGTAAATGCAACATGACGAAAGCACCACAACAGCTGTGTCACCAGGACAATACCGTGGCATTGTGCATTCACATAACTTTCACTGTTTGTGTGCCGTGTGAAACCAAAAGGAAACGTTGGCTTTGTCCTTGTAGGTAGCGTTGTTACGTATGTAAGAAAGTCTGCTAAGGCTGTTGTTGTTTAGTAACGCTAGTGAAGTTGCTAAAGTTGTTAAGTTACGTTATTTTAATCTTTTCTCTAAACTTAACCAAGCAGTTTGGTTCCCTAAACATAACAAATTGTTTCAAAACGTCAACCATGTTGCATTGTGCGTCTCTGTACGCGACACATGAGGCTCAATATATTCATGAAATGTATTTTGGGTTCAGAAATGTCGTCATTCAGTGTATTCTGTGGTTTGCAGAAAAGTACAATGCCAAAAAAAGTTCTAGCGACTGGATTGTGTGTGTGTGTGAGAGACAGAGTGTGTGCCTACCTTGATAATGTCCCTTGGACTTTTCTCCACAGCCTTCAGTCTGCTGAGGATGAAAGTCTCGTTGGTGGAAATCATAAACTCCTCTCTCTCCAAAGACTCCACCTCCATTTCTATCCTAATGGGTCAGAGGAGACCGTGCAGTTCAATAGGTCATAGTGGTGTGTGAGTGTGTGAGTGTGTGTGTGTGTGTGTGTGTTTTGTACCTCTGGATGTTGCGCTGCAGTGCTCTGGTCTGCTGCTGGTCAGACAGAAGGCTATGTTGCTGTGGAGAGGCTGTTGCATTGTGGGAAGCTGAGTCCTGTAGCAGCCACTGCTCTCTCAGGGCTTTTTTCTGATGATTTCAGAGGGTTTAATAACGGGGATTAAGATCTATTTAAATGTAATCAGGTTTACATCTACAGTCATTTCCCCTGATCACGGTTCATCTCATTCTGATTTCACTAAAGGAGTTGACATGACAGCAGCTGATCAGTGGAGTCAAACAGGTAATAGTGACCACAGTGTCTTTCATATGAACGTTTGTGGACAAACAGATGGACAGAGCGATTATTCGTGCTAATAAGAGATAATACCCATCTATCCAAGCGGATTACCACACACCTCATCTGGTGCCAATTTGTAGATTTACTGAGACAAAGTATAAGAGTGTAACGTGAACCTTTAGATGCTGAAGTTTGAGTTTTTCTCGGTCCAGCTCCAGTTTCCTCTGTCTAATGTCTTCCTGGATGCGATGTTTCTCCTGTTACATTACAGACAAAATATTACAATAAATAGAAGCTTACAGGCAGATATACATACATACGTTTTGTAATGAATGTTTGGGTTAGTAAACTGTGTAAATGTTGTAGGTCTGGAAAACAGAAAGCATTACAGTGATGGCCTGCAGCCTCTCTTTCAGCAGGTCAGACTCCTCCATGCTGCAGGAGGGAGAAGAAGAGAGCAAGGACACAGTGGACAAGAAGCAGGAGATACTTGTTGGACACCTTTCTTTCCACAGTTCAACATTGAAATAAAGGCAAACTGCTCTGATCTACACGATTATCTGATCAGAGCCCAGCCAGACGACTGTAACAATGATGACAGCTTTAACAACACACAGCGGTACAGATGGATTTGAGTTGATAGCAGGTTGATGGGATCAATAAGAACAGTCTTATTGATCCGAATCTACTGTAACGTATCACAGTACTTCATCTGGATCTATTATTAAGTAAAACAAGCATTGCAAGCATATTTCAATGTGTGTGTGTGTGTAGTTTCTTTTTCTGCCACACACTGTACAGTAGAGATGCACCCATTGCTATTTTCTTGGCCGGCTCAGATTACTAGGATTGACAGTGAGGCTCCAGACTCAGTTTCTTCACCACCACAGTGTAAGGCTTAAGCCCTCAAAAATTATAATAAGTTATACTTATTGTCATCTATAGTTATTTATACTACATTTTACTGCTACATTTTATAAACTTCATTGGCAGCATCATATACAAACATAAAATTGAAAATGTAAAACGGATCGGCAGCCGATCGATTGGTGCATCTCTACTGTACAGTCTCACATTTCTATAGAGTCAGAGCAATAAAGTCCCGGCCACACCAGAGGGGAAAACAATCCATCGCTCTGAATCCACTTTGTATGCTAGCAAACAACAGAAAATGCCTTAAAGCTGTTGTGTAGTGGGATGCACCACCAACAGGGTAAAGAAGCCAGAACTATGTTTTTATGACCAACCGAATTAAAAAACTGACGATAAGGACAATAAGACCTGAGGCAGTGGCACTCAGTTTGCCTAATGTTACATGTGCAGCATGCATTCTAGTTTTAGGATAACTACATTTATATTTTATATTGTATTTTTATGCAAGCTGTGCACAGTGGAATGTGGATGTTATTGTGGCAGTTTGTTTTCCCTTTCTAGTGCATGTGGTTTTCTCTATCTGTATTATGTTTTATGTACACAGTCTACGTATATTAAGTATACTGTCAATCATTGTGACCGCATTTTTATGTTTCTGTGTTTAACTATAAAACTGTAACTGCTGCTGTGTCAGGAGGAGATTTGTGACATCCTATTCAGAAGCACAGCACTCTGGCTTTTTATATGTTCTGCGAGGTCAAATCTTGTGTTTACATCAAGTGGGTCAGTGGCGTGTCCATGTCCTTTGAACTCGTCAATACAATTTGGAAAATAACGAAGCTGTTTATATTCATATAACTATATAAATGTAAATTAGATAATAATCTGCATGAGAA
Source organism: Lycodopsis pacificus (assembly GCA_028022725.1). Lineage (NCBI taxonomy): Eukaryota > Metazoa > Chordata > Actinopteri > Perciformes > Zoarcidae > Lycodopsis > Lycodopsis pacificus. The sequence continues at coordinate 3,760,570 of CM051700.1, forward strand.
GTAAAGAGAAAGAAAAAGAAAACAGTTTGATTATAAAAACAATCATTGTATTTGTTTTACTGTTCAACACCCCCCGAGACTTAGATCTTTCTAACAGCTATTTGATCAAACGTGAAGGGATCCTTGTTAGAAAACACCTATGTTTATCCCAGGAGTCCTGGGGCTGATGCTTTATTTATTTCAAAATTAAATAAGTGTTAAAAAGTCTCCTTTCGGGGTTTATATCCCACCCTGCAGAGCCTGCTGTGTGAATATAGGCATGAGGCGGTGTGTTTAGTATAGATGTGGGTCAGGAGAGTTTATAGCGGGGGTTCAAACATGTCGACATGTATAAGGGGTCAGGGGGTGGAGGGTATTCTTAGACAGAAACATGCTCATTTACTGCTTCTATTTCCAAGTCACCATTTGGCAAACTGAGTGAAGTGCCAGGTGGCTGGTGTGAGGCTCATATACTGCTCTACTGGTATTGAACCAACACCTCCTAAGGCCTGCAGTATACCCGATAGCTAAACCAATATAATATAGATATGCTAACATGTTATTGACCCACTGCCTCAGGTCTAGGGTTGGGTATCGTTTGGGTTTTTTCCGATACCGGTGCCTAAACGGTGCCTGAACCGATACCTTTTTCTTCAAATTGAACAATATATTAACTGTTTAAAGTATACTATAAATATAAATAAATACAAAACACTTGGCTTCAAACTACAGCTTCAAACTTTTTAACTTCAAACTATGAACAATATATTAACTGTTAACAGTTTACAGTATACTTAAATAAATAAATATAAATACAAAACACACACACTCTGTACACACACTACAGCTTCAAACTTCAGCAATTATTTTGCAGAAATATGAGCATATTTGCCTTCTCTTGCAAAATAAGACCTCTCCTGACTTATTTTATTTTATTTAACCAGTTGGTGGCGCAAATGCGCCAATTCGTCGTTTGCCAACCGCCGCTACACCTCAAAGAAGTAGAAGAAGAAGAAGGTTCCGCGTGCCTGTGTTGTTGTGCTTATGAGCGGCAGCGCAAAGTACCCGGATATCGATGGAGGAAGTCAGTAGGCTGCCAGCCGTATGACAGATCTCGTTCTTTGTTTTTTTTAATAAATCATGGCCGAAGCTTCGTCAGAATGATGGAGGGGTTTGTTTCTAAGCGCGCACGGCTCGTCCGGTTGTAATAATATTATGAGTGAGGAGCGGAGTACCGATGCTATCGTTAGCATCGGTCCTAGGACGAGCTAACCTAGGACGGAGTCATCGGAGTAGTGTAAAAAAAGTATTTCAATCGGCTCAGGCACCGAAAGGAAGCACCGAAATCTGCGTTGCATTTCGGTCCGGTAGATACCGGTTGTATAGGAACCGGTACCATACCGGCACCGGTTTTCGGTACCCAACCCTACTCAGGTCAGCCAGGAGAAAAGGGTTTCGGATTAGTACCTTTAACAAATCAGTCAGAGCGGGACTACATGTTGTTCTGCCCTCACAAGGCGTCCGTCCTGTCAACCTGAGGCTCAATCTGACCCTTGGTCAGTCACACAGGCTGCCAAACTGTTCTATATCCACTCAGTCCTCACTTCATCTCGTAAAAAAGGGAAAACACATTTGCCAACCAGTCAGTCATTAATCAATAAGGATGACTGTTTCATCACTCCTACAAAATAAAAGCAGAGCAGATTGTATATCCTGTCAGTCAGTCAGGTAACGAGTCAGTAAAGCAGTGTGCAAACTGAGCTAATCTGCTCATGAGGCTGGTAATCTGTGTAAACCATCTGCTTGGCAGCAACAACACAGAGAGAAGAACAGATTGACGACCATGTGCTCAGTACCTCACTATCTACAAATGCTCCCAACTGTTCCTGTGCATTGTTCCTGTCACTGATGTCACAGTGTCACGGTACGGGGCTCTCCTCCTTCAGCTGTCTCTAAATAGAATGGAACACACATGTCTTTTCAAAGACATCACATGAATGCATCTCCAAAACATTAAACATGCGTCTTTCTTCATTTGGCCTATACTTCCACACAATGTACCAACTATCAAAGTAAAGTACTACACAACCGCTAAGTACCTGCAGCACGTAATGCAGTATACAGAGCATAAGATGAGTTTGTGTTGAGTGAATTTATAAACATCTCAAATTAATACTTTAGGTGTGTGTACGAACAAGAGTTAAAGCTTTTGATACTTCTACCTTGTATAGCTCACAAGACTCAGCTCAAACTACGGGACAAGCAGCAGCAAGGAGAAACTGAAGCTTACACAGAATTAAGGAATTATCTCTCTCTCTCTCTCTCTCTCTCTCTCTCTCTCTCTCTCTCTCTCTCTCTCTCTCTCTCTCACAGACTATGCACTTCACCACAATGAGGCTATACATTTCCATTCTGTCAACATAAGTACCTCTGAAGCTGTAATTTGTTGCTGCAGTTACTTGTAGTTATTAAGTGAATGTTGGGTAACTTGATGACAAAGTCCCTGTAGCTGGTGCTACAACAAGGAAACATGTCATACTTCCCACCCATTAATACTATAAAAGAAAGACGTGCAGAAAATCGTGTTCAGTTAGCTTACCTCGCAGTAGCCCGCTAGCTCTCTCGTGCTGGACGGCTCAGCTGTGCCTCTGTCTGTCCCGCGGGAAGCGCGAGACCTCAAGGCTGCAGGTGTAGGTGGGCGGGGCTCTGCGGTTGCGTGTGTGCTACAGCTGATTGTCAGTTGGCTGTCCATGTCCAATCCATGTCTGGTCAGACGACTAGAAAGACGCTGTACAAATTGTGACAACTGGAGACAGACTTGAACCCAAAAGCACGACAACACACAAACTCAGGTTCAGGTAGAAGTGGTTTACTTCAAAGTTAAAAATCCAAAGACAAGCAAAGGGTCAAACCAGGTAATCAGTCCATGTAGCAAACAAATCCAACATCCCAAAGACAGTCAAAAGGTCAGGAACGGGCAAAAAAAACACAAGACAAATTGAGAGCATAAACTGTACTGAACTAACCGATATACAACACAGAAGGACTAAAGAGGGAATGGGCTGCAGGTGAGTAGGGTGGGGGAACTCAGGTGAAGGGAAAAAGGTAATCAGAGGATCTAAGATGACAGGAGAATTAAAGGCAGGGTCAAAACAAGGCATGACAGACTAAGTTGTGACACATGTACAAGTCCATCTACCATTCCATCCTCCCTCGGTTTGATTGTGAATGTAAAGTCAGTCGTTGTTCCTAAAGATATGTACATTTACAGAAACATCTGATGTTCATAAAGAAAACTGATGCTTATGGCTTATAATAGGTTGAAAAGTGTATTTATGAATAAACTAGATTATTTTTAATAAACTCATTATTGGAATGCCCCAAACACATCTTTTAGTTTTCAATAAATAATGTATTTAGAAAATATATTTTTTTAATTAATTTGAAGTAAAGGGACTGTTGTTTTGATGATAATGTGATACCATGATTTCTTATATTGGGTCATGCCTGATTGTAAACCTTTATTATTATCATTATTTTAATGATGTAAGTGTTTGCTGGGGGAGTTCTGGTGCTGTCCGACCCTTAACAACCACTTTCTGTGAGAGCAGAGCAGCTCTGCGTGAGCTGCCTCCCCATTAACTGTCCGACATGTTACTGATCAGAGCACAGAAGCTTAAACATGACCGACAGAAAATCCACGGAAGAAGTCACCACACCACTGCACTAACTAAGTTATCTCAGGCAAGTAAACGAATGGAACACCATGTATCTATTCATGTATTATTATCACATGTAAATCAAATATTCAGAAGCAATGTGAGGCAGGAATCTGTCATGACAGCTACAGGGCAACTTGAGTCAAGGTCCTACATCATTGTGATCCAGGATCTATATTTACACCTGTACACATAACACTACCGCTCATACAGAAGAGTCAAATATATGTTCATATTTACAGTACATAAGGCTACTGTATTATTTTTTTGACATCATACCAGCTGATGAAACCAGGTTGGATCATCATTTTGATCAGTAGCATCTGAGATGACAATTTTTAAAGTTAAAGTTCTGCCTGTTTACATACACTATAGAAGAACAGAAGGATGAGTAGCATGGGAACAACAGACAGTGAGTGTTTTCAAAATGAATAATCCCTTTGATGGCCTGTGAGTTTGAAGCGATACACAACACTGTAGTTTAAACATCTTGCATGTTCAACACAGATTTGACCTGAACAGAAGAAACGTCTTTTCACAATAGAACAAACTAAACGAAAGAATTCAGACATGCAAAAAATGACTGAACAAAGCTATATATAACCAACAGCATTATAACGTAAGCATCTTGAGATGATTGTGCAGAAGCTGGACGTGTTCAGCTGTTGGAACATAGACTGCCTACAAGTGCTCTGCTGCCAGCTGGAGGGAAACTATGGCCACTAACCACATATACAGTATATAACACACATGCAAGTCAATTATCCTTCACAGTTTCTCTTCAAACACATTACAACTTATGGATAACTACTATATGTATAATAGGAATTTATGGTCCACAGTTTTTACAAAATGCCATATTATTATTATATTATTAACTGGTTTACAGCAATTAAACTGATCAAGGCCTTTGCACACCAAATCTATACTTTGCTGTCCAAAACAGCAGAAAAGTCAGTTTTATTAATTATTCTGAATTTTTTGGCCTCCGTCAAAAGCTGAGAGAGTTGTTTGACCACAACTCTCTAAAGTGGGATCTGATACGCTAATACACTTCATCTCCCAGCACAAAGCACGTTATGACAAACAAAATATAGAATACACAGAAAATGTAAAGATCGACGGTGGCAGGGGATTTCAGAACAGTTTGGAAACGGGGACGATGGGAACTGATCGCAAAACAAAGGATGCACCAAAGATGAGACGGTGGTGATGCTGCTCTAGGCAGCTAATCAATAGAATGCTAATGTCATTCATTCATTAGTTCATTAGCCCCGCTTTGGACTAGCGCTATCCATTAAACCAATACATTTTTGCAACAAATATATTTAAATACACATCAACCTCATTGTGCAATGTTTCTCTGCATAATAATTCATATTTCATGATGAGCTAAAATAACGCAAAAGAAAAATGTGGACTTGGTGTGCAAAGGCCTTAGATTAAGGTGGTAATGATTGATTAATTTACAAACGCTGCAAGAAGCTGCTGGGGGTCATAGTCATGTGACTTCTGTGCAGGATTCTGGGTTCTATAGGAGCAGAAAAGAAAAACATTTATTGGAATTTGTGCAGAATATTGAGATCTTCTGTATTTTAGTCGTCCCAAATACAACAGAATCCCAATTGTCAAGAAACTGTGACGAGTGGCACTCTCTTTGCTAATGGTGTTGTTGCTTTTGGTATCTGTACTTTCAATTTAGGTCATGTCAGAAAAACAAATATGGATGTATCGTTATTACAGTGGTGGGCCGTCAGGGCCTGCAAGTCCTTCTCTGCTGGCCTAAACAGAATCACAAAGTTATAGCAATTTTATAATTTAATAATGTCTTTTAAATACACTACATGTATTATAATTTATAAAAATATTTCCCCATTATCTTATTTTCTCATTGCACAGCTACTGTCTTCCTCAGTTGCTCTGCTTCCAGTGCAGCTTGTTTTAAGTAGAGCTTTTATCCAATCAGATCTCACCTCTGTGTCTCTAGGTAGAACAGAGCCCGAGGCCTGCACACTCACAAGTGCATCCATGTGCACTTTAAGTGAATGGGGATGATATTGTTGATTGTCATATTCAGTATCCATGAGCAGCTCTGCAGTGAGGTGCAGCGTGCGCTGTGATTGGTCAGTGGGCGAGCGCGTAACTAACGTGAAACCAAACTTAAAATAGCCATCAGAGGCTTAGTTGGAGTAGTAAGAGTTCAAATTGAAAGATATGGAAGAAATTAGGACATATTTTGCATTTTGCTTGGTGTAGATTATTATTTTTTTTACCTAGCTTTGTTTTTTTATCACTCAATGGCTGAAGGAGGAGAAACGGGATTCAACCGTGGGATTAAACTCTTTGTCAACAAAGAAAGGAGGATGGAGTTTGTCTGTAAGTCAACTGCGTTTGTTTTTTTACATGTAATATCTGAATGGCCCTCGAGTGTGCAGCAGAATGCGTGTTGTTGCTGCTGTTGCTGGATTGATGTGTTGCTCTGTTGTCTTATGAATATATGTGACTGGTTCTTGTGAGTTTGTTCTTGTCATTGTGTTAATTATATAGATTTGGACTGTATGCATTGTCCGTTAATTACGAAGCATCCCGTCATGCGCGGAGTTATTGTTTGTTAAGCTAGTTAGCGTAGCCTCTCAGAAGTGCGGGGCCTCAGCTGTTTTTTGTTTAGTTTTTTTTGTTCCGGGTTGAGAGGTCACAGCCCGTTGTCTCCTACGTGAGTGCAGTCCACCCAAAACATCATATTTCCCACAATTTAAGCTTCTGCATTTTCCAAATGCACTAGTATTATTCATACGCATTGCTCGGTTCATAAGCCTCGTACCGAACGGTTTAATACGAATACGTGTGTTATTAAACTCCTTGAAACAAATAACCGTAGCTGTGGCGTCATCATGAAGTTATTAGATGGTGTTTCAGCTGCAAGACAGCACTGAAGGTCCAGGTATACAATGCAGGCCCGCCACCGCGTTATTATATATACAGACTGGTACATTGTGAAGTAAAAAGCCAAACCGACTGTACATGTGTAAAGGTGCAGTGCGTAAGCTACCTGTGTCACGATGTATTTGTCACTGGTTTCCATGGCGTGGTTCCTTTGTGGTTCATCAGTGTCAGCTGTGCCGGCATCTGAGGGACTCTGAGAAATCACAGGTCTCTTTTTAAAATACTGAACCACAAACACCACCTAGAAAGAGAGAAAGAACAAGAGACATTGAGTCATTTCAACCATTTCAAATGATTCTTTGCAGACAAATCGAATGTTTGCACAAACAAAAAACTACATGTGCATATGACAAGGACAATATCTAGCCTAACGCAGTCATAGGACAAAAGACTAAGGCGAACACAAAGAATGAAATAAGTGGGCGTATACTTCTGAGCTATTGAAACAGAGCTCCTTATTTTTTATATATTGCTTTTGTGACCCAGTTTTTTGTCGTGCATGACTTGTTACACAAAAGAGGATTTCAAGTTCATTCAAGCAACACCAACTTGTGTGCAGTGCGTTTGTGTCCTGCAGCAATTGAGTCCATTAGACCAGTGCTCTCTGAAGGAAATAGGCTAAATCTCTTCTGCTCAGTAACATAATGGTGCACAGAAACAGAGCAGTGGTCTGACCCTCTGAAAGGAGGCATGGCATCCTCTGGTTAGATTGAAAAACAATCTTAAAATGTAACTGTGAGGGAAAGTCATTTGTTTGGAATCAATACTGTTATCAGAGTTGAAAGAAGTTCCAGGATGTGAGGAACAGGGTACTCACTGTCTGTCTGCTGGTAATGCAAGGGTTACAGAAAGACTTGGTGTTGATGACGTTTGATTCATTTGACTGACTCATCTATTTGATTTATGATTATCTCTGCTGCATTACATCAATTGGGATGTGTGTAAGTGTGTGCGTGCACGGATAACATTGCATAGTGTTGGACCCTTCAGCCTTCTTTCTGCTCATTTGTTGATTATGACCTCTTGTGGTTTGCGATGATTCACAATTCTTGAAAAACACATTTGATTGACTGTTCTACAGCGTCATTAGCTGCTGACTCCCCACTCCTTGTGGCTTCAGTAGCAAAAGGCACATGTTGGCCTTTGCCATGGCTCAAAACTTGACAACCATAGAAAATGTTGGTCTCATTTTGAATGTGATTCATTCTTCACCCGATATGCTATGATCAATGGGTTCAATAGGAGCTGAATAAATCTCTGTTGTTGTTTTATTTGCCGCCATGTTGACTATAAGTAAGTCGGGAGGAACAACTGAGTGAGATTTACCTCTTCTTTGTTTGGGAGGGGAGAGGGAGACACACCTGTCTGGGATCTGAACCCTATAAGGGTGCTTGTCTACTGATGTAAATCCAAACTGTAAACTGTATTCTGCACAAGACAGCTGTGGTTTTGACTTCTTCAGTCTCTTCCTTGTATGTGAAGAAGTGTTTACAGTACATGCTGTACTACACTGTAGGTCTACCTTACTAAATCACATTGACATTGCCATTCATATGGAAAAGTAAAGGAGAACACACTCCATTTAAAAATGTTAAAATAACATTACTGTGTCACTTCATCTTGGAAGAGCCTTGGTATTTGTTATTACACCATGTAACTTTGAAACGGTTGTTTGATATATAGATTAAAGTTCTGCCTGTTTACATACACTATAGAAGAACAGAAGGATGAGTAGCATGGGAACAACAGACAGTGAGTGTTTTCAAAATGAATAATCCCTTTGATGGCCTGTGAGTTTGAAGCGATACACAACACTGTAGTTTAAACATCTTGCATGTTCAACACAGATTTGACCTGAACAGAAGAAACGTCATCGAACAATGTTTTCAGGGAACACACTGGAAGTCGTCTATAAGTTTCTTTGCAATGAAGGAGGTTTTCTCCATTTTAAAAAGTCTTTTCACAATAGAACAAACTAAACGAAAGAACTCAGACATGCAAAAAATGACTGAACAAAGCTTTATATATATATATATATATATATATAAATGTTAGTATGCAATTCACAACAACAGTTATAAATGTTTTATTCTTGATTAATAAGCTGGTCTATTATGTGTTTCATGATTGTGTTTTCATACTTTATAAATGATGGATTCCTCATTTGTAAATGAAGTATTATATATATTACAAACCAATTATTAAGGAGTTGTAGATGATTAATAACATCATTTATAAAGTGTTAGTAAATTATTAAGAACTTATTTAGAGGTACATTATTCATGCAGTTATATATATGATTTAGATATGCACTAATGGTTAGGGACTATGTTAATATATGCTCTATAAAACGTATGACTTTTAAACTGCACAACACAACTGTTGCTTGGGTTTTGGATTACCTTCTTTCTCGACCACAGTTTATCAGGCTTGATAACAAACTGTCTGACACCATCTTAACTAAAACTGGAGCTCCACAGGGAACAGTTTCATCCCCCTTTTTATTCTCACTCTATACAGCTGACTACAGGCAGAGCCATGTGTCCTGTAACATCCAGAAGTTCTCAGATGACACTGATCTGGTTGGTCTACTTACCCGAGGCAACGACCTGGCCTACAAACGGGAGGTTGAGTCTTTTGTCAGCTGGTGTGATGAAAACTTTTTAAAACTAAATGTTGGAAAGACCAAAGAGCTACAGTTGTGTTGTGCAGTTTAAAAGTCATACGTTTTATAGAGCATATATTAACATAGTCCCTAACCATTAGTGCATATCTAAATCATATATATAACTGCATGAATAATGTACCTCTAAATAAGTTCTTAATAATTTACTAACACTTTATAAAGGATGTTATTAATCATCTACAACTCCTTAATAATTGGTTTGTAAAATATATCATACTTAATTTACAAATGAGGAATCCATCATTTATAAAGTATGAAAACACAATCATGAAACACATAATAGACGACCTTATTAATCAAGAATAAAACATTTATAACTGTTGTTATGAACTGCACACTAATGAGTGTTAATGTAGGAACAAAGCTTTATAAATGATGAGTTAAGTGTTGACTCATACTTAACTAATGCTTCATAGTGTGTAATATAAAGTGTTACCCTTCTTACATATCTTTCAACTTGAACTCTTACTACTACTAACTTCTGCTAACTTCACAACAGTCACGCTAGCCCACAGAAAGGTGCACTGCCAGTTGTTGTTCTTGGCCATTGGGTCGTCTCGTTACAGAGACATCTATATCACTGAAGTGTGGCCTAAGGGAAAAAAGCTGCAAACAACAAACAAACAAGTCAACAGTAAGATTGATCATAAAGGTCACTTCAATGGTCTAACTAGCTTTTAATAATAATATGCACAATGAAGCTCTGAAAGGTCTTAGTGTTATTCAATGAATGCACATGTGCTACCACGGATCATAAGATGCATAACAACTCACCAGAAAGACAGCGATAGCTCCCCCGATGGCTTGTCCAGCAATGACATCGCTCCAGTGGTTCCGATACTCGGCCACTCTGTTTACGGCTGTTAGCAAAGCCAGACTGACCAATGAGAGGCTGAGAAGGGGGCCAGTCAGACGAGCTCCTCTGGAACCGATGCAGGACATGATGTACATCTGGAGAGGACAGTCATTTTATTTCTGCGACACTATTCAGAAGCAGCTGTATATTGACTTCAGGCTCTCTTTAGCCGTGGTCAAGATAACTGGCGTTTATTGATCATTGATGCTAGTCTGTGCACATTTCCAGCACCTGTAACATTCAACAGAGCCACTTACTGCCAGGTAAACAGCTGTAAACAGACTCAGCGCAGCCTCTTTGGAGGGGAAGGTCTTCCTGGCTCTCATGATGTCATCAGGGTCACCAGTGCAAGCGTCTGATTGGCTGACAAAGTGCTGTGTGTCCAGGCAGCCGAGGGCAGAGTAATTGGGCTGGCAAACAGACAGGAAGTGAGGGGCCAGACATCCTGTGACCAGCTGACCTGCGTTGACAAAGATGTCTGTTGTGAACAGACCGAAGACATACACACCTACAAAGAAGCATACACAAATGACACGATGATACAGCGTTAGCTTGACACGTTCTATTGCACACAAATGTGTGTATAAATGAAATGTTTTTTCAAACACTTGTCATTATAATGAGAAAAGAATCTTGTAAGAAAAAATGTAAGAGCTATTAAAACACGTCTGCCATTTTCCAAATGGCCAAATTCTTATTTGTGAAATGTATGCGCAATATTCCCTCAAATATTTCAACAGGGAAAAGTACCATGGGACTTTTTTGCACATTTCAAATGCAAAAATGCAGTCGTACGCTTCCTGTCAGTGATGACGCAACATGAACAAAATGTCGTGGTGTCTGAAATCTCAATTTACTCAATTGATTAGTTAATTGCTGAGTGTCTGTTAAGTAAGGAAGCATTTTTTGTGTGGCATTCTTACAGTAGACATTTTGACCTGTTAGCAGGACAAGGTGTATCGTATGATTATCTCATTTACATACACATGTATAATTACAAATAACGTAATTGTGACAAGACGATGCACCTCGTTCTTCTAACTGCTTGTTTATTGCATCATTTTACAGCAAGTAGGTATGTAGTTATAATGACAAAGCATCATAAAATAACAAAGAATGTATCTTGTCAGAATGTGTTATAAATCAAAGAACACCTGGGAAACGATGAATTTGATGTTTTCCTGTACTGACTTTCAAGACTTTCCAAACCCTCATGGAGACTTTTTTTTGTCAAAAGCTACCAGAGACAAATCTAGCAACTTGTTCTGGTGTTGGAGACTTTTCTGGTGTTTTGACGTTAAAGCACGTACGTTCTGCTCTGTGGTGAACGAGCAGCGGGAGCTCCCGTGAGCCCCTCCGCCGCCGCCCACAGAAGCCTCGCGCTGCAGTCGTGCTTTGGTTATTGTATTAAATCCAAAGTGGCATATTTCTGCAACACTAAAACCTCTCTACAAGCAATTGATAATGTTCATTTTTTTATTTAACTAAAATTCTGTCCAGATCTTACACATTGCACCTTTAAACGACAACAGATACAACATTCTGATTCACATATAACTAAATGTCAGTGCAGGTTTGAGTTATTTTAGCATAATATTTGTGATGACATTACCAAGGAAACGGAAAGTCCTGCGCACCATAGGGTTCACGTAGCAACAGTCCCCCATGACAATAACCTCCTCCGGGTCGTAGAGGTTGTTTGAGTTGTAGTGAAGGAGGAAGATAACAAGCTCGACACCTGAAATCTGAGAAACACAATGAACAAGGATTACTTTTGGATTCAAATACTTCGATTGTTGAATTGTTGGAATAAAGTTACCAGTGCTGCTGTAAACACGCAAGCTCATTTTCAGTTTGTCCTCCATTATATCTTACCAGTGTCAAATGTCCAGAACAGAAATATAATCCTTCCCCTAAAAATCACAACCTATGCTCAGGAATCTATACGTCTTACAGGAGTGTTTGCCATTCGATGTACGGTCAAAGTGGACACATAGGGACGTACAGTATGTCCACCAAGACACACAGGAGCCAGCTGTTAAATACCATTATATATTATAAGATGTGCAACAGACACATCAGGAAAATTCATATAGCGTATTTCAATCCTTAATGAAAGAGACCAGGCAGGAATGTGAAAACCTGAAATATAAAAACATGGAAGTAATGTTAAAATAAGATGAACATGTCTGACTGGGAGCCTATCTGTATTCCTCTCTCTTGCTCCCCTGTCGTTATCACAGTAAAAAACAAGTTTGTGTTTCAATCTAGACTCACCAGTACAACAGGCAGTCCACCCACCACAGAGTACAGCATTACTGGCTGTAGGCGGCTGTCCTGTTCAGGTCCAGGATCTGGTTTAGTTAAAGTCGGGTCTCTGCAGATGAAGCCCTGCTGTGCCGGACTGAAAGTGTCCGTGAACTCACAGTAGTAAACCAGCATCACTGTGGCTGCTAGAATCACCACCTGAAAGTAAAGCATGGTGAACTCAGTCTCCGGCAATCTGACTTCACAAGGTACTGGATACTGTTACCACGACGATGAAGAATCCAATTTATAACTTCCAAATTTGCTAATATCTTGTTTGTGTCGCAATAATCCAGTCTCACTCATTCCATCTTAATACCACCATCATAATAATGCTCATATTCCATTTTGTATCTGATGCAGAATCCAGGACGCTCCAGTGTAAATATCAAAGCACAGATGTTGGTGTCCCCACTGAAGATGATGATGCTTCGCCCCTCTAAGACAGAAAGTTCTTCTTCTCCTTTTGCATGAGTGAGAGGGAAACCTTGTCCTTCCGCTCCTGTGAATTCCCTGAATCATGTGACGGCAGTGAAGCAGGAATGTCATTCTATTTCACTGAACACTCTCCAAAGAGCAGCTTGCAGTATACTGAACACAAGCGCCCATCAGTCGTTAGGAGAGTTGGACACAGTGGAGGACATACAGTGTGAGATTAAAGACTGATTTCACAGTTTTTAAAAAACGGTTATATAAAAAAGTTCCTCTGTGCATTATTAAAGCTGCGGATCCATTATCATTGTTTGTGGTGTTCCTTATGTATTCCGAACATTCACATTTTGGTGAACTACATATTTTTTAGCGTCTAAATGCTATTTCCTCAATCGTGTCTAACATCGTCATCCTACGTGACCTGATGAAGGTTTCTGCATGATGACACTGTATACGCTATTGTGGAGAATTTCAGTATTAAACATATTATTAGTCGGATTAAATAACACCCCTAATGGTGAGTAGAAGTGTCACAATAATAATATGTTAGTCACAATATGTTTACAATATTCTTACTTATGGAAGATATTATATGTTACAGTATTTTAACTCATTGAATGTATTAAATCTTGAGGTCAGACAGGGATTCAGAGTGAGACATGCAGCAGCAGATGGAGGAGGGGCCAGTGGGACGGAGAGGTGGAGCCAGGATGTTTTGCTAAAGGATCGATAGAGGGAGGGGACAGGATTCAAATGGAGCCAATCACTGATCGACTGAGGATCAGTCACACGTTTTAGGACAGTTCGGACACTTTCCGACGGTCGGGGATATAAGAGACCGTTCTAGAGAGCATTCCTCAGACCACTGCGCCCCTCTTCTTCAGTACCTGGATTCAGACCTGTGAGGAGGACGCGTGCATGTGGTCTCTGCTCTCCAGAACATTACTATTGATAGTTAATTCAGTTTGTAAGTGAACTTTGTGTAGTACATTAAATAATGTTTATGATTTTGAACCGGATCCAGTCCGTTTTTCTGATGCAGTAAGAAGCTTGCAGCAGGCTCACTCATCCTTTGCTTAAACCCTAACACTATATATACTGTACATCCTTATAGTCAGTGTATTGCATACAGTAACTTCAGCGGCGGGCCGTGCATTTCATACCTGGGCCTTCACTGCTGTCCTGCAGCTGAAACACAGCTACGGTTATTATTTGTTTCGTGTAAAAATGAAGCTCAACACCTGTAGATACACTATCTGCAGAGAATACGCAGAGACTGCGTCTGCTCTGACTGCAGCTGGGACTGCTGCACGAGGCTGCTGCACGAGGCTGCTGTGAGAGTAACCTGTGAGTGCTGTTAGAGTCAAGAACCTCTTACAACTGTGGGAGAGACCGCATGTGATCCAGCCTTACCAACAAGTCAGCCGGTTTCAATTATAAACAACAGTATTTAATACTACAGAAGCTAAAACAATTGCAAAGTGAAGTACATTATTTACAGAATATATATAAATATGATCAAAGCATTCACCCGCGCCTCACCCTGAAAGCGTAACCACCTTCAAACTGAAACGTGAGCAAAGAGAGCGAGATCTTTCTCTGCCTTTGCTCACATAGTTCGAAAAACATCCCATAATGTCCGTCTCGCATCAGCCAGCTGAAAAACCCTCGCGGGGGTGTGACGTGTACCTGTAAATCCCTGTCTGACCCTTGGCTATTCTTAACAGTTTAATACATTCAATGACTGTCTTTTATGGCTTAACACTTCTATGGTAAACACACTATAGTGACACTATACTTTTGGCAAAAACTTCACAAGTTTCACAAGCATAGATGGTACGTCCCAACATTTTACTATCCACCTCTAAAGGTGCTACGAATTCTACTAAGAAACACTTCTAACTATAAATTCTAAAACACACCTCTAATTATGAATCTTCTAATTATGAATCCTAAAACACTTGTAATTATAATCTTAAAACACCCTTCTGAACCTAAATTCCCGACAGTGCTTTGAGGGGCTCATGGCAGCACTCGCTGCTCGTTCACTACGGTGCAGAACGTACGAGCTTTCACGTCAGAGTCACAACACCACAAAAGTCTCCACCACCAGAAGTCCTAGATTTGTCACTAGTAGCTTTAGATAAAAAAAGTCTCCATGAGGGTTTGGAAAGTCGCCAGATTTAGCGAGAGAGTCACCAAGTTGCTGGCACCAGCTAAATATGTCCCCAGTTCAACATAGGACGTAACAATGGTTCCTATCACATATAAAACTAAACTAAAATCCATCTTCATAAAAACAAGTTGTCCAAATAATAACATATAAACAAGCATATTAAAGCTACTGCAGATGTACAAACAAACGCAGTTGACTTACCAAATGTTGTTCACTTAAAGACAAACTCCATCCTCCTTTCTTTGTTGACAAAGAGTTTAATCCCATTTCTCCTCCTTCAGCCATTGAGTGATAAAAAAACATAGCTCTGTAAAAACAATAATAATCAACATCAAACTAAAGATCTGATTGGTTGAAGAATATGACAATCAACAATATCGTCCCCATTCACTTAAAGTGCACATGGATGCACTTGTGAGTCTGCAGGCCTCTGGCTCTGTTCTACCTAGAGACACAGAGGTGAGATCTGATTGGATAAAAGCTCTACTTAAAACAAGCTGCACTGGAAGCAGAGCAACTGAGGAAGACAGTAGCTGTGCAATGAGAAAATAAGATAATGGGGAAATATTTTTATAAATTATAATACATGTAGTGTATTTAAAAGACATTATTAAATTATAAAATTGCTATAACTTTGTGATTCTGTTTAGGCCAGCAGAGAAGGACTTGCAGGCCCTGACGGCCCACCACTGTAATAACAATACATCCATATTTGTTTTTCTGACATGACCTAAATTGAAAGTACAGATACCAAAAGCAACAACACCATTAGCAAAGAGAGTGCCACTCGTCACAGTTTCTTGACAATTGATTGGATAAAAGCTCTACTTAAAACAAGCTGCACTGGAAGCAGAGCAACTGAGGAAGACAGGAGCTGTGCAATGAGAAAATAAGATAATGGGAAAAATATATTTATAAATTATAATACATGTAGAGCAGGGGTGTCAAACTCATTTCCACTCTGGGCCACATCAGCATCACGGTCGCCCTCAAAGGGCCGGTTGTAACTGTAAGACTGTATAACTAACTTCTCCTAACATATTGTTAAATAACTCTCTCTGCATTTGATTATTGTTTATTCAAGTGTACAAATATTGTACATGCAGTTATATAGATGAAAAATTATATTTAACACATTTCTGTTATTATAACATAAATCATTTTAATTGAGGGTTAAGAAACCACCATTACTCTATCAAAGATCAAACTATTAAAGAAAATAACAAAGACAAATATCAAACCCCAGTTATGACATTAACTTTGTTCAAAGCTGTTTGTGTCACCTCTCTGCATCTCTAATGTTCCTCCCTGTCGTCGTCCTGTGCATGGCAGCTACATCCAAGAGCTGCTCAGTGAGTCAGGTCTTATAAACATGGATAGATGATGTATCCGTGTTGTCTGTGCTTTCATCAACAGTTAATGAAGAAGACAAGTACCTGCTCGTCTCTTAGCTAGCTGTGTTGTTAGATTGCTGCTAGTTCATGAACTCGGTCTGTGATGGTGTTTCTTCACAAACTGACATTTGTAAAAGTCTGTATCTGGTCGGAGCACTGCTCACATACCTTTAGCATGCACTGGGCTGTAGCTGTGTAAATATATTCTGCTGTGATTGCAGTCTGCCTTTTAATTCTTGGACAATTTGATGTTTTTCTTGGAGGCTAAATTTAGCTCCGTGTTTGGTGTCAAAATGCCGACGTGAATTGTATCCTTCATCACCGACATGCCTCATAACACAGAAGACAGACCCGTTCCCTCCTTGAAGCACAAACATGTATTCACTTTCCCATCTTTCATTACATTTTCTTCCCTCTGCATCAATTTTTCTCTTCGTGGACATTTTGGGATTATTTGTCGATCTTTCTCAATCGTTGGAAAACCTCTTTTCGGGCTGTATCCTCTCCTGTCCACCTGTTGTGATAGTTTTAATGTCGGTACACAGACAACATGCTATCTCATAATTTCAACTTTCTATCTCATAATTTCGACCATGGGGATACTTTTATTTTCAAGTCTAACTTTGTATTATTTTTCCCAAAAAAAAAAAAAATTTTTTTTGTTTTTGCTGGCGGATTTGCAGGCCACATAAGATGATCCGGCCCGCCACGTCGATTTAATTTTGCTGTTTAATCCGGTATATAAAATGTATACATTGCATTTTTTGGACGATATTTGCTACCCCCCCTAAGCCCGAGAGCCCCCAAATTTGGGGGCGTCGTGTACAAAAGCTACAAACATTGTTGCTAAGTACATCCTGTCTGTTTCTCATCCGTATTCTTTTTTCTACAAGTTTTGGAATGTCTTTTGGAATGCTGCTGCACATATGTTACAATGTCTAACAAGAACTCATCATGTGACGGCAATTCACATGTGACATACTTGTCAATAAACTGAATCACCTCATCTGTGTTTTTATCTATTTGAGGCGCATTCTCGATCCAGAATAAACAATGCACATGTGGTGAACCACGTTGTTGAAATTCAACACGATAAAAAAAGTCCTTCATTTTTCCTACTGGATGTAATGGAGACCTAAGTACTTCCTTCAAAAAGATATGCCAGTGATAATCAAACATCCGTGCTGCAGTAACAGGATTACAACGCAAGAGCTCACACTTGTCGGCCCACTGTAAATCTTCTGCAGTTTGCGTTCTACCCTGTTGTTTCAATAAACTACAAAGGAGATTTGGCCATCGCATATCTGCGGATGAAAATTAACTAAACCACGTTGGGAGACCTAGTTGTCGAACACATGCCACCAAATCGTTTTGAGCTCCCTGCCAAAATGCTGGAGTACCACGAATAGGTTTAAGGAATCGATACCCTTCATCAAACTGCAATAGTTTTCTCAAAGAGTCCTGATCTTTGAATACATCACTAGATACTTCTTGTGAATCACAACCTCCTTTGCCCTTGCGTGAAGCTATGGATACACTCGATGAAACCTGATAGATTTCTGATATGTACTGAGCATGAAAGATGTACTCAACATTTTGGGTAAACCTACCATCTGCATGTAATATTCTTGCATTTAGATACTTAGCCAATGACAATTTTGTTATCCTACTTTATGATACGTATTATTTCCTTGCAGAAACAACACTGGGAAGCATTTTGCTTCGTTTGAGGGATCTGTAAGCAATTTTACAGGATTATTGTCCAGCTGGAGCTATGTTTAAGATATTATCAAAATAGTGATCTAGCATTTCTTGACCAAGATCAACTGGCATAAGACAAGTGTCGTGAAA
Source organism: Lycodopsis pacificus (assembly GCA_028022725.1). NCBI lineage: Eukaryota > Metazoa > Chordata > Actinopteri > Perciformes > Zoarcidae > Lycodopsis > Lycodopsis pacificus. The sequence goes on from CM051700.1 coordinate 3,778,913, forward strand.
CATACAATGCCGTTGTCCATCATAGAGCTGATCATCATTACCATCTGCGGTTGTGTCACCGGTTCTGTATTTGAATCACTCTCTTTATCTTCTATGTCATTATTTTGTTCCCTACAAAATGCATTCAGCCACTCCTCGTTACATTTTACATCTTTATAATGAATGTTACATTTTTTGAGAAAATGTAAGGCTTGTTTAACATGCATGGTATTAACAAATGTATACTCATAATGTCCTTTATATGTTAGTTTACGTTTCAATTTGACACGCAACAGAGATCCATCATCCAAGTGAGGAAGCAACTTAGTGGTTTGAACTACGTTGGCTGGAACACATGTTACTGGTCCATGAACACCATTTTGTCCACCTTTGGGTAATGCTAAGATTTTCATAAATGGAATATGAAGTGCTATTAGATGTTCTAAATTATTTAGACAAGCTAATTCTGTGGGAATTGGCTCTATTGTCAAATTGTTAACATTACATTGAGCTGGAACTTCACCTCTTTAAGTTTAGAATGGCAAGTGAAGCATATCCACAGGTGTCCCATAGCGGTCTCCAAAATGTGGCATGGTGATGCACAGATATAATTACATTTGTGAACAAAATCATAGCTGATGCATTTGTCTGCATTGAGCAATATTTGTTTTTATAATCATCTCTCTTACAATGCAAAACCTGATGTTCAAACAGTAATCTCTGGCAAACAACACATACAATCTAACATGGGATGTAAACGGCTCCATCACAAAGTCAGAGTCCTTCCACTTCTCTTTTTTCTTTTGCCTCTTTCATGGAATAGCTTTAATGGCACTTGCCTTGATTTTAGGATTGTGCTGGTTTTTCCTTTTATTGCTTGTTTTAACATTCTCACGGTGCATTCAATCGTTTTGATAGTTTACCTCAGACCTCATACATTTCATTCGTCTTATAATGCATTTTGATAAGGAAACTTTCTTCTTTAAATACATTGAGGGAGATGTTCTGTGAGACTGCAGATGTATCTTGATGCTTTCTTCTACACATGTACGGTGTGTCAGGTAAAATGTCTTCTTTACAAACATTAAAGCAATTATGGTCATTTAAAGGATGAACACAAACCACTGGTTCAAAGTGGTTATTACCATATGATTGTAGATACATTGCCTGATTTGATGCTTTTGATCTTATCGCATCCACCAGTGTTAGTATGTGCAGTCGCCTGTAGTTCTATTTGTGTTGCCCTATTGTTAACACATTTCATTTGAGACATGTCAAAATAATCTGATAGTGAAACTAAATCTTTCCCTAAAAGTTTCATGCTTTCATCACTGTGCTCCTCCATATACTCAGCAGCAGCAGTTCTTACTTTACGATGACTGTTTTCAGAACCACATATCACTTGAGATATTGAACTGTTATTGTCCTGTTCAACTTCATGAGTTTTACACACAACACCTAAAGATCCATATGCAGCGGGTAGTTGTATACCGTGCTCCACAGAATCAACACCACATGTCCTGGATACATTTTGTTACTTGGAATTTCAACAATATGATCAGAATCAACAGCAGCTGTGCAGCAGGTGTCATGCTGCAATGTTTCGAATGGACTACACGGTTTTGTCTTTTGTGATCTAGTTTTGTACCCTTTGTCAAATGAAATATTGTTTTTGCATAAGCCATAACACGATTGCAGTCCAGGTCGATAAACACAAACTACATTTTCATAATGGTTACCAGCACGGTTTTCTAAGTATATGCAATGTTTGGAGAAAAGCTTGCTGGTGCAACTATATCTTAGCCACCGTTCATCAAGAAATGTAAATATGTTTACTCCTAATTTATCTGCTGCTGCTTGTATTTCAACTTCCGTAGCCCAGGCCTGAGCCTTTCGCATTTGAGTAATAGTGAAGTACTGTGACACTGAAGAATACACGCTCCTCACATTATTCACATAGTGGTCACATTCATTTCCAACTGTCTAACAATAGCTCGTCGAACTGTGAGATGATTATTTTGTGTTCCACTTACAGCTTGAGAGATCGCTCGAAAGAAACAGGAGACTGTTGCTTTGCAGGACTCTGTGACACAAACACCACTTATTTCAAAAGGCTTTCGATGATTATCAAACCCTTCAGACACGGAAAAATGTGCTCGTATACATCGTCCATTGAAGCGAAATACAGAACAACACTCTTTCCCTCTCCATCAACCATGCCACTAGCATTGCGTGCATGTGAGTCAACCACTGCATACTGTCCACTTCCCTTAATGATTGAGCGTATTGCCACACAGCGTCAGAAGACATGTGGTGTACTTTGACAAGATGGCGATGGTATGATCTTCAATCAGTTCACCTTCAACCACATTTACATCTCCTGACACAGTCGTTAGCATAACTACATTGAACATGATGTCCATCAATAAGTCTCTGCTCAGGCAAATCATTGACACACAACATGTGCCGCTGATCGCCTCGCTGTCTCTCTAACTTGTGTACAACTTGTCATCTGAAAGCAACACTGAGTCCAGATCTGATGTCTGCCATGAGAAGACACTCTCTACTATGTGTTGCTAAACTTACCAACACCATTGCCATGCACTGAACTCCTCCAAATGTCAACCTCTCATCCCCCTGGTGAGATGATCCCATTACACTGTTACCAAGCCTGCCAGAAGTGCCTGCCTCAACATTCATGTCACCACTGTTGTCACCATCACAGCTGACAGAATGTTTGTCCACTCTCTGTCAACCCAGTAGCACACGCTATGTCAGTATGGAACTGAACTGAAAGGTCTTTTGAAGACATTTTGTCATGTTTACATCAGTGGGATTACATCAACACTGAACTATAGGGGGCAGCATCGTGTCTCACGGCATCGAATCTACCGGGAAATCAAAAGCAGAAGAAGACGCAAAATACCCACGAAGAATCTTGCCAAGCCTCGTGAAGCAGGAATTTGCAGCCCATGTGACGTCACAAAGGCTCGAAACAGAACGGTCAGTTGTTTGCGTTCTGGTTTGAGCCTTTGTGACGTCACTGCATGTGATCCGGTGTCTCTTTGATAGACTCGTTACCCTACAGCCAGAATAGCCGACTTTTCAAACGGGTAGTTCAGTGTTACACTCGGAGCAGAGTTTGAAATAATTACTAAATCTCCGGTCAGATACCCACTGGACTGCGAACTGAAGATAATATCCCAATGACCTAATCTCCCAAAAATTAAAATGTATTCTGATTTAAAAGGCAAATGTTTTACTTTCAGGGACATGATGAAGCACTGGCTGAAAAAAACGGGTAAGACAGGTACATTTTTTCTTCTTTTCGTTTCACTGAAGCGTGATAGTTATAGGACAGGTAAATTGAAAGTAAACAAGTCAAAAGTTGACCCTGTCAGGTCCATTCTCCATCCATTGTGTGCGTCCCTTTAAGAATTAGGATTTGGGAGTGACGCGGATATGAAAGCTAGTTTATCCGTCTTTCCTTTACAAGCAGGAAAATTATTTCTCTCTTTATTTGAGAAAAGTTCATATTTGTGTTGTCAAATTTCACTGTGACCCTGAAATTCTGTCTCTTGTGTTATCATATACTGAATGCAAGCAAAACTACAGAGCAAAATCACACTCTTTCTGATTGAACCAATCTATGAACTGTCTGAAACGATGGATATCTGAGGCCCCTCCCCTTGGGGCTACGCCCCCCCTTTCTTTGAATCCGAGAAACGCCCCTGGATTACATTATAGTGAGGAGTTTCAATACATGACAGGGACAGAATATAAGAAACACCTCTGTATATAAGGCAGTCCAGTACAGTGCCAAGACTAACTAAAACAAATTACTTTAATGAACTATGACTGACAGTGTCAACAAAAACTGATCATAAAAATAGACTTCATGGCGAAGACGTTGTATTGGATTCAAGATTGAATCTGATTCTGGTCTTGTAGTTGATGACCTCTCATCAAACAGGTTCAACCTGATGATGCATTAATCGCATCGTCCACTGAGATTTCATTTTAAGGGAACATCTCTCGACTATGATGCTGTCATTCGGTCTATAGTGAGCCTCTGAACACACAACAGCATCATGAGTCTGAGCCACAGGAGCACCGTCAAGGCCTCATGGGAGCTTCAGCTGAATGGCAACAAACGCACAACTTTCCTGTTGAGCTCTATTTATTGCTAATAGCTCACACTTTGTAATTATAATTATGAAATGAATATGGAAGCAAAGCATCTCCTGATGTCTTATTGTGAATGCATGCTGGGACAGTGTAGACATTAGGATCCAACACTCTGATCTATTGACATGTGTGGGTTACCATGGTGATACAGGCCCCAGCTCTCACAAAGAAAACCAACAATCTGCACTACTGTCCAGTCCGCCATGACAGGATGTCAGCATGTTTCAGGGTCTGCTTCATGTGAACAGATCCAGACAGTCATCCAGCTCTGGCACAAGGCTGGACCTGTCCCCATGGCAACAGTCAGCCCGACAGTGTTCTCTCTTCCGCCTCCGTTTGTACACACTTGTTTTCTTCTTCTCCTCCTTGTGTTCTTCTTCCCCCCTCTCTGTCTCCAGTCTCGTGTCTTGTGGTTCCTGAGAGATGGGAGGATTTGGGATCTGTAGTTTTTGTAGTTTCTCTGTAGTCAGAGCTGACTGGAGATTCTGGTAGAACCTAGAGATGACCAAATATCAATAAGTCAAAAAGTCAGAGCTGCCTGCAGCATGTTTGAATTCTGAAGTATAGAATTAGTGAAAACTAGTGTGAGTAGGAGAGAGCCATCAGCAGACGGACCTGTGGATCCGTCTCAGGTTCTCCTCCATCTTCTGATTGGCTATCCGAGTTAGGAAATGGATGTACTCGTGTTCAACCAGGAGCCTTCCTTCGTGGCTGAGAGGAACCTCCAGGCAGTGGGTGCTTCGGACAGCCTAGAGGGACAAAAGACATTCACGCTTTTTACACAGTGTAACGCAAGCAACACATGCAGCAAAGCAAGAGGGATGTTCTACTGCATGGATTGTCCAAAGTTCAACTGAATATTAAATAAAAACTAATGGTTCTGATAGTGATGGCATCCTGGAAATGTCATCGATGTCACAGAGCCTACCGTGATGATTTTTCCTGTCTTGCTGACAGTGAGACCAGAGTTCCTGAAGCCTGAGTTGATGGCCACTGAGTGCTAGAGAGACAATGACAGAGCGGTCCATTTATTTAATTAAAATACATTTACGTTGAACCCTCCCTGACAAGTCCATGTTCATTAAATCAACACTGTGATCGTTCAACAACACACACAGACACACAAACTGTCATCCTCACCATCAGCTGAGCGTCATCCAGCCGCCGACACTGAACATGGAGCACAAAGGGCTCAAACTTAAACACTGCATCTCCACCGGACCTGGCCAGACCACTCATCTGAGGAACAAACACCATTTGCTCTTGTTAATATCAAATCCACATTATTAGATGAAAAATCAGTAGTGCAGAAGTCCATCATATCTCACCAGGTCCTCAGATCTGCATTCCTGGTGTGAGACAAACAGCCAAACGCAATTCTGTTTGAGGACATGACTGCTCTCTGGAGCCTAGAAGAGAGGACACGAGACAGGGATATAAAGGACAGACTTAGACACAGTGCTGTGGTAAGAGACCATGTCATCTGTACCCGGCTGGAGCTACGTGAAACCCTGCCTCTAACAAAGGTCAGTCTCTAACTAGTTCCCCAAGGCTTGTTAGCCGGAGTAACGCGTCCCTCACCCCGTCGATGAGGACGACTCTGCCGGAGCAGGAGCTGGTGGTGAAGTACTCCTCACAGCTGTTGAGCAGAGACACTACATGTGCAATATCCTCATCCACGCTGCCCTTCTTACTCTGGTCCAGCTTGTTCAGACACTGATTCTTCCACTGCCTGAACGTTTTCTCCATAGCTAACGTTAACGTTAGCATTTAGTGTGGCTACAGGCGTTTCAGCGTCACGGTGTGTTTTTCCACAGGGCGAGCTCGGGACTTATGACAAAAGCAAAACTAACTTTAAATTGCATCTATTACATGCTACGCTTTGTAAACATTAGCTATCCCTGCTATCCCACGGTGTTGTTTCTCCTTCTTCTGCGAAAACGGCGGCCAAGATATCAGCCAATGGTGTACAGCGCCACCAGCTGTACTGGAGGCGATGTTCACCGTATCGATCAGTTACTGGTGTCATATTTTATCCAGAAGCGTTGAATTCTAACTTTTTAGTGAGCACTTGCTAATAAGTCGCTGACAAAGCCGTGCTCCATGTATTTTTCATTTAAAATGGAAGTATCCTCGAGAAACATTTTACAAAATTATACAGTCGACAGAAAGCTTATGATTTATACCTTTATATGACAATAATTGACAAATAAATACAAACAATCAAATAAAAAGTCCTCCCCAAATTCAATCAATAAGTAAGTGAAGTGAAATAAACTATCTATTCATATTGTCCATTCAAAATACAATTTCAGTTCTTGCAGTGACTATAATTGTTTTCATGATTAATTTATGTAAATAATCAAATTCCCAGCAGCTGTATCTATTCATCATGTATACAATTGTATAATGTACTGTTTTGTATTATATTGTACCAATATACTGTATACAGGTTATACTGTAACAGTATAACCTGAATGTGACACCTATGTATTAATTATGTAGTTTGCATAATATTCTGTAAAATACTTTGGCAACAACATGTTTAATTAAGCTAAATGCCAATATGGCTAATTGAAAAGGAAGCTAATTGAATTTAATTGAGAGTGAGAATGAAAAGGAGAGAGAAAGAAAAGAGAGAGACAGGTGACTGCATCCAGAGCTACACCAATGAAGGTAATGCTCTGAGAGGGGCTCAGAGAGCTCTTCTTCTTGTTCCCCCTGAGACCCAGCCAGGCCACTTGAGAGAGAAGGCGAGCAGTGTCCTGTACCGCCTGAAGCTGGGATGGCACACAATTCAGCCAATCTTCCAGGTACGGCAGTAACCTCATGCCCTGTGATTGCAGGGGGGACAGGGCAGCAGCAATGCACCTTGTGAACACTCGTGGGGAGAGTCCGAATGGAACCACCCTGACCTTAAAGTGACGGCCTTGAAAGGCAAAAAAAAAATAAAGCTAAGCACAGTGGCCTGTGGTAAAGCACAATGGGAACATGGAAATAGGCCTCCTTGAAGTAGACAGACGTGAACCACTCTCCTCCGGAAACAGCACACATGTTGTGCTCAACATGTAAATTGACTGGACTTGTACAGCACTTTTCTAGTCTTTCCAACCACTCAAACTACTTGTCATCATTCACCCATTCACACCCATTCATACGCTGATGTTAGGGGCTACCATGCCCACCATCAGGACTAACTAACATTCACACACAGGCACAGCTATGGTTGCAATTTTGGACACATTGATAGCTAGCATGGAGCCGGGAATCAAACCGCCGATCCTTTAATTGAAGGACAACCCTGCTCTCCACTAAGCCACAGTTGCCCCCGTGGAATGGCAAGAGTGACCTTCAGGAACTTGTTGAGTCCCCTCAGATCCAGGACTGGACTCAGTCTTTTTTTTCACCTCTTTTTTTTTTACACGAGAAAATAGATTGTGTAGAACCCCCGGGCTGTGACAGATTGCCCCCTTGGCCAGGGGCGCGGATAACTCTTGGCTCAGGGCTTGGGGCGACCGTGGCTCACTGGGTTAAGTACATGTATATGACAATAAAAAATCCTTAAACTTTTCCTAACCTTACTTGGGCTTTTCCCGGATCGGTGATGATGGTCATTTTGACCCGGCTGAAAGCTGGGGGTCGGCGTCGGAATAGAGGCTTGTACCCATGGGTTTGGGTGGAAACCGCCCAGAGGTCTGATGCATGAGCTGCCCATGTAGCTGATATGCTGCTGGGAGAAATAACAAACAGCTGGCCTGGAGACATCAGCTCCTGGCCCCCCTGGTGGTTAGGGTGGCGTTGGTAGCGGACCAGCCTCTCAGTGGGGCGCTGAGGCCAATGGCAGCTACTAGGGTGAGCTGGGGGCTGAAAGTGGCTTTGGGGGGCCTACATGGGACGCCTAGGCCTGCAGGGTGGGGGCATGTCCCTGTGAAGACCAGAGAACTGCTGCCTGGTCTGATTAGCTTGAACTGTCTGCTGAAGCGACCGTAGAGCAGCTGAACTGAACAGCTCCCCGGGTTCCACTGGGACAGTACGGAGTAGTGCTGGGCGGTATACCGGTTTTAATTTCCCGTATGATATGAATTTTTCATATACCGTCATACCGGTGCACAGCCGAAATAACTGCTGTCGCTTTTCAACAGGCAGCAGAATATATTGTTCGCCGCTGAGTAGGGTTGGTTACTGTAGAAATATGCTAACGGTATTTACAGGCATTAAACATATAAGTATTATGTGTGTGCTCATTTGCAATAGTGTTGCGTGTGTCATAGAGCAAAGGTTTGAATCTCCGGGTGAGGCACTCACGCGCTTCCCGTACAAAGAAGACGCTCTGACACACAGGTGGTTTAGCTTAAACTTGTAACTAGATGTGTTGTGAAGCGGGTTAGTCCGTGCGATATTATGTAGCAACAACAGGTGGAAAGCAGGAACAGCATCTTCTCTGTCCATGAGAACTGGAGGACTCCCACACACAGTGGCCCCAACCCTGGCGTGTGTGTGGGTGAAGATAACGCGTCCCTGTGCAGGACACGGTCACCTCCTCATGAGAATGAATAAAGAAACAGGGAAAGGATAGAACGGGGCTCACAAAACACTGAGAGGAGAGATGCGTGGACCGAGCCCTGACTTTGTGTCTGTTGCTAGGGATACTTAATCAATTATTGTGTTTTGTGAAACCATAGATCTATGTTGCTTTGATGCTTGACTTATTAAATTGTTAATACTTGTAGATCGTCTACCGTCTTCTGTTCATCGAATGTAATTCCAATCAAACGATCTGCGCGGGGTCCTTCAGAAGGTGTAGTCTTTTGGAGTCAGATTATACGGTGGGCTTTTTGCCCGAGGGTAAATCCCCAACAGTACCGAAACTCGGTGCCAATATGGCACCGGTTCCTATACGTCCGGTATCTACCGGACCGAAACGTAACGCAGATTTCGGTGCTTCCTTTCGGTGCCTGAGCCGATTGAAATACTTTTTTTACACTACTCTGATGACTCCGTCCTGTCAGCAGGACTCGGTCCTCCGCTCCTCACTCATAGTATTATTACAACGGGGTACTTAGCGCTGTCGCTCATAAGCACAACACAGGCACGCGAAAGCTTCTTCTTCTTCTTTGAGGTGTACTGGCGGTTGGCAAACGACGAATTGGCGCATTACCGCCACCAACTGGTTAAATAAAATAAGTCATGAGACGTGTCGTATTTTGCCAGAAGGAAAATATGCTCATATTTCTGCAAAATAATTGCTGAAGTTTGAAGCTGTAGTGTGTGTACAGAGTGTGTGTGTGTTTTGTATTTATTTATATTTATTTAAGTATACTTTAAACTGTTAACAGTTAACATATTGTTCATAGTTAAAAAGTTTGAAGCTGTAGTTTGAAGCCAAGTGTTTTGTATTTATTTATATTTATAGTATACTTTAAACAGTTAATATATTGTTCAATTTGAAGAAAAAAGTATCGGTTCAGGCACCATTTAGGCACCGGTATCGTTTTAAAAGTATCGTTTTAGCACCGGTATCGGAAACCCAAACGATACCCAACCCTACCGCTGAGAGCGCTACGATCTTAAGTGTGTTGAGAGGGACCCCTAGTCACCCCTAGTCAACAATTAACAACCCACAACTAATGCTATTTAACAGGCAACACACCAGAGACAACAGTTTGTGACACATAAACAATTTGTAACACTAATAATTGTACATTTATAAAATTTCACCGCCGAATTGCATGCTGGGTAAAGCTCGCTAACAACAGTCTGCTAACAGCTGGGAGAGGCTCTGTCGCTCCAGTGACGTTACATTAAAGAACAGAAAAGAGCGATGCAGGATGAACAAAGACTGAACAACAAAAGGTATTTAGGTCAGACACATATGTAACGCTGCTTACCGTAATATGTGTGGTATTTGTTATAAATGTACGTTGGTACATAGACGGTGATAAGTAGCTGTACATGGAGGGACTTAGGACCCAGGGGAATGTAGGTGAAGGAAACAGGAAGTGACGGAACGGAAGACACGCCACACAAACAGCTGTTCACCGCTAGCTGGCCGGTTGTTTTCGGCATTAATTAATTAATGCTTTAACGCGGAAAAAAAATGACGTGAAATACCGTGAAACCACCAGAATCTTATAAAATACCGTGATATGCATTTTTGGTCATACCGCCCAGACCTACTGAATACCAATAGTTGCGAAAGGCGACCAGCAATTGGCAACCTTGCCCAGACTGTGGCCGTGCTCCCGAGCAATTGCTCTAACCACGTTTACCGCAGCACCACCAAAAAAAACAAGTCCCCCGACAAACCCGAAGGGGTACCGCTGCTATACCCAGCAGGGGATTGTGCTCCCACACAAGTCTTTGGCACCAGCTGACACTTACCTGAACGCATCAATCTAATACAATGGTAGGGGAAACACTGCCGTCTTTTCAAAATAAACTTCCATCTTCCCAGGAAACAACTCGGTTAGATTTCCGCATCAAAAAAAGATTGTGAAATTAGAGTTAGGTTTCGGCAACAAGTGCTCAGTTAGGTTCAGGAAAGATCGTTGTTTGAGTTAGAATAAGTACGGAAGTGCTGTTACTGAATTACGTTGCTTTGTGACAAATCTACATTGACTTATTGTTTCACATGGGGATCGAACAGCTATTATGAAACTATTATGTTGTACTCTCACAGCAGAATGCATTAACTGTTTCTTTTTATGTACATGTTACAGGTCTCAGGAATGGTACCACAGCAACAAAATGAATCTCCTGTAGGACACAGGTAAAGTTCAGCAGAAATAAAGACACAAGTTCAGTTCTTCTTCCAGATTACATCTCATTCTTTACTTCAAAAAACAACAGTCAACGTAACACCACTGTGTGTTGCAGCAGTCCCTATTGCAGTCTACTGTCTCTGAAATGTACAAGTGTCAAACAGTCTTATCTTACAATCCTTGACAAACATGTATTCACCGCAACTAGCACAATACACATTCAGTGTACTTCTCTCAGTATTCCACGATACTCAACATAAAGTCCACTTAATCACCTGTACACGAGTGATTTAGGGCAACGGTAAAGATACAGTGCAATTTACAGCAATTCTCAACTGTATTTATAACAAAGCTATATTAACGGTCTGAAAATAGATTTGACCTCGACACTTATGATCGACCTTAAAATCACATAGAGATACAAAACAAGTTCACTAAACGTTTAAACAGCAGCATGTGCAGCTTTAAGCTCTATAAACTGTCATTGGCCCTCAACTAATGTGTCTTCTGTCGTTATCCCTGCTCTGGGACTCAAGGCACTTGTTCTGAATTAACAGTACTCACATTGTACACACGTGCTCTAAACTCATCTTCAGTGTAGTAAACACAACTCTCAATCTACAACATTCATTTTTCAAGTTAACATTTCATATAAACTAACTGTTAACTCTCCAAAATATACTTATTCGCAAGGCACTGAAACATACTTTCTGTAACTAACAGCAGTGTGAGAGCCCAAATAATTACTGTGTGAAAGAAGAAGAAACATTCCTTTATTAGTCCCAGTGGGGAAATGATTCTCTGCATTTGACCCATCCCTGTGTATATAGGGAGCAGTGGGCTGCCAATGACAGGCGCCCAGGGAGGCGTTAGGGGTTCAGTGTCTTGCTCAGGGACACTTCGACACAGGACACAGTGCAGCCGAGGATCGAACCGGTGACCTGTAGTTGGCGGACAACCCTCTCTACCCAGTAAGCCACGGTCGCCCTCAAAAGTAGATCACGTTAGCGGCATCCCTGCAAGACAACACTCAGGTAAATCAACCCCCGACAGCTAGTTTACCTGCTAATGCTAAACTTGCGGCTTGAGACCGTCAGAGACTTCTAAACTACGTATTTACACTTTCACGCCCACAATAACTTCACAAAGCCTTACAAAATTAGCATGCACACACAGTATTGTTTCCCAATCAGAATCAGAATCAGCTTTATTGGCCATGTGTGCTTACGCATACATGGAATTTGTCTCCGGTTTCCACTCCACTCTCAATGTACAAACACAATGTACAATAAACAGAGAATCAAAAGGGCAGCCAAAAAAAGTAGAACGGATGTAGGTATAAACATTTAGCTATAATACAAGTATAAATATATATCCAAGAGAAGAAAAAATGTGTATATATATATATATATATATATATACACATGTGAACATCAACCTATAGACAATGGCATGAGTTGTGAGTGGTGGTAATAGTGTGGTATAACCTATTTATTGTTCATGAGAGTGACGGCTAGCGGAAAGAAGCTGTTCCTGTGTCTGGTGGTCTTGGTGTACAGAGCTCTGTAGCGCCTACCAGAGGGGAGGAGTTGGAACAGCTTGTGTCCAGGGTGTGAAGGGTCTGCAGTGATCTTTCCTGCACGTTTCCTGACTCTGGAGGTGTACAAGTCCAGGATGGAGGGCAGGCTGGAACCAATGATCCTCTCCGCAGACCTAACAATCCGTTGAAGTCTGTTTCTGTCCTGTTTGGTGGCCGATCCAAACCACACAGTGATGGAGGACAGAGAACAGACTGGATGATGGCTGAGTAGAAAAGAATCAGCAGCTCCTGAGGCAGGTTGAACTTCCTGAGCTGGCGCAGAAAGTACAACCTCTGCTGGGCCTTTTTCCTGATGGTGTCGATGTTGGGAGCCCACTTCAGGTCCCGGGAGATTGTGGATCCCAGAAACTTGAAGGTCTCCACAGCGGACACAGTGTTGTTGTGTATGGTGAGGGGGGGCAGTGATGGGGGCTCCTCCTGAAGTCCACTGTCATCTCCAGTCTTGAGCTTGTTCAGCTCCAGGTTGTTCTGACCACACCAGAGGACCAGCCGTTCAGCCTCCCGTCTGTACGCAGACTCATCACCGTCCCTGATGAGGCCGATGACCGTTGTGTCGTCTGAACTTCAGGAGTTTGACCGTTGGGTCCTCTGAGGTGCAGTCGTTGGTGTAGAGGGAGAAGAGCAGTGGGGAGAGCACACATCCCTGGGGGGCGCCAGTGCTGATGGTCCGGGTGCTGAATGTGATTTTTCCCAGCCTCACCTGCTGCGTCCTGTCAGTCAGGAAGTTTGTGATCCACTGACAGGTGGAGGCTGGCACAGTGAGCTGGGAGAGTTTGGATTGGAGTATTGCTGGGATGATGGTGTTGAACGCGGAGCTGAAGTCCACAAACAGAACCCTTGTATATGTCCCTGGGGAGTCGAGGTGTTGCAGCATGTAATGCAGTCCCATGTTGACTGCATCATCCACCGACCTGTTTGCACGGTAGGCAAACTGCAGGGGATCCAGCAGGGGTCCTGTGATGTTCTTCAGATGGGTCAACACCAGTCTTTCAAAGGATTTCATGACCACAGACGTCAGGGCGACGGGCCTGTAGTCATTTAATCCTGTGATGGAGGATTTCTTGGGGACCGGGATGATCGTGGAGCGTTTGAATAAGGAGGGGACTTCACACAGCTCCAGTGATCGGTTGAAGATCTTTGTGAAGATGGGGTGAAGAGTGAACATTCGCCGTTTTCACCAGTACTATCCTGTAGGACAGGTAAAGTTCAGCAGCAATAAAGACACAAGCCGTTCAGTTCTTCCAGATTACATCTGAGGTGTGAGTGTCACACCCTAAAGCAACCTGCGGGCAACTGCTCCGGTGTCAGCAGTTCCTCCTGAGGCGCTGCAATTCTTTACTGTCCCTTCTTCTTCTTCTTCTTCTTCTTCTTCTTCTTCTTCTTCAAATTTGATTGGCGGGTCGCAACCAACTTGTATATGTACATACCGCCACCTACTGTACCGGAGTGTGCAGTTTCAGGGTAACCTGTTCTTCACTGTTTTCCAACTAAATCCTACAGTCTAATCCCATTTCTTTAAGAAATCGCAACAGTGCTCTGCAGCACTCTCGCCATTCTCCGTCCACTGCCAGAACTCCCTCCAAACTCCACTTCCGTCCCAACTGACATATTTTTTGCTTCAAGATGTTCCTGTCTGAATTGTATCTTTGACATTTCAGGATAACATGCTCCACGTCTTCAGTAACATTACAAATAGTGCACTTATCTGAGTCCATTTTTGCCATTAAATACAGAGTTGAGTTAAGTCCTGTATGTCCAAACCTTAACCTTGATATTATGACCTCCTCTCTTCTATACTTCCCTTTGTATGTCTTCACATTTATGGATTTCTGAATGTTATAAGAATGTCTTCCTTTGTTATCGTTGTCCCACTTCTTCTGCCATAACTCCCGTCCTGCCTCTTATTAATGCTTTAGCTTCCTCCTTTCCAAAAGGAATTTTCAATATCGCCTCTTCTTTTAGTGCTCTCTTTGCAATCATATCTGCTCTCTCATTACCCTCCACACCTACATGAGCAGGAACCCAGCAAAATTGAACATTAATTCCCAGTCTTTGAAGTCTCAACATTATCAGAGATATTTCCATCACTAAATCCTCTCTAATTGTTTGTTTTGTCTTCAGGCTGTTTAAAGCTGCAGCAGAATCTGAACAGATGACCACTCTCTCAGGCCTGACCTCTTCTACCCATTGCAGTCCCAAGATTATTGCAATAATTTCAGCTGTATAGACAGACAATCTGTCATTAATTAGTTTGCATATTGTCACACTAAATTCTGGTATGAATACCCCTGATCCTACATGTCCATTCCCGTTATCTTTAGATCCATCTGTATAAATCTGCATATAGTTATAATAATTATTGTTGATGTATACTTGAGTCTGATGTCCCATGTCATACAATTTTCTTTCCATCCATTTTTTCCTCTCTTCTATGAGTGTTAAATCCACATTGTGCACTGGTAGTATCCACGGAGGAACATTTCCCCATATTACATTGGGCCCATACTCTAACCCAGTTAAACCGTATTCTTTTGCTATTGCACTGATTGTCCAACCAAACCCTTTGCCTTTACTTTGGGTGTATTCCCAGCATTCATACAGCACATTTGTTATGGGAAGTTCTTCTGCAGATCCCTTTAACTTCACCCAATATGCCAGAGCTAGTTTTGCTCGTCTTAGGCTTAATGGCAGTTCGTCAGCTTCTACCAGAAGTGCGTTGTTTGGGGTAGATTTAATTGCAGCTATACTAAGTCTTAGAGCTCTGAACTGAATTCTATCTAATGCTTGTAATGTACTCTTGGCAGCTGTTCCATAAACCATACATCCATAATCTATACATGCTCGTATAATAGCCCTATAGATATCCATTAGTGACCGTTTATCTGCTCCCCATTGATGTCCAGAAACTGCTCTCATAACATTGAGCACCTTTTTACATTTAGTTTCAATATGCTTAATATGAGTTCTCCACAAACATTTTTCATCAAACCATAAGCCTAAATATTTAAACTCTGTCACCCTCTCCATACTTTGTCCATGTAATTTCAGATGAGTATTGCTTATATTTCTCTTTCCGGTAAATAGCATGTAGCAAGACTTATCACCAGACATCTTAAACCCCCAGTCATACGACCACTTTTCAACATTGATTATAGCCTTTTGAATTTTACTGATCACATGTCTAATATTTCTTCCCCTTTTCCAAATTGCTCCATCATCGGCATATAACATGGAGCCAATATCTCTGTCAATGTCCATAAAGACGCCATTTATCATAATATTAAATAATATAGGGCTAATAACACTACCTTGGGGGATCCCATTTACTATAGTAAATTCTTCAGACACGGCATCTCCAACTTTTACCTTGAATGATCGACCAGACAAAAAATCCAATATCCAGTTATACATCCTTCCACTAATACCTATTTTATGCATTTTAATCAATAGGCCCTCTCTCCACATGGAGTCATATGCTTTCTCTATATCAAAATAGACTATAGCCATAATCTCCTTCATACTTATTGCTTTCTCTGCCTCGTTGCTAACTTTTATCAATGCGTCAAGTGTCGATCTACCTTTACGAAAGCCATTCTGCGATTTATTTAGCAAGCCCCTTTGCTCTATAAAATAAGTTAATCTGCTTGTGATGATCTTTTCCATCCACTTGCACAAATGAGATGGCAGTGCTATTGGTCTATAATTGCCAGCATTAGCTAGGTCTTTACCAGGTTTACCAAAAGGTAGAATCAAAGCACTCTTCCAGCTGCTTGGCATTACACCTTCCCTCCTAATCATATTAAACAATTTACAAATAATTTCCAAGGCTTCTTCTGGTAATTGTCTAAACATAGCGTAGCATAGTTGGTCTTGACCTGGAGCAGTATACCCACTTCCCTTCAATGCTGTTTTCAGCTCCTGTATTGAAAACTCCATATCAAGGGGTGTTCCTTCATTGCCCTTTTTCTTTCTAACTTCCTGTATGTGCTGCTAAAATTTCTTCTTTTCTCTGTCTGTGCCTCTCGTGTAAATTACTTCCGCTATGAACATTTGCAAACTTCTTCCCCAATAACGCAGCTTTCTCCTCATTTGTAATTGCCCGATATTCTCCGTCTATCAAAACTGGGATTTTAATTGATTTTCTTTTCCCACTCATCTTTTTGATCATCGCCCAAACATCACGTAACTCTATTTCTCTCCCAATAGCTGAACAGAATTGCCTCCATGCATTCCTCTTTGATGACTTAATAACTTTCCGTACTACCGCTCTCTTGCTTTGATAATCGGTCAGATTATCTTGGGTCAAAAGACTTCTTAACTTTCTGTAGGCACGATTTCTTTCTTTAATGGCATTTTTACATTCCTCATTCCACCATGGAACCATTTTCTTTTTCCCATTCACCTTACTCTTAGGAATGCATATTGATGCAGCACCAATAATCATAGCGGTCACTGCTCTCGAACAGCTGTCCACATTACTCTCAATAGATATTTCTTCACATGACTTCCTACACCATTCTATAAATTTTCCCCAGTTAGCTTTAGGAAAACACCATCTTTCTATTATATTACCCTTCTGAGTAAAGATACCACAATTTACTGAGCACCATATAGGATAGTGATCACTCCCTATATTAGATTCATTCATTGTATTCCATTCACACAAATTACTCATATTTCCTGAGACTAATGTAAGATCTAAGCAGGATACTGAGTTTCGAGTAACATCTACCCTGGTACTGCTTCCATCATTAAGACAAATGAATGATCTCTCCTCTATAAATTCTTCAACTACCCCTCCGTTGGCATCAGTGACCTCACTTCCCCATAATGTATTGTGAGCATTAAAATCTCCACACCAAATTTCTCTTTTTCCAATATTTCCTGATATCTCGTGAAACATTTCCATAGATAGATTTTACAAGGATTATAGAAGTTCACTAACTTTATATCTCCTCTTGGCCTACATACTTCTATCATAATACATTCATACTGTTCTGGAACATTCATCTTTCTATATGCTAAGTTATCCTTGATAAATGTTACACACCCTCCACCTTGTTTTCCAATTCTATCACATCTGACAGAGCTGTATCCTGAAATGACAAAGTCCAATTGAGGTTTCTTGAATGCAAATAACATCTGGTGTAACTGTCA
Source organism: Lycodopsis pacificus (assembly GCA_028022725.1). Taxonomy (NCBI): domain Eukaryota; kingdom Metazoa; phylum Chordata; class Actinopteri; order Perciformes; family Zoarcidae; genus Lycodopsis; species Lycodopsis pacificus. The sequence goes on from CM051700.1 coordinate 3,796,598, forward strand.
GATCAGCTCCAACCTTCTTGAATTCTTGCCCATTTGCAATTAGACTTCTGGCATTCCATTGTAGGATATGCAACACCATTATGAGGTTAATCACCCTGAGCCTGTACATCATAGTTGGGAGGGTTCAACATCTTGTGAATCAGATCAGCCTTAACTTCTTTAATCCCCAGTATCTCTATGGCTGCCTCTACGATTGTCTTTATTCTGTCACTTTTTCTTTTTTGTTGAATTGCCAAATTCATAGTTTTGCAGATGAAGGCTACAAAACAGATTTTATCTACAATTAGCGTGTCCTCATTTATCTCTTTTATGCATGGATTTAACTCTGATCTAGGACAGGGGGAAGGTCCACAGGAGGTTGTCTAATCCCAGATTCTCTTATATCATTCCTGTGGCTTTCCCTGGGTGTAACTTTATCATTTTCCTTCACTTTTTTAACTGCTTCCGCATAAGACACTTGATTAAGTATTTTATATTTCTGCACTTCCTTTGCTTGTATTTGAACTGGGCATCCTCCAAAAGCAGCGCTGTGTTCCCCGCCGCAGTTACAACATTTAATTTTTACATCTTGACCACATTTTCCGTATTCATGCTTGCCTCCACATCTTGCACATCTCTGCTTACCCTTACATTGCCCTGCGGTATGTCCCATCTTTGACACTTGAAGCATCTTAAAGGAGCTGGAATAAACTCTTTTACATCATAGCTCATATATCCAATTCTTATTTTCTTAGACAAGATATTTTCAAACTCCAGCAGCACTGATAGGCAATCAGTTTTCTTTCCATTTCGATTTACTTGCAGTCTGGAAGCTTTCACTACCTTTCCTCCTTTCACTTCCTTAATTATCTCATCTATGGACACTGACAATGGCACATCCTGTATAACACCTCTCAGCTTTGAAACGCTCCCAGGAATATGACAGCTGATCCTTTCTCCATTCAACGTTTCAGCTCAGAGGATCTTCTCTCATTGCCTTTGAGCTGCAGCAAAGATCAAAAGACGCCTGTTGCTTAAAAACTTGGCAAACTTAATCTTTGCTATTTCCTTCTCTATTGCCTTTGTCAGTTTTAACGGGTGGGCCCTTTCATTCTTAAACGCAATCACAACTTTCCATTCAGTTGAGTCATCCTCCTTCCCCAGACTTGATCTAGTAGCCTTCACTTTTTTACTCTCCTCGCCAAAATCACTTCCGGAACGGCCTGAACTGCCGCTCCCCTTTCTCCTCTTTCTGTTAGCTTCTTGCCATGGCATATTATCATTCTCACCATCCGAACTATCACCCATGATATCTGCATTCACGGTACATTTGTTGCTCAACCACACAATTCTGTTCTCTTCTCGTACTCCACCACTTTTCCAACAAACTTTCTTTCTCTGGTCTCGTCGCACACTCCTTTACTGTCCCTCTGTACGGTCCACATCTTTAGATTACACTCTGCAATTATTACTTCAATCCCTAAAATCATGTTCTACATATTAAATCGTTCAAAATAAACAGTGACACATTAAATCATAATCAAATTAAATCAATGTGGTCACATTTTTGGGTGTGCCACACACACACACACACACACACACGTCTATTTTTTACAACATAGACTTCATTCAAACATCAAAACATTCAGCTCAACTATGACATGTGGGCTAAATACTTTTCTTTTCAGTTATATTCAACGTTTTCCGTGACATTTTGGCAGTTCAAATGAATGTACAGAAATATATGAAGCCCTGGCATGAATTCAGTCAGGAAGACGATACTCTTTCATGCTTCAGCCTGTAGTTTATTTCTCATACATCTGCCAATCACTCCTCATGCATGCTCACTCATTATTTCCTTGCTGTCATTGTTCGAGGCTGTTAATCAGCTGTTTAGATCAGCTGGTCTCCTCTGTCCAACAGCACAATGACACGATTACATTGTTAGCCTATCATCTTGCTGCTGTCTCTTTAAATATGATTGGCTCCCTGCCTTCAGTATGTTCATGCTGCTGTTAAGCAACCCTCCACCTCCCCATCTCCTCCCAGTCTTCATCAGATTCATCAACTCATCATTCTATCAGCCTCATCAGCACCACCAGTGTCTGGACTCCACAGGGGGGTTTATCTTGCTGCTGCTCAGGGCAGACGCCCCGCCATTATAAATCTCCCTGTAGAGTCCAAGCACCACAGACTGTGAAGACTTTAGCATCACATATCATCTGTTAATAATAAACTATCATCTTTTCCTCACCTGACTTGTCTCTCCTGATTGACATAAGTTTGACACAAATTCATGCATTTTCAACTACTCAATCATAGATTACGGAGAAGTTCAATCCAAACTTACAAATGTTCCACATACTTGTGTGTAGGACTGCCCCTTCAGCAGAAGCCTCTGTGTCACTAACACTGTTGAGCTGAGGCCCCGGAGTCATTCCGTCCTTCCTCATTGTCCTCCTCTCACTGCACTACCGCCAAGCTGCACTGGTGAGTTCAACCAGCCTTCACACAGTGATATCAAGAGGCTTTGTGTTTGATTGATTGATTGATTGATTGATTCCCACAATAATCTGTATTTAACACGATATGCTTCTTTATGTAATGTATATATGCATACTTTGCTGGTTCATTCTGGTTTGAAACTGGCATATTGATGGTCTTTATTAAATATCACATGACCACGGAGTTTATCAGATCAAACGGCACTAAAAGTAAGCTAAACTTTCAACCTCACAAGTTACTGAAATGACTCATGACATGAAAATCAATTCTTATTAGTCTGTCATAGTGACAAGCAATAGTTAGATTCAAACAAACGTTACAGTCTTAAGCTAATGTAAAGCTGCAGAAAAGCAGGTTTCTACTTTGATGTAAAAACTAGTGCTGGGCAAGTTAACGCGTTATTATCGCGTTAACGTATTCATTAATTAACGCCGACAATTATTTAATCGCGCGTTAACGCAGTTTATTTAATTAATATTTGTAAAGTGCGTTGCTCACTGGCAGCGGTGGAGGAAGTCTTCAGACTACGTGGATGCAGCGTGTGGGAGGAGTTTAGATAAACTAAAGCAACACAAGCTAACAGATGCTACAGAGAAGTGGAGACAAACTGCAGGTGAGTGTTGTGGAAGATGTCGGTCTGAGGAACGTTCTCAAGCTGCGTTCACGTCGCATTTGTTGTGAACGCAGCTTTAGGATCTCAACGAATGACGTCACGTATGAGCCTCAATAACTGCTGCTAACAAGCACCTGATGTGTTTAAAGTGTTTAAACCAAATGTTATTGACCTTTTGTTCATATAGCAGTACTTTAAAATATAAGTGCACAATACACTACTCTTGAATTAATTATTGAACTTTGCCATAACAATGAGATTAAACATTGTAGTCGTTGCCCAGCACTGGTAAAAAGTAAAACTATAATATCACATTCACAGGTCATTGGTAATAACTATAAAACACATTATGAACATTATTTATTGTAAAATAGGCAGAACTTTGAGTAGTTAATAAGGCACAAGACCTAACAAGATATACTAGTCAATGGCATAATATTACACATATTATATATTTCTTACATATTTCACTCATAAGGATTTCTTCTGATTGTTAATAATGCCATTGTCTGGATATCTGTTCCAGATGATACTGAAGGTAATATGAATGAAGGATAATTACATTTAACAGTTATATTAATATATAATAGAGAAAGAAATTACAGCTTTATTATAATAATTCAAAAATATATTCAGTATTGATTTACTTATCAATAAAACCTTTTTGTAAGATCTTAGAAAAGTACGTAAATTACATTGATAACTACAGATTGTATTTTTAATTATGAGTGTGTGTGTGTGTGTGTGTGTGTGTGTGTGTGTGTGTATGTGTGTGTGTGTGTGTAAAGGGTGGATGGATGAAATATAGGGCGGCAGTGGAGAACTACGAGAAAGCACAGGAAAATAAATAAATAAGTAAAAGAACAAACAAAAAATGACAACTTTCAATCCTCTACAAAAATTCTACTCTTTATATTCAGGGTTACAAAATATAAGACTCAAACCTGGTAAGCTGATAGTGACACATTTCTGGGAAGAAGTATTGCAACAAGACAGGATTGTTTTACTGCTCAGTCAGCAATTTCTGTTCTCTATTTTGAGAGAGTAAAATAAGGACTCAACATAAGACGACGAAGTCCACGCATTAGTCATTGGTCAGTTATTTCAAAACACAACTCTGTACTTTCATCTTTGAAAGCGGTTACTCCGTTATTATACATTGTTTGGATCCTCATTAGTATTCACAGCGGCTCTTCCTAATTTCTACAGGTGATAAATGATCAAATACATGTATGTAGTCAATAAGAAGCATAGTTACTAACCCAATAAAACATCATCTATACACATCTAACTGCTCCATAAAATAGAACAGCAGTTTGGTACCTGACGATTGCCCTGTGTTTGTGTAATACATGGGCCCTGTTGTTTTTGCATATTAAACTTCATATTTGGCAATAAAGTTGATCCAAAAAAACAAACAGACTGTAAGTTCAATAACACGCAGCACAGCAAAGCAAGCCCACAGCCAAACGTTTCATTAGCACAGGAGGAAAATATGGAAGAACACGTGAACAATGCAGTCAAAACTCTTGAAATTGCTTACTGTACAGAGCTGACCTACTCATGCCTGAGAATGTTTTGTTTGTATATAGATAAGGGGACCTTCAGGTGGGCAAATATACCTTGCAGTGATATAAAATGGCCTGTCAGTACATATAGCACTGCCCACAATAAAGTCATAACCTTCAGTGTCTAGCTAGGCTGCTAATCACCTGCAAATCTATCATCAACCAATCACTATAGCACAGATAACAGCATGTCAGCACAACACATTATTATTACAGGATTGCCCAACACAGGGCTTTGGTAAGGCACTAGAATGTGTTTCAAACTGGTAATATAACTGAACAGCAAGCTTAGCGCCAGAGAAAAGTCAATACTGATGTTCTGTTTGATGAGTGACTTTAAACACGTCATTTCCTGACACCTAACACGTTCGCACTGCGGTGGGAGCAGAGGGGCAGATGAGGTTGTGTTTGTGCTGATTAGGTGGCAAATTTGGTGCTCGTTTTAGCATCAAATTAAAGCCTCAGATAGCTCATTGCAGACGCAGGATCATTTTCTCGGCTTTGATTGACATCAGCACATAAACTTCTCTGACGTGCATGTTTAATCAACTGATCAGGTTCATTACTTGTCAAGTCCGAAACCTCCACACTGCTGCATGCAGCTTTGCTTTTGGTAGTTGAGCTGCTTCCCTCTGTTGTTCGAAAAAAGGGGCGGGACCTGGAACGGTTGCTTGCAGCTAGGTTTTTAGTTTCTTACTTTAGCTTGGTATCTTTCTTCAGGTCGTTTTGGGGGATGAGCTCTTTGGCTGAGATCTTCAACACTTTTGGTTTATTTTCATTGAACTTTGAGTATGGTAACATTTCTCCAGACCGTAACAACCCTATTGTTTGTTTGACAAGACATCCAGAATGCAGTGGTATACAGACACAAAAGTTTGACTTTATTGATCAGCCTGAATTACAGAATGTTGAAAGATATAATCTTAAAAGGAACAAATGTACCAAAAGATTTTAATATTTAGTAAAGGTCCGGTTCATTTACTATTTAGAGTTAACTTGCATGACATTTTAGCATGCAGCCACTTACATTTGGCCACCCTTCTTATGCTGCGGTCACACCGGTCGCGTTTTTTATTTTACGCGCGTCGAGATTACATACAAAGTCTATGCACAGACGCGATGAGACTGGCGCGCCGCGATTTTGCGATTGCGCGGTGCGTTGGACGAGTTATAGCAGTGCGGTGGACGCCGCAAAATCGCCAAAGCGCGAGTTGAAATTTTTCAACTTCTGCGACATAATCGCGTGACGCTGTGGCGCGATAGCCTATCAGCGTTGAGTTGCTGCCCCCGTCATCAGTGCCGTACCTCCTGCCCGTGCTGAATCGCAAACAACAATGGAGGACAAATAAATCCTGTAGCCGTCTGTGTAAACAGCGACCGGCGGCTTGCTAGACACAGTGAATACAGCTCGATACAATCCACGGAGCTCCTCTGAACAATATTATGAACCAGACATGACGGCGTTTAGTTTCCCGGGATATCTGTGACTTCCACAACACGTAGGAATATAGGTTATTCTTTCCATGGTTAATGGCGGACAGTTGAACGGATCCAGGTCTATAAACCACGCCCCCTCTCCGGCACTACGAGATTTTGCGGCGTTTGGTCTGAACACGACGCGTTGGACGTGATTTTGCAGTGTGTCAAAATATCAACGCGACCGGTGTGACCGCAGCATTACAGGAGAGAAAAGACTGGCTTCTACGTTGTGTGTCAGAGTGTAGCTGAAGTCCAGTAGCTGAAGTCCAGTATGTGATAAGGACCAGCTGTGTTTCATGAGAGATGTCTTCAACTACCAGCCAACAGACTAACCTTTATATCTTTATTGTCTCACAGGTCAAATCCCAGCCATGAGCTCTGAAGAACAATATCAGCTGTTCATGGATCTTTTCAATGACACCTACTATAACACTGAGTATGTGTCCAATGAAACTGTCCGGATATGTGAAAAGCAGGCTGTCAACGAGTTTGGTGCGAGATTCATCCCAGTTTTCTACTATGCCAACTTCCTCCTGAGTTACCTTGGTAATGGGCTCGTCCTCTTCATTATCTACAAGTATGAGAAGCTCTGCACAGTGACAAACATCTTCCTCCTGAATTTAGTCCTGTCCAACCTTCTCTTTGCCGCCAGTCTCCCCTTCTGGGCAACCTACCATATGTCTGAGTGGATTTTTGGGATGGTTCTGTGTAAGATGGTCAGCAGTGCCTACTTCATCGGCTTCTACAGCTCCATCCTCTTCCTCACGCTCATGACATTTGACCGATACCTTGCAGTGGTTCACGCAGTGGCAGCCGCTAAGAGCAGGAAAAAGGCATATGCCATCATTGCCTCAGTGGCAGTTTGGTGCATTAGTATTGTAGCGAGTGTGAAAGAGCTGGTTCTCCAAAATGTGTGGAAGAGTCCGTTAAATGGCCTGACATGTGAGGAGTCAGGATACACTGAGAGCACCATGCAGCACTGGCGTCTGGTCAGTTACTACCAACAATTCCTGCTCTTCTTCCTCCTCCCTCTGGCCATGGTGATGTACTGCTACATCAGCATCACTGTCCGCATCCTATCCACCCGCATGAAGGAGAAGTGTCGCACCATGAAACTCATTTTTGTCATCATCTTCACCTTCTTCGCCTGCTGGACACCCTACAATATTGTGATCCTCCTTCGAGCTATTCAGATCTCTCGCCCCAGTCAAGGTGACGACTCGTGTTCGGATGACGAAAGCCTGGATTATGCACTGTATGTGACCCGGAACATAGCTTATTTGTATTGTTGCATTAGTCCCGTGTTTTACACATTTGTGGGAAAGAAGTTCCAGAGCCACTTCAAAAGGCTGATGTCTAAGAGGATCCCCTGTCTGAAAAGACACATGAGCCTCAGCAGCCACAGCACCAGAACCACATCCCAGAGGACACCGCACTCTGCTTATGAGTACTAAAATACCCCACAAACAAGCCAGAAATCTCACTGTAATTATGGATTCAGAGCTCAACCTGAACAGCCATATCAACAATTACAAAATCAGCCTACTATCAGCTGAAGAATATATCAAGGATTAGAGGACTTATGTCTCAACAGGATTTGTAAAAACTTGTCCACGCATTTATCTTCAGCAGACTGGACTACTGTAACGGTGTGTTTACAGGTCTCTGTAAAAAGTCTGTCAGAAAGCTGCAGCTCGAGTCCTCACTAAGACCAGGAGGGTGGATCACATCACCCCAGTTCTCCACATTCAATTAATATATTAATCAATTTCCTGCAACAACTTACACTGTTTTTTAATGTTTTAATGACTGTTTTTATTGTTTCAATCAATGTTATTAATTGTTTTTAAATCTCCTTTACTTTTGCCTTATGTTTTGATTATTTTTATGTGAAGCACTTTGAATTACCTTGTTGAAATGTGCTATACAAATAAACTTGCCTTGCCTAGACAGACAGGCAGACACCAAATTTCACTCCAAACATGGAGTTCAATGCTTCAAATCAAATCTTTCAGCATTAAAGGTGACATATACTATAATATATTATATAATATAGAGAATATAGCAGCAACCTATATTCTATGTAAATATATAAGGGAGCAGAGAATGAAGTTGCTCTCTCCCTCTGTTGTAATCCGAGCTTCTCTCTGCTCTGTTGACAATGCCGGGCTGGCTTCATGGGCTTTTAGTGCATGTTCGTACACATGAGTGTGCCCCACTGGCTTGCACATGGCGGTTACAGCTGATAGCGCCCACCCACCGGCCCCCCTCAGGTAAACACTGTTGGCTCTGTCAGCACTTTTACCATAGTTAGCACTGTTCGCACCGTTAGCTGTAAACTGCTGGTCAGCGTTGCCATGTTGAGAGCCGCCCAGAGTCAATAGAAATTCTCCCAATCTCGTATATAGCACCTTTAACTTCCTTAGATAAGTTAATCAGTTTCAAGACTGCAAAACTACGGACTGCTTAACATCTACTTCTTACATTCAAGTTGTTAGCTTTTATCATACTTCTCTTTTTTTAGCATGTGTTGCGTTTGTGCAAGATTCCTTCATGTTTCAAGCCTTCTTGAAACATGAAGGTTTCTTATGTTTCTTTTCCCACATGTCTTATGAGACTCATACTGCTGTTAAATAAAATTCAAGAAAAAGATACAACAAAAGAAATATTGTTTTCTCAGGTGGCTGATAGGTGACCCTTATCTGACACGATAAGGGTCTTAGGCCATATCCACATTAGGCCGTGTGTCGTTGGATGCAGAGTTCTCAAATAGAACCGATCTCCGTCCACACGGGAGTTTTCAGCATTATTCATCAGGTTGATCTGCATCCACACGGCAGCCGTAGAAGGCGGACAGCACGTGACCATTAACGTACACTGGGCATGCGCGTGATGGTGTAAACAGGAAGTGGATTGCTTGCTTAGTTAAAAAGAAATATGACAGAGTAATAAAGTACGTTAGTCTTTAATAATGAAAGGTTGTATTTGATACTTAAGATCTTCCTCTATAAACTCAAACAGACAGTTCGTGGAAAGTTTTATTTTTCAGATGTAGTTACAGCGCTGCGGGTGTGTGTGTGTGTGTATATATATATATCTCCCCAACTTTACTTTAAAATCAACACTTACACGGAAACGTTTACTCGATTATGGTCCATAAATGTGGTCAACACACGTCGATCACTCGCTTCCATGTGTTGTTGCCGTGGGGCTGATGAATGTAACGTTAGCTCCATCGGGGTATTCCTTCATGAGATACGGCATCAGGGGATAAGCTGGGTCACCCAGCAGAAAAAGACTAAGGTCTCTCAAGGCTACCAAACGGAAAAAGTAAAACGAATCAGCGTCGATCACTCGTTTCCTCTGTGTTGTTGACAGTTTGTAGCTCTAGCTTTGAATAGCATTTATTGCTAACTGTAGCTTCAGTAGCTGTAGCTGATCGCCGATGGTCAATCAGCTCGCTGATCACTAGAATAACAGCTGCTTCCTCCACATAAATGCAGACTTTTTACTACACAACAGCTGCTAGTACGCAACAGGTAATACAGCATGTCCGGCTGATAGCGTCTCTGGACTCGGGAATTGTCGCTCATCGCTCAAAGAATAGCTCGCCTCCTCCGCCTGTAGGGAATAGCAGCATTGTAAAATGACGCATTTAACTCCACAATAGCTGCTAGTACAGACAACACAGCAAGCACCTGTATGACTTTAGTGCTGTTTCCTTGCTCTCTCTCTCTCAACACTTACACGGAAACGTTTACTCGATTATGGTCCATAAGTGTGGTCAACACACGTCGATCACTCGCTTCCTCTGTTGTCTGTTGTTGCCGTGGGGCTGATGAATGTAACGTTAGCTCCATCGGGGTATTCCTTCATGAGATACGGCATCAGGGGATAAGCTGGGTCACCCAGCAGAAAAAACAGGGGCATCAGCAGATCGCCGATGGTCAAGCAGCTCGCTGATCGCTAGAATAACAGCTGCTTGCTCCACATAAATGCAGACTTTTTACTGCACAACAGCTGCTAGTACGCAACAGGTAATACAGCGTGCACAAAACCGGCGCTATCAGCGTCTCTGGACTCGGGAATTATCGCTCGAAGAACAGCTCGCCTCCTCCGCCTGTAGGCAGTAGCAGCATTGTAAAATGACGCATTTAACTCCACAATAGCTGCTAGTACAGACAACACAGCAAGCAAGGCTTGCCGTTCGTTATCCATGTTGAAATGAATCGCTGCTGGTCGCCCGGCTGTTTGTTTTCTTCCGGGTACGGGTCACGTGACAGTGAGTGTGAGGAATCAGGGACGGAGACGTCATGGCTGGTAATAACCAATCCAGTAGCGAGCACATGGATCGCGTCGGCGTACATCCGTATACACCCGTATCTCACGCCTACACTCAACCAAAACCCCGGAGGTCTCAAATAGCTCCAACCTCGGCGGAGTTCTCAGGTTCCTCCGTTTAGGGCGCTCCAAAACTCCGGCGTGGTGTGGCTGCTCAGTGTAAACGTAGGAAAAGTGGAGGCAAACTGGAGTAATGTGGACTAGGCCTTATAGTCCAAGACTAACTTAGATGCTTTTCTACTGTCAAAGAATCCAACACAACAGCATGTGTTAGACCACCTGTGCCCAATAGTCGATCGGAGGTAGTGCGGGTCGATCGCATGCATTCAAAAGAAATGAGATGTCCGCATGGCATTTGACACTTGATGTTCTAACACACGGGTCACCACGTATGCGCAGTCAACCGCAAAACTCCGGCGAGCCTTCCAATTTATTTCTACTAAAGCTAAAGCTGTAGCGCCATGATTTGGGAAACTTCCAAAACCTCGCGTCAGAACTGGAGACTCAGCGGAAGGCGTGTGCGTAACTTGACAGTGCGCGCTACACAGAGCAGGTTGACAAGTGGCTGTCAGAGTTTGACAAACGCTTTCAGGACTTTGCTTTACTCGAGCCAGTTGCTACACTTACCGGTATGTGCTGCACATTTCGGGAAGATATTGAGGTTGATTTACTCGCATCAAAAATGTCAATGCTGTTTCACCTGAACTCGTCTGGAGTGGAGGATGAGTGGCCCTCACTCACAAACATACAACTCACAAATGAATATTTTTCCTTTTAAAAGGGCTGAAAGGATCTGTGTAGGATTCAGTGGCATCTTACAGTGAGGTTAAACATTGCAACCAACTGAATACCCCTGTGGTCACACCTTAGCAAGCGCTATTTGAACACCTGCCCCCTATACCAGGATTAGTGCAGGAACCTTAATGTCAATGTGAGTTGAGGCAGACCTCAGCAACCCAGTGAAGGACATAGCATGTTGTGCAAAGTAATTGTTCAACATTGCTTTTCGTGAGGAAATTGAGTCCATGTTTCTACGTGAGGCTGAGAGATTTTAAGCATCCGCCTCCCATCTGCTGTTGGTCTGGTCCTTAAACTGAGTGTTTCAATCTTGTTGAGTCAATGTTGACTGCAAAGTGTATGTTTGCAGTGTGATGTATTTGACATATCTTATACAAGTGCTTTAAAATAAACTCAACCCTTAAATAAATATGTCAGTCAATAGCATCTGTTGTTTTATGGGAACTATTTCTTTTCTAATTCTTTTGTGGGTTAGGGTTTAGATCGTTTCCCTTTTATGTTTCCTGTTGCAGTTTCCTGTCAGCTAAGCACATTCCTCTGAGTCACTGTAGTCAAGTCTTGCCAACATAAATGTATGATAACTTAGAGGTGATTTGAACATTTGGTTTGAGGCATTACACTAAAATCACATATTAGAAATTAGTATTAGTTTAAGTGTCACATCGAAATAATAGAATTACAACACAGTCAGTGCATATGATATAAATGATTCATATAATGAGTAGTAAGCAGAATATTAATGGGTAAATTACGACTACTAATAACTACAGCAGCAGTAGTTATAATATAACTGTCACGGGGCATGATGGAGGACTCAAATGCAGACCAGGCAGAGTAGCGTGAAGCCGGTATTTATTGAACACAAAACAGGAATAGTTACCAACACAACAGGAAGTCTAAGCACAAGACAAGAGACGAGACGAGGGGGAAATCCAGCAGGAACGAGACAGGGCAGGCAGACGGGGAAACCGGGAACAGGACAAGACAAACGGGCGGGTAGAACACAAACAATGACCTGGCAGTGAGTGACTGAGAGACAGGGCTTTATAAAGTGGGTTGAACAGGTGAGGAGAGTTGTGCTGATGAGGAGGGAGTGACTGGCAGGTAGAGTGAGGAGGGTGAAGCTACACAAAGACACACACAACACACAAGGCAAAGCCTGATCGTGACAATAATAATAAAGTTATACAAGCAATAATGGTAGCAGTGCAAGTAATAGAAATGTGACTAACGGTAGCAGAGGGTGTCAGACTGGGCCTCGACAGGAGGCAGGACCAGGGTCCAGGCATAACCACCATCCATGGAAACCTGCCATGTTAAGGGGTAGCTTCTTCAACGTCAATGTCACAAATATCAGATGCTGAGATATCCTGACCTTTTGTCCCTAGTATGGTGCTTTGTTAAGAAGTTTGACTAACGCCGTCTTAGATTACATCTAATATTCAACTCACTTGGATTCCGAACTGCAGATCAATCCGTGTGAGTCAGGTGATGATCTCCCTCTGCAACCACAGTCAACATCCCAACAGAGCCACTTACACTCCGGAGTGCACATACCTCGGCCTTGTGGGGACTTAACACTTCAGCCTATATGTTAGATTACTTCTCCCCAACTCCTGATGCTGTAGATCTCAGTCCTCTTCTATACAAATGGACATAGGCAAAGCCTCCCTCACACACAGTTCTTAACAAGCTACCATGGTGCTCTCCCAGTGTGCTCTTCTCCTTGCATTGGCTGTCTTCATATCCACAATCAGATACATTAGAGACTGGACTATAGCCCATCGCCAGTCAGCCCTTAAAGGTAAAGGCATTCCCTGCAAACACAGTGACAAAAAGCTAGTTTGTTTCACCTTTACTCAGCTTCCATCAATACTCCAACAAACACCAGGCTTACTGTGCTTAGAACATCCTCGCCATACTTTTTATCCCAGTGTTTGTCCACGTTTGCCGAACAACAGACTCCCTTACATCAACATTCTCTGTTTAGAGCATATTGTACACCACTCTACGATGCACACTTGTGGTCAAACTATAAAAAAACAAGCTTCCAGAGACTTCAAGTAGGTTATAATGATGCCATGAGAATATTACTAAAGAGACCGAGATGGAGTAGTGCCAGTGAAACGTTTGTGGCTGCAGGAGTATACTTTCCAAACTGTTTTACGAAATCTTATATATATATTTATTTGCCGGCTTAGTCTAAAAATGAGATCTTCTTGGTTTTATCCAACATAAGTTTAGCACCACATGCTACCAGTCCCAGCTGTGGAGACATTGGTACAGCTGTCTCTTTGTAAGGCACTGCTGGGCCTAGTACTTTTATTGTTCTTTTGTATGTAATTGTATCGATTTGTCTACCATATACCATTTACCAGTTGGACACAGCAACCTTAACAGTACACTGGTATCATAGGAAAACATCCAATAGGAAACTTACACTGGAAAGACTTATGACAAACTAAACATAGGGCGGGCAGAGAGCAGAATACAAGTATATCAGAGAGTGGAGACAGTGCTGAAGGGCTGGCTGCTGAAGTGGTTCGGCTACATTTTCTTCAGAGCGACTGGTCTGACAAACGTCAGGAAAGTGCGGGGAAATAGACCTGAGGGTGGCAGTAATGCAACATCGTGATGCCAACTGACCTAAAAACTCAAAGAAGAAGAAGAAGGAGCGGAGGCGGAAGTACTTCAGCGTGTGTGTAATGCAGTATGTCAGTCAGGGTCGCTAACAAAATAACTATGTTTCCAGTGAACATTGCGCGTAGATTAGGGCAGTGTGCAGGTTCTCAGTCGCGCAGTAACGCAGTCCTTCGGGTCGCGCGACACGCTGCTCCGCTCACCGTGTGCTGTTTCAGAGGAGAGGGGAGGAGCCAGCTCCATGCTCACGGAAGCGCCTTCCTCAACCTAACCCCACAGGTACACCTTCACATTTATACTCCAAAAGCATTCCCTGCTCAATGACATTCCATTGTTTTCAATTCAATTTATGTTGATCGCGCAATATCACAAATCACAGCTTTGCCTCACAGGGTTCTACCCTCTGTACGCACGTGACATCCTCTGTCCTTGAAGCCTCACATCAGAGCAGACAGACACGACACATGTCATGAGAGAAGTAATAGCGGTAAACATGATTACAACTAATAACAGCAGCAGTGGCTATAGTAGAATAATAATACATACTATATAATCAATAATTAGTATTAATAATTGACAATAAAAGCAGTAATAGCACTAATATAAATATAAATGTGACTAATAATAATAAAGATAGTAGCAGTGTGAGAGAGAGGAGCTTGGTGTGTCCCAGCCGTCCCCTGGGAGTCTATGCCTAAAGCATGGCCAGACTAACATGATCCACCGAAGGTGACTGATGTGCTTCACCCTCTTCAGGTAATGACGCTACTGCCGATTGCAACTTGAAACGTCACAAAATGCAATTCAAAACGCTTTTCAGGGGGTTTCCATGACTTGCTCGTCCCTTTCCATCGAGCATCGCACTGTAACACCGTAACACCCTGTGTATTATAATGCAGAGACCATGAGCTATGCATGTTTTAACAGTGTATATATTTTAATAGTTTGTGTGTGTGTATGTGTATATATATATGTGTATATGTATATATATATGATAGGCATAATATACTTTATGACAACACAGTACATAGTATAATAATAGTACTTCACTCACCCATAATGCAGACAAAGAAGTCCAAACGCTGTGTTTCGATTCTTCTGGACTGTGGAGTGAAAAAACGATCAAACCTTTACTGAAATGTTTTGCATCTGATTGTCCCGTGTATGTGACGAGATAGGATTAGGGGGAGCCATTTAGAATGAACAGCTTTCAGGACATCACAACAGACTCCAGATGTCTAACAGAGTCCTAACAGCCAGCTCTCATTGTGCATTGTGTTCTGTGTCCCAGTGTCCGTCCACCCGCTGTCTCTCCACCGTGTCCCACTCCGAGGACGGGAACCTCATTTACACCGGCAGCCTGGGCAGCGCTGTTCGAGGTGAGTTCACTTTGTTTTCCTGCGTCTGATATGAGAGAGGTTGCTGGTCTTTGCCTCAGGGGACCCAGTATACCATGTATGACATTATTAGTCCATAGGACTGTATCCAGAACAGATACAGGCACCAAAACCTTACCTACACTACATGTATTATCAATTTAAAATGCATTATGTCTGTGGTGATCATATCAGTAGATTACAGCAGCTACAAGCTGAATCTTAATGACGTTCATTACTCTGATGATACAAGTAGGGCTGCAACAACGAATCGATTTTATCCACAATAATCGATTCTTGAAATAGTTTTCATTATCGATTATCAAATTTCATTATCGATTCGTTGTGTCGTGCGATTATTACGCCACTCAATAAGTCGCGGAGATGTTTGAGAAAAAAAAAAGGGAAAAACAGCGGAGCACAGCAGGTTGTTGAAGTGGAGCTTCTGATGACGACCAAGACACGTCTGGTTTTGAACGGAACACTTTACTTCCTGAAAACTGCAGTTTAACAACTGTTACAGTGAACAGACCCGACATATACGTTAGGTTTTCACTTATCGTTATCATTGTTGTCGTGAATAAGCAAGTATCATGCATCATGCTACTTCCTGTCTCTTCACAGTAAAATCACTTCCGTTTTCATGCTCTTCACAATAAAAGTAAACTATTTACAACGGAGGAAAGAGCATCGGACCCGTAACGTTGTTCTGAAACATGGCGGAGGCAGAGGAATCAGCACGACCCAAGTCGTCCAAGGTGTGGGAGCATTTCACACTTAATACATTTAAAAAGTGTGTTCATTGCAAGATATGCAAAAGCGACATGATATGGCACGGGAGCACCACGGTGATGATTCAGTTTGTGAGTGTAGTGCAGAGAACAAGTTCTGACGTTCAAACAAATCCTGTTAAGTTTTCTGATTTGTATTTTTCTTTATTTTTTATAAATTATTTATTGTTCTGACAGCTCAGGCCCCTTTAAACAAAAATATACATATTTTTGTGCACAAGTGTATGTTTTTTGTGTTAGTCCATTTGTTTTTTTGTTTTTTAATTATTACTTTAACAGCTCAGGGATGTTCAAGGAGCAACCGGTTTGTGCACTTTCTGAAGATCACTTCTGTTTTTGAATAAAGGGTTGGAAATTAATGCTTTTTGTTTTTTTTATCCGATTAATCTAAAAAAGAATCACCCGATTAATCGATTATTAAAATAATCGTTAGTTGCAGCCCTAGATACAAGTCTGTTGTCTGGCTCGGTCACTCACGTTCGGTAAACTGCATTCAAGTGAAACTTTGTTTGAAAAAACGCGGTCAAGCCGACCGCTGCTTGGATTCTGATTATTATGTATTGATGGTGTATCGGTACGGGTGCTTGGAGCAGCCAAAAAGGACAAAAATGACCCAATAATTCAAAAACAAGAGCAATATTATCAGTTTCTAAAGGAGAAGCGCCTCGTGGGACTACTGTGACACAATATAGTTCTACTTTTAGAGTCAAAGCAACTGCAACTACTCTAAATGTACATTTCATACATTATAACCTAATTTTCAGTTTGGCAAACCTTCTGTTTCTGCTTTAAACTGCAGGTTTGGGGATATGTTACTCTGCAGTGAGTGACGCATCAACTTAATGCTGAACATGCAAACATTAGAGTGCTGCAGGAAGGAGTTCTAAACCCTGCACGTCTCCAAGCCAATGCTTTTTAATGTATTCTTGGTTAGATGCCTGAAAATAGGTTGTGGTTAACGCTTCGTTCTATGATGTCTCATACATCAGTAAATACCCTCTGATGAAGGTATTGTGTTAAAGAAGGCACGTCACAGCCACTGCTCCGCCTCTAAAGCCTTGTTGTATTCTAGATATAGCTTCATGTCAGCTCTTTATTTCTGGCAATTGCATTCATGCATTAAATCATAAAAGTAATGTTAATTTGTGAGGATTATCTTGCTGAACAGAAAGTGTAACTAACAGGAAGCTTTTCTCTCTTGTCAGGCGTGAAACTGTTTTCCTACAGCACCAGCGGGACCAGCCTCTTCCTGGTGCCCCACACCCTCCTGAAGACCGGACTAGTGGTCCAGAGCTTTGCCATGAAGGCCACTTTCTGTGGAGTCATTGGATTCTTCACCTTCCTCACCCCTGTCCTCCTCCACCTCATCACCAAGGGCTACGTGGTCCGCCTCTACCACAACCCGGACAGAGACACCTACACAGCCGTCACCTACAGCGTCTTCCTCACAGAAAAGAAGAGTGTGTTCCACCAGAGGCAGGTCAGGATCCCAGCCGTCAGCCAGATGTTCACCAGCTTCTATGCTGGTAAAATGGGGCTCCTGGTAAACCCGGACATGTTCCCCATTCCACAGGACTACAACCACCTGATGGGCTACGACAAGCCCTTCAGCTTTGACACAGACCAAGTCAATGAACCTGACGAGAGCTGAACTGTGCTGGAGTAGCAAGGATTCCTCAAACAATGTTTTGATGGATATTTCATGTTAATAAATTATATCATCATTAACCTGTAACCTGTCTCTCGCTCTCGCGCTCTCTCTCTCTCGCTCTCTCTCGCTTGATGAGATTGAGGCAACATTGGTCAAACACATTTGTCTTTCAATTATCTTACAGCTCTTTGCAAAGCATCAATTATTTTCAAGGTATTTAGAAAAGCACAAAGAATGAGAACATTTACGCAAAGTTTTATAACATGAAGAAGAAACATGATGCTACAGTGGGTTATCAAACAGCATGCCATTACACAGCAGTGCAGTCAAAGGAATACAAATGCAATACAATCAAATGTCAGGATGTATGCCATCGTTTTGTATGTGGGTAACACGTTCTTTTCCACAAACGTCATCCTACTTCATAAACATCAAAGACGGTCCTTTCAGGAAGAGGCTGGCTTCAGTCCTCACCGTGGCCCCACACATACTAAATCATATCGTTAACGCTGCGCAATCCTTTCCAAACATGGATGAAAATAAGAAGACTTTCTCAGTTATTGGGGTAATTGTAATTCCTAACATGGCGCAGTAGACGCTGGTTCCTAAGTGTAACAGTGTACGAGCATTTTGGCAAGTTGCTTGTGTTGCTTGTTACTTGCCGTCTTGGACGAGATGATCAGTTTCTTTTTGATCTCCCATTTCATCACATCTCATCCAGCACAGAAGTACGTCGAGGACGTTTCCAGCGTAGAAGCGAGTGGATGCAGGGGGACCTTCTAGTCTAGTCCATCACACCTTCCTAACAGCTGTACTCCGCTCTCTATCGTCTCAGACCTGTTCCACTCGTGTGGATGTTTTGACTTGGACTTGTCTTGATCTCAGCCTCCGGTCTAATCCTGTCTTTGGTCTCGACCGGCCCACGATCAGTTAGGTTTTATATTTTTATTTTTTTGTGGACAGCATGGCTGGCTACTATCGGCACACTGGAGAGCGGCCAGATCGCTTTATTTCTTATACTATTCTGAGTAGTGCAGATACTGATAATGTTCCACTGAAAACCAAAGTTCTGTCTTAACTTGCACTCGATACCCTTGTGGACTTCAGCATCTCAGCTGAAAAAGTGCTGACAAGCGCCTCCACCTGGGCGTTGGGAAAAGAACCTGGAAAAAAGAGCTTTGGTGGACACGGCTTCTCCTGAAGCAACCAGAACACCAAGGTCCTGTCCTCAGTGGGGTGTCAGGTCTGCGGTGACAGGTCCAGTCAAACATGTCGGAAGGTGTATCGGTTCACTTGTGATTGAGCTAGGCTAGCATCCAATCTTTGTGCTAACCACGGCTAAAGTCATCCCTCAACTGTCTCCATACTGAACCAAGATAAACTTCCTCTTATTGACCCTTGACCTGGAGTCAGATGGCACACAAGAAGATTTCCAAAATGTTGTAATAGAAACCTTGCGGCCCGTGGTTTCCCTCTTAGATAATAGATATGTTCTTGCACACTAGCATTGCTAACATAAGACAAACTACCTCAGAAATCTGAAAAAGCAAAACAAACCAGTGAGTCAAGCTCTTGTGGACTGACAGGACTCAGTTTATTCTTCAAAAGGTGAAGCTCCCCCTGAACTCATTTGGCATCAGAAACAGTCAAATAAAATATGCAAAGTTTCAGCAATCAATGCTCAAAAGTCATCAAGAGATACATGTCAGTCACGTAGATGCAAAAACAAAAGTGTGACATTAACTTTCCGGCCGTAGTCCAAATGATGCGGACAAAGTGATGATGGCTACATCTCACACACACACACACGATTAGTGGGATTAAGGGATCAATGATACAACATTGCCATCATTTTCTGAAATACAGGCATTCAAATATGAATATATAAAAATAAATAAACGTATACAAAGTAAGAACTTTCATGAAAAAATATATGACTTAAATATAAATGAATTAACAAATTAAATAAATAATATTTAAAATATATAAATAAATGCTTAAATAAAAGCTAATTGACACACACACCGAAGCCTGCCACCTCATGGCGCCGCTCTCTACACATCTGAAGGCCGTCATCCTGTCCCACTGTTCGTTGTAAATAAAGTTAAAATAAACTGCTCCACCTTTCCACACAGGCTCTGCCAGGCAGCACTGTGCCCTGTGCTTTAATACCAACGCTGTAATGCCATGGTTGTCTATTGTCCATAAAGTTTTGAAATACACCACTCGGCACTGGTCGGGGTTCCACAGGCAGTGACCTCACTACTACTCCCTATGCTTAGAAAACGACATACATCCTAACGTCATGTGTCCGTGTTGCTGAGGGGCTCAGATGAACCACTCCTTCTTGCTCTCGTCTATGGTTTCGGTGAAGGCCGGGTCATTGACGATAATTGCTGCGTCAGCACAGTCTGCTGACTCAGCTCCCTTGGCCTCATTGGTGTGGTAGGAGCCTTTATGACGAAACATGTGACGGATCACAAACACCATAATGCAGAGGACAGTGAAGATCACCATGGAAATGATACCTGGAAACAGAAGAAATGAGCATGTCATTGATAACTGATTGGAAGATGATGCTCTCACACAGTGTTACTCCTCACGACCAGTAAACTGACCGTGTCAAATCAGTGGAGAACCCCGGCACGTTCCAGAAAAAGAGCTGCAACTACATCAGCCTTTTTTCTTGTCTCCATTGAGCTGTAGTCTAAAGTGTAGTGCAGGTCCTTATGTGATGAAAAGATGCCCGAGCCCATCTGGAATGGATCGGTGAAAACCTTCTAGAACCTCTTGTGCATAGTTTATTTTTTTTAAACTGACAGCTAACTCAAATAGGCCGAGCACAATGAGAGCAGATCTAAAGAGACAGACCTAAGCAATGAGAGGAGACGAAGCAGAAGCACAGCATGGTAGGGAAGTAACACACATGAGAGTTAGCCCCTCAGTATCAGACACAAACCAGGACCAGGAGTATGACGCGGAGCCAGTAAAGCAATGCTGCAACGAGCTGTGACAACACTTTGTGATTCATGTGAACCCAGCTGCAGACCCAGATGAGGACTTTGTGTTGCTTGGGGTTATGGACGTGTAGGAAATTTGGGTTTAGAAGTGTGTGTTAAGAAATGATATTAGAAGTGTTTAATAATTCATAATTAAGAAATCATAATTAGAAGTGTTTTGGAATACATAATTAGAATATTCATAATTATAGAAGTGTTTTAGGATTTGTAGTTAGAAGTGTATCTTAGTAGAATTTGTAGCACCTTTATATCGATGTTTGTGAAGCTTTTGCCAAAAGTTGCAAATCCTTATCTTTATATAGAATGTTTATCATAGAAGGGTTCGGCCATAACAGACAGTCATTGAATGTATTAAGAGTAAGGCTTAGGGACAGAGAGATTTCTAGACAGACAATTACAGATCCCACCCATACGAGGGTCCTGCGAGGAGGAGGAGACGGTTGAAGTTAGCCAATAGGAATTGAGATAGACAAAAGGGGAGGGGTTTCAAACTGTAAGCGGGAGGACTAGAGAGGTTTTCGGTCTCTTTGTCCTCCTGAGATGGGATCAGCGGTGGGATGATGGGTAAAATGCCTCTCTGCGCAGAGAATATCTATCTATCGATACTGTTGGTAGTGTACTTCATTGTGTAATTGTATTAGCTCCAGTAGGATTCAATTCTTTTAATTGTAAACCAGTGTTTGGTAGATTCATTATCGCAGCGTCTCTACTGTGAGCAGCAGTTGGAGCGTGGAGGGGTCGGGTCAAGCCTCCAGACGGATGCTGCCTCGTGTGTTGGTGCGCATTGTTCTGGATTGTTTTCCATCAATGAAGCCCCACTGACACGACATGCCCAGACAAGTTCTGACTTCTGCATCTTTTCTCTTTTAATACACAAGTGACACGTTATAATGTACTTGTTTTAACATACTCTTACTTGTTTAGCGTATTGTATTGTAAATTTTCATATTTTCTATTTTAAATATTGTCACACTGTGTTTTATTCTCGCACCAATCACCGAGCCAAAGTCCTTGTATGTGTAACGTACTTCTGATTCTGGTTGATTTGCTTTGGCCAGCAAAGCGCTTCAGATGGATCTCCAGCAACATGACTGATGCATTCTGGTGGGAATTGGGATGTTGCTCAGATCTCTGTCAAGTGTATCATCCTCTGTATGTACATACTGTATTTGATTACTATGTATTTCTATGTTTATAAATGTTCTGTTTACTATCAAGACTGCTCCTGTCTGAGTGTTAAGACAAAAACATCTGTCTTCTGTTGATGTGAACAGTCACATTTGGGGTTTCAGCACTTTGAAGGACTGGCCCAGCTGCAGCTCTCAGGTCGCTGGAAGCCAAATGAGATTTACCTCCAATTATGGCAGAGTGGCGATCCACTCCATCACCACCGGCCTTGTCCTCCTTAAAGGGGAAAACAGCTCCAGCTGTGGAGAAAACATCTGTTATCTGTTTGAACTCTGACATCATCCCCAGACTTTTGGATTTTTAATATTCCATTAAACTGTATTCATTCAATTCAATTCAAAGTGGCTTCATTAGCATCAAAATACAAAAGTACACAATAATAGTAATACAACATTACAATTGTTATATAATAATGCTATATATACAGTGATTTAAATACATTTGTACACGTGTGTGTGTGTGTGTGCGTCCCTCAGGCGGTGGCATGTCGATACACACTGGGCAGGAAGATATGCCTCGTCTACTTCTCCGGGGAGTATTTTTAATTTTGAAATCACGGATTACAGAGTTGAATCTGTCAAAACAAATGCTCCTTATTTCATTGAATGTTTTACTTTTCAGAGGAAGCCTCAGCCTCACCTGTCAAACACAGTGACCACATATTCTGTTTTCTTCTGGTGGCCGTGGTCCCTGAGCCTGTTGGTGAGGATCTGTCTCTACTTTCTATCTCTGACAGACGAGAGACATTCTGCCAAATCATCATAATCATTTCTTTACGGCCAGATTATATGATATGTCTAATGTTTCTGATGTTCTAAATAGTTTCCTCTGATTGTTTGTAGCAGTGTTGCTGTGGGACTGGTGGGACTGGTGGGACGGGTGGGATTGTGTCTGAGGGACCAGCTGACTCAGCGGACTCTCCTCTGGGCTCAGCTCTGTGTTTGAGGGCTTTGGAGTGGAGGGTGTCACGGGGATTGAAGGTGGTTAAAACATCTTTCTGTGTAGGAGGGAGAGGCCAGGAGCAGCACATTGATCGAACTGAACATCAAGTTCATTCATATACACATTAAATAGCAAAGGATTCTGTTCGTTTGTCTCCAGTTTTAACAGCACACTCCCTTCCTAAATTCATTGATTGAACCAGATCATAATAGAATATATGTCTATCATGTAATAGAATAGATAGATTCTTAAAATGTATGAAACAAGTGAGAATATAACATTGTTTTGTTTGGTGTACGTGGCGTTTAATTGAAGTGTGAAGGTTATATATATTAGTTGGTGGTCCGGTGTTTTGGGAGAGGGGCCAACTCGATTTGTACTCAGGAAGTGTTTGTCAGTATTTATAAATTTAGAATATTAGAGATGAATTATCTGTCTCTACCTGCTTCTACGTGCCAGGGGTCACTAGCTGAAGCCATGGGGGAGATGGTCAAGGGAGAGGCTCCACAGTTGGATGGGACCAGAATCCCGTGGGTGCTGACGGGTGCAGCCAGGCCTGAGCGCAGCGCAGCTTTCAGCGGTGCCACACGGTTCCACTGAACTCTGGACAGACAGCCCACGAAGCCCGGCGTGTTGTAGCGCTCAATCAGGATGGGGTCAATCCGTCCCGTTTCTACAAGGAAGACACAGCAACACCTTCAGGCCATTACAAAACCAACAAGGGCCCAAAGTTACCTAATAGAAGAACACTTTATATCTCGAGTCAACCTTTATGCCGTGTTCACACCAAACGGGCAGGAGTCTATGCAAAACAGGGCATGGAAGAGAGTTCACTCCGGGCAGTGCGAATGACGTGACATGAATAATGGGAACAGGCGAAATTCGGCATTCACCTCGAGTTGAAATATTTCAACCTCAACATTAGCATAGCCTAGCACCAATCGATCCCAGATCCATTCTGAAAACTAGCATTTTAAAAGTTGTTTGTTTCTCATCTCGTGGATAGATGAAGCATGAACTCAAACACTTCACAAAACGGCATCATTGCATAGTTATCTTGGCTTTTTCTCTGTTTATTGCAATTAAATCACAGCAAAATAGTTTATTTTGGATTGATACAGCTGCAGTAAACCAGCCGACATGTGGCTCGCTAGACACAGAGAACAAACCTCCATGAAATCCACGGAGCTCCTCCGGATGATGTTATAAACCAAAGTTTCTCGGGATATCTGGGACTAAGCAGCACTCGTGGTTATTTCATGTGAAACATCGTCTTGGTGGAGGGAGCCCCACTCCTCTCCGACGCAACCAGCGCGACTGACACAATACACGCGACGCAAACATTGGCCTGGTGTTTGGTGTGAACGCAGCATGAAGGAGCGAGAGCATGTTTCAGATGATCATGTTTGACAAGAGGGAGGAGAATGTTCTTTGTATGACACGTCTATAAATCATCATCTATGGACAGCAAAAAATACAAAATAAATGAATAGCTGCATTAACATCGTTCACATTATTAAGTCTTTTCATTGCGTGCAAAATAATGAACACTATAGCAAAGATATTCTAAGAAAAGGGAAAATATGGAACGGTAGGAAGACTAATAGTAATAGAAGACAATCAATTACAATCACAATTACTTTTTATAACTATAAATAAATACTACTGCATACTGATTACCACTAACTACTTGATTAAGATACACTTACAGTTTATTCAAACACTGTGTGGATATAATAAATTCAAAGTGCACAACTATTGTATTTATTGACATTATACTTAGTAAAAAAGACATTTGATATTACACTTCCTGGTTTTGTTGGGTAAGAGTTAAAGAGAGCTTCAGTATATATCACATGTATTCCATAAAGCCTACTTCAGAATACTGCATACTGCATACAGTACGTAAAGAAACAAGGTAAATACATAAGAATGTGTTTCAGCACACTTACTGCTGCTCTTTGTATGTAGCTACTCATTCTCATTTCTTACCAGTCAGTCCTGCTTCTCCCTGATTCCAGTTGTAGTGTGAAATAATAACTCCTGCTCAATCCAAACATACATGTCCTGTCTTATAGTTGTCAGCATGTATTGCTGCTAACATTGTTCATGCGTCACATACTAAATATCTCTGTAATGGAACTAAATGATCTAACCAGCAAGCTAGCTTGTACACATCTACCACAGCTAACACTGTTAGCAACATTAAAGGAGCCGTTTCTAACATTCAAACAGCTGTTATCTATGTAACGATAGAGGAGCAATGTCTACTTGAGCAGAACTTCACCCAACATCTCTAAGAAATCTGCACAAACACATCTTCACACTTACCAAAGACCTTTCCGAGAAAGATGCTTTTGATCAAGTTGAACTGGGTGTCGGAGGTCTCAGGCAGGGTGTACGTAGACACCGAGTAGTGGTCCAGCTGGAGAATATGGACAGAGGAAAGAAAAAGTGAATATTCTAACTGTAATCTCTTCTGTTTTCATCACCAGTCTGGTCTTTAACCCCGCCCCAGGTCAGGATGGGATCTTTACGATTGTGTTACTATGAGGAGCTAGTCTTATCGGGGTTTTCCATGACTAAATAAAAAGTTATAAAAACATAAATAGAATTTTTAAAACAAATAAATTCAGAAAATGATAGTGTAGTGGCCATTTGTCGGTTAAATCAAACTTAAACAAATAATAATCAAACGCCACTGATGCACCGTGGTCGGTATTCTTACGCAGCCAGAAGAGAGTGAAATGTCCAAGCAGGATTCCATTTTGTGTATTTATTAAATAAAGCAAATAAAACAAGCTAACAAACTAACTAACAAAACTCCTGTCGTGCTGTCTCTCCTGTCCTGTGCAGTGCAATGCTGCTGTGCAGCTGGTAAAAACTATACGCCCACCCCGGTGCATGCTGGTCCTATCTTTCTACTCGTTTAAATAGCAACAGGTGCCCACAGTAGATACCCAAAAAATAATATAACTAAACTAATTACTATTTAAGAGAAAAATCATCTTAATATATAAAACATACAATAATAATACAATAATTAAGCAATACTACTTATGAATGAAATAACAAAATACAATATCAAATAAATAGCTCCAACAGATAGAATTGATTTATATTTCAAATAAACAAGCAGCAAAAGCAATATTTACAACAGCAAACTCACTGTATGAAGTCATTAATATCACAATGTAAACAAGTCTAAAATGAAAGCAGTTCCATTTCTGCCAATAAATCCGCCTGAAGATGACTCACCGTTCCTTTGATGCAGTCACGTTGTTCTACTAATGTGCAGCATGCTGCATGTTGTGGCAGGAGCACTGACCTGAAGTCTTATCTCCCTGAAGTTCCTGCTGATGTTGACAGAGTGCGGCTGCCCGTTGGCCATGTTACGATGGTCCACATCGATGGTGTAGGGCTCCGATAGCCCACCGAGACTGTAGCGGATCTGGAGAGTGCCTGGACACACATACACACAGACCATTATAATCGTAACAGCAGTTTATAGAGTCCATCATTTAAGTTCATTAATAGGTATGATGTTGATGAACACACCGTTGTGTCGGAGCACCACAGCTAGGTAGTCCTGAGTTCTGGAGCTAACGTAGACCAGGATGCTGGGAGCACTGGAGGTGCTGAAGCTGAACACCAGCTCCTCTTGAGTCAGGTTGGCTTCACTAGGAACACTGACGCCTGATGTGCTCTTCACCTCCTGCAACGCAAGAGTTCCCCCTTCTGGCAAGAAGTCATAACGCACCAAAGTTCCTGTCTCAAAGTAGCCACCTACATCTAAAACACACAGCAGAAAGAAGGGTCGTTACAGCATCTTTATTACATTACAAGTGTTGATCACCCTAGCTTATCTAATTGAATGAAAGATGGCATCATCTACTCTAAAGCCCCGACAGCGCTGCAGGCCGTACCATCAGTGCAGAAGGGTCCATCGTACGCGGTGAGGGAACAGTCACAGGAGTATCTGTTGTACTGCTCCACACACTTCCCTCCATTCCTGCAGTGCATCCCGTAGCTGCTGCAGTGGCCCTGGCAGCCTGGATTCACCCCTGGAGTTACCTGTGCCCTCTTCTCCAGGTCAAAGGTCACACCATTTATCTTCAGAGCCCGCATGCAGCCCAGAAAACCCCTCTGACCACTCGAGGCACCTTGGACACAAGACGTGAAGCATAGCATTAGTTTAGTCTGCTGATGTTCCCGCCACGCTTCACAGCCACTGGCTCATCAGCAAGTGTGTAGATCACACTCATGCAGACGTACAGCATGGACACTGTCGACTGCCATCTCTACAATTCACCATTGTTAACACTCTGGACACCTTTTCATCACAACACCGAATGTCACAGAGAAACTGTACTTCTACAGGCATAGGTAGCTGTCGTTGACTGTCCCAGTGGGATTCCATATGTGGTTGTGGAACATCTAGTCAGAGTTTTTACGGAACATTCAACACTTTAAGACCTCTGCTGACACACCCTAAAGACAGGAGGAATACTCCAATGGTGCATGACATCACACGTGCCAGCTGTGGAGAAGAGTTGAGTCCATGAGGTGCATGTGTGTGTCTTACCAACATGAAGCTCGCTGTAGAACTGCAGCTTTGTGTGTCCCTGTGGGGGCGTGGGCCTGACCTCTTTGTACTGTCCATTCAGCTGCAGCACTGCTTCCTTGATGTTCTTTTCAGCCTCCACACGATGCCATTGGTCATCGTTCAGAGGCACAGGCGAGTGGACACTGAGCTCCACTCGCTCGCTGCCCACATGGAAAGAGAAGACCACGGAGCCTCCTGGGAGCCGAGGAATCAAATTCAAACGAGACTTTAAGACTTCAGGATAAGATTTTCCCGAAACAAGAAGTCCATCTCTGATTTCTCATTTGTTTGGAATTACTGCAACCAATATCTATAGAAAACATACAGTATGTACTTTGCTTACATTAAGTATTATGCCCTTTTCAGTCCAGGCCCCTCCGCTTTGAAACTGCTGCCTGAGCATATTTATCTCACTATTATTTGTATTACTATTATTAGCTTCTCTCTCATTTTTCCATATTTCCTGTAAAGCTCGTGTAACTTGTTCTGAATGTTCTGTGAATCAGTGTCTGCCATATCAATTGAAAAAATACATTTTTTCATCAGTAGTTCCTTCTACAACCTGGCCAAATAAAACCTTATTCTGAGGGAACTAAACTCTTTACATTTCTTAGTCAATCAATGTAAAATGATGAATTGATAAAACTTCCTGAAAGTAAAAGCATGTTCCTGCTTGATAAGATTGCTTGAATCTAAATGGGGTCTAATTAGATCCTCTCACTGTAAACCTTAATGTCAGGTGTACAATCGTGACTAAAGCTACTTAGGTGTTGCTTTTGGACATTTCTAAGCACAATTTGTCAAGAAGACACTGCAGAGCACAACACACCTTCATTGTGGTGCTTAACATCTGCATTTATTGGGTTTCAAAACTTTGACTCTCATCTCAATGAGTGTTTAATTGTCCTCAAGAAGATCCTAAAACCTGGTGCAATGCACACACACCTCTGAGTTCAATGTGAAGGAAGTCAGTGGTGCCCAAGTTCTCCAGAAAGACGCCGTGAGAGGATGAAGTCTTAAAGTAGAAAGAGATGTCGGTGCTGGTTTCTCCTCTGAAGGAAGGGAAGTGGAGGTGTGAGGCAGGGCTGGTGAAAGACGCTGCATTCCAGAAGTTCCCTTCAGAGACATGGATACAAAATACGAATGATTCTCTGATGATATGAAATATCTCATAGTCTCTAGATGGATGTGTGTTTGTGAGAGACTCACGGTCCCCCTGGCATCTGAGCGGCCCTACTGTCACTTTGGCCTCAGATCCAGCTCTGCTTGTATCACCGACCACAACCTGGCTGACTGGCAAATGGTCTTTATACACCAACAGGCCTGCATCCTCCCTCCTGCACACACACACACACACACACACACACACACACACACACACACACACACACACACACACACCAGTCAATCAAGTCTGAATCAGATTACACAACACTATCTGGAGCAGCTTTCGACTATAACACCAGTAGACACAGCTTCATAGTAGAGTCCAGTAGAACAGCAACGCAAAGAACCAATCACACAGATGTCTTTATAAATAACTATATTCATAACTATAACCACATTTTAAAAGTAAACCCAGCTGACCTGTGTGCTACTGCACCATTAAACTGTGCACAGAAAGAATGAGTGTGAGTGCATCAAATAAGGTTCTTCTGCATATATTATAGTTTGCTTTCCATCAAAGAGAGTGCTCTTTGATATGTTGAACTATAATATTCCCCTTCATCAACTTTCCACATTTTACTTCTCTGACAAAACTTAATAAACACGTTTCAGAAGTAAAACATCTTTGTCGAATGTCGAATGTCCAGCTCAAATTTAAGAAGCGTGTCAAAACTGAGCAAGGTTGCAAAAGCAGACGTGCGTAACTGTGGACTGTAAGCGCCATGCAGCACTCTGTACCTGGAGCGATGAGAATAGAGTAGACTGGATACAACATCCAATGGAAAGAAATGAAACAGAGTCCACAGACATCCTGGTAATGGGCATGTAGTAATAGTGCTCGTAGCTACAGCAGTAACAAGCCGTCACAGTGCTTTAGTTCAGGGAAACATACAAACTGTAACTTTAACCAGCAAAACACAAGAAGCTGCTCAGCTGAGCAGTGGTCCACTCACCAGCTGCGCAGGTCAGCGTCACAGTTGCAGTAGTGCTTGGGGTCAGTACAGGTGTGGTTGATACCACAGGAACACTTCTGTATGCCTGGTCCTGAACCCCCCCAGTAAGAGTGCCTCTCATTGGCTCGTCCTACCCACCAGGTAAATGGGACACCATCTGGGAGTCAAAGCAACAGCTTGGAGTCACTTTACTTTCACTGTCATTCCATCAATTCTTCAGTCAGACTACGGTAGTATGTGCTTGGTAACAACAGGATGGTCAGGTAGTCAGCCCTGGAAATAGTGTGCAGTGCATATCTCTGTTGTCAACTGTTCAGAAATCGATTGCGCTGACATCTTCAAACGCAGTGCGCTTCAATGTTGTAACAGTAGAGGCCAATGGTCAACCAAAGCTAACAAGGAGCACACACAAAGAAGCTCCAACAGATGCTGTTAGTGACTGAGAAGCTGCAGATGAAGCTGCAGATGGTTCTGAGGGAGGCTGTACCGGGAGTGTTGAGCAGACGAGACATTCGGCAGGCGTAGGCTACATACTGGTCACAGTACTCTGCACTGCTGGTGACTGACAACACCTGGAAACACAAAGAGAACACATCTCACACATTTCAATTCAGACACTTTGCTATCTGCAACACCACGATGTGCTTTACAGACCGGAGTGAACGGACATTAAGAAGCCTGAAAGAAAGCATGTTGATTTTCATACGTGGCCATCCGAACACACAGAGAGTCACAGTGTTGTTGAACAGAACATCAGAGGAGGCGACCACCTAAAAAAGTATTTTCCAACACCTTTTGGATTGCACAAAAAATTCCCCGTCTCAATGATGAGATCGATTATCTCCTTGTGTGTGAAACATCACTTGAATAATACTCTAAAAACTGTATTTTAACATAAGGAACAACGTGGACGTGGTGGTAGATTGAGTCACATTCATATCGATTTGTTTAATAATGTAGCTTTACCCCTGCCATCAGCTCCTTTTCTCCTCTCCATTGATGATGCGTTGTACCAATAGGCTGGCTCATTGATAGAAACCCCGTCCAACTCTACCCATCCATCTGAATAATAAAGGTGTGCAAGCTACTGCCGACAATGACCCTGATCAAGACCAATGTCGGTCGCATTGGTCATTTTAAATACATTTTGTCATGTAGAAATAAGGTATTGTAACAGTGTGCAATACATTCTTTTTTATGGAGCATTTTATACTTTTTTGAGACAATATTCCATGTAAAAGACCTTTCACATGAATAAACAACCATGTTACACCTGAAGGATCCAAAGAGCAGCTGCATGTGAAGACCACAAAGACCTAACAGCACTTCTGTTGATAGAACAAGATCCTGTTCATTTCATATTAAAGGATTTTCATGTTGTAATGTCGTATTTTTCTCTATTGAAGGATCTATATGCAATATTCAGTGTTAGTATTATTGTAAATGGAAAGAGTTGGCACAAGTCCTTCCTAACAAGGGAGACCATACTGAGCTGTTCTCTCGCTCCTCCCCCCTACGCACACACACACACTACATGCACACACACACACACTACACGCACACACACACACACTACACGCACACACTCTACACGCACACACACACACACACTACACGCACACACTACATGCACACACTACACGCACACACACACACTACACACACACACACTACATGCACCCACACACACACTACATGCACACACACACACTACATGCACACACACACACTACACGCACACACACTACATGCACACACACTACACGCGCACACACACACTACACACACACACACTACACACGCACACACACGCACACACACACTACATGCCCACACACACACACTACACGCACACACACACACACACTACACGCACACACTACATGCACACACACACACACACTACACGCACACACACACTACACGCACACACACACACTACATGCACACACACACACACTACACGCACACACACTACATGCACACACACACACACACTACATGCACACACACACACACACTACACGCACACACACTACATGCACACACACACACACACTACATGCACACACACACACTACATGCGCACACACACACTACATGCACACACACACACACACACTACACGCACACACACTACATGCACACACACACACACACTACATGCACACACACACACTACATGCGCACACACACACTACATGCACACACACACACACACACTACATGCACACACTAATGCACACACTACATGCACACACACACACACACTACATGCACACGCACGCAGACACACTACATGCACACACACACTACATGCACACACACACACTACATGCACACGCACACACACTACATGCACACACACACACACTACATGCACACGCACACACTACATGCACACGCACGCACGCACACACTACATGCACACACACTACACTACATGCACACGCACGCACACTACATGCACACGCACGCACGCACACACTACATGCACGCACACACTACATGCACATGCACGCACACACTACATGCGCACGCACACACACACACACTACATGCACACACACACACACTACATGCACACCCACACACACTACATGCACACGCACGCACTACATGCACACGCACGCACGCAAACACTACATGCACGCGCACGCACACACTACATGCACACGCACGCACACACACTACATGCACACGCACGCACACACTACATGCACACACACACACAAACACCCCCCCTTTACCATAGTCCAGGGGTCTCTAACTGGCGGACCGCGGTCCGGATCCGGACCCAGATGCAGGTGCATCCGGACCCAGGACCTAAAATCGATATTTCGGAATCACACATATATTAGGCAGCGAGTTTGTACTTTAACCGGTAGGGTTGCACTGTGTATCGATACCAAAAAGGTACCGCGCTACCTGTACGTTAAAAACGATACGATTTTGCATATTTTTAGTATCGATACTTTATTAAAATAGCGCGCGATCAGAGCGCACTCGCTGCTCCGCTCCCTGTCGTGATGCCTGCAGGCATGCAAGGGGGCGGGGCTGCCCAGCGCGCTCACAGCAACAGGCAGCGCGCGCACTCACAGAGAGTGATGCAGGGGAGACATGCAGGAGCTTTTGCCGACTGTCCTCGGCTTCTTGGAAAACAAGATGCCAGAAGTATCATCTGGAAGTACTTTGGCTATATTGCAGACAGTGAAGGAAAGCCCACTGACATACAGAGACCCGTCTGCGAAACGTGTTTCAAAGCCACAGACAAAGGGAGGAAACACGTCTAACACCTTTCAGACAGACACCTCCAACTTTTCAAAGAGTTCAAAGAACGACGGGTAAGCACATGTGATTATAAACATGAACACCCCCCCAAACTCAATTAATCAATTTAAAGCTGCAGGACAATTCAGTGAAATTAATTTTTCTAAAATGAATTACTTAATTTTAAGATGCACATTCTTCAAAAGCTTTCTGTTATGTCAGTTATTCTTTAATCCAGCCATTCTTTTACTTGGCAGAATATGGCACTAAATAGCGCGGGTTAAATATTATTGTAATGTTTCGGACCTTTGCCCGAGGAGATTTTCTCAATCTGGACCTTTTGGAATTTTAGTTGAAGACCCCTGCCATAGTCTGTTGATTTTAGATAGCGTGCTTATGAATGTATAGTTGTTTGTTTAGATATATTAGTTGACTAGATCATTATTATTGGAACGTAATAAACTCTGTTATATTTAAGGAGCAGCTGTCTGTGGTTACTTTGTGCATGTATTGTGATAACAGCTGATCTGTGGTCTGTGCTCTTAAACTCAAACCTTCACGTTCACTCTGGATGTGTAACAGTACTCAGACTGTTGACATAGTGAGTGAACACTAGTGATGAGACTTAGTTTATCGTTTGGTTATTGGTCCCTGTTCTCAGGGCGGTGCCCCGTTATTATTAATAATCTTTAATAATCTTACTGACACTAATAATTCTATTGATGTCAATCATTTAGTTTTCT
The DNA here is from genome assembly GCA_028022725.1 of Lycodopsis pacificus. Lineage (NCBI taxonomy): Eukaryota > Metazoa > Chordata > Actinopteri > Perciformes > Zoarcidae > Lycodopsis > Lycodopsis pacificus. The sequence continues at coordinate 3,830,228 of CM051700.1, forward strand.
TGAATGCTGATAACTCAAACACGCTTCTTTACGTTCCCAACAGTACCAATGCAATACACGAAAAAGTGAACTAGGTCAAAGTAAGTGTGTAGTCCTTGTTTACCTGTTCATCAGTCACATTGTAAGTGATCTGCAGGACTGCCTTCCCTTCCTGGTCTGCACTGGTGACTGATGTCTGAGGAGATAGGTTGTTCTTTAGCGTGGTCCAAACGCTTTCCTCTGAAAGACCAGAAGAAATGCCCTTATTATTCTCCACACCTTTTTCATTTGCACTATACAATACGTTAGCAGATGCATAAGAACTCGTACAGTATACAAGGAAAATAGTACGAAGATGCTTCCACTGTTCACAATTAAGAGCTTAACTGTCAGGTGACTGCAGCCTTGGCCAGGAGGTGATACAGGCAGACGATGTCAAACATTCATCGACTGTTTCGACCCTGAACCACATCCTAGTCGTTGGCTCAACTCTTCCCTAATGTTCCATAACCAGCAAGAAGCTCTTTGTGCTGCCTCTCCTAACCTGCTGCCTGCTGTTTCCCTTCATTCCTTTCTTGTCCGTCCGATGGCTGTCAGCATTCTCCCCATCGACTGTGCCGGCAATCTTTTGCAGTCGACCTCGACTGTGAATGGCCATGCTTGCATTGTGACGTTTCGTCGAGGCTCCGTGGGACGCAAGTTTGACAGACATTGACCTCCGTTGCTCATCCTCTAAATGCCACACTTCAGCCTGAATCATGGCTCTCCTCTCCTTTGTGTCTGCTTTTCCCCACTGCTGGAAATGTCTTTCCCAAGGCCTGGTCTTCCAGTGCATGGACTTCCAATAATGTCCGAAGCTTCAACATGTTCTCTGCTTGGGCCACTGATGAATTGGCTGCCCACACCTTGATCTTGTTGTGATGCCTGCATCTCTGTCTTGTTCATCCTGGTCCAGTCTCTGTAGGTCAACATGACCCTGCACTTTGCCACCTTGAACTCCCACAGATGATAGTGGGAGCTGTAGCTGGTCCTACTGATATGAAGCTTGGAAGTATTCTCAGTCCCTACGAAGGTGCTTGTTGATTTTCCTCTCCACTCCTTACGTACATGACATAGGAACTTCATAAACTGTCACAGCCACACCAGCCTGGGCAGCAGACCATGCTGATACAGACATGCCTTGAATTTCCCTGGTAGACCGGATTTTTCAAGTCCTCCTCAGCCATTCCAATTTCTACTTTTCAGTGCTGGTGAGGATATTTCGTTATTTCTGTCAGACAGGAATTGCAGATCCACCTCCCAAGCAATATGAATGGACTCTGGCCTATTGATGGAATGGCATCAGCTTTGCAGCTGAAATGAGTTGGTCTCTTCCCATTCTTGATCATCATGCTACTTCATTACTATGGCTTTAACTTCATCCTGGCACAAGTTGCCATGTCACCAAGTGTTGTTTGCCCCCCCCCTTGCACCCACATTAGGGATGGGACAATATTTAAAAAACAATGATGTGATTCTGTTCCTTACGATAACTCCTGTATTTTATACTTTGCAGGATTTTCTGAAAAACAATAATACAAAAGTAATTCCTCTCAATCTCCTCACAGAGCTGTGCAGAGGTGTGGGTGAGTTTGTTTGTGCTTTAGAATGTAAAGGATGCCTTGAATCCCACATTTCTGAAAATAAGTGTACCAATTCTCAGGTGTGTATGAGGTCATCCTCTTAGCCAAAAGACCTTCTTGCACTCCTTTTCCTTTGGCACAACACATCCCTCTGCCTTTTTCCAGCCGGATGGAATGGTGCCCTTCTTCCATGTCCTCTGGAACCGCTGCCAAAGCCTTTGGAGAAGCATCTGGCCTTTCTTGTATCGCTCGTATAATGCTGGCAAAGACTCAGCTCTGCTTTTTTGTGGGTCGCTGTCAGGAACTCCACCATATTTAGTCTCCCAAAGTTTGCTTCACCAGACAGTGTTCTGGTGAACCTGCAGGGTCTTTGGTGAACTGCGTCTCAACAATGCACCCACACCAGTCTTTCCTGGACGGTCACCTGTCTTTCTTCCTCAGTCTTGGAAGTCATTGGCTGCCCAGTGAATTCACATGAAAATAAATGTATAAAATGCTTCCACTTCTCTCCCCTAAAGAGATTAACTGTCTGGTGACTGCAGCCTGCGCCAGGAGGTGATATTTTCAGACATTGCCAAACGATCATCGGGTGTTTTTGACCCTGAACTCTGACCCTTGTTGGCGGGTTGGAAGTGGAGGCCCAATCACTGTCCATCTCCTCCTTACCTTTAGTTCAACTCCTCCCTCCTGTTCCATAGTCAGCAAGAGGCTCTCTCTGCTGCCTCACCCAACCTTTGGGCTGCGTTACACATGTTTCCACAGCACAGTAGCTACCAGGACATTCACAAACACATGTTCTTGCCTGATTTACAAACAGAGATAGGAAGACACTTTGCGAGTGTGATAAGCATAGCTGCAAAAACTTCTAAACTTTTAAGTAGAACTAAAATTTGTATTGAAAAGTCTGTTCTGATCAATTGTTTTTTTCTGTCTTACCCAGACTCGTGACATAAATAGACTGAATGTGAAAATGAACGGATTAACCCTACACCCTTTCCACAGTGACCTCTCACCTGTCATGTCACAGCTGACTCTGAAGGGGGTGATCGGTCCACTGCCGTCTGGGTCAATCCAGTAGCTCCCTGAACTCTTCCCCTGGTGCTTATACTCCTCACAGGACTGCTGATACAGCGCTACAGAGGAGACACACAGCTTAGCAGACACAAAGCAGTGTGTGTGTATGTGTGTGTGTGTGTGTGTGTGAGAGAGAGAGAGCACACTTACATGTATGGCAGGTAGCTCCAGTGTATCCAGTGCCGCTACAGTTGCAGCTGAATGTGTCCCACGTCTGAGAACAGCGACCGCCGTGCTCACAGTGATTAGGAACACACCTGACAGATGGACAGTGGAAGAAAACGCATGTGAACACAGCAGGGACCAGTTTCTAACCTACTATATTAGCTGTACGGCACCATAACTACCCACTGAGCCTGAGCTTTCTCTTATTTCATGAACATCTTAAGTTTAGTATGCTGACTGAGCTGTGTACCTGTCTATAATGGCACACATATCCAGGCTGATATTTTCAAAGGTTCCAATGAGGCCCTGCTCCAAAGCCCTGAGGTCAGCTAGATGGTCATCGATGTGGATCATCTGCATGCATCCCTGGAATGAGCGCTGAAGTGATCGGGTGTTGGTGTGCAGGAAGTTACCTGGAGACGAGCACAGTAGGGCAGAGGTGATTATCACAACCACTGGAGAAACGATCACAGAAAGAACTCGGTGCTGTTCTTGAACAGTTTGTCTGTGCTGCGTCTTTCATCCACTCCCTGTAGTCAGGATTTAACAAAGGTCATGAATCCAAGTCCAAGCCCCCCACCTCAGAAAACGTTGGTCACCACATGCTGACATGAGAGGATTTCAAGAGTCCTTCACAGGCCTCCCTGTAATGCCAAGATGTTGTAGGTCTGGCTCTTTTTGTATTTTACACTATTATCAATGCTGCTTCTCAAAGGAGCCTAATTCCAATCAATTTGTTCCAAATGATTTGATATTGTTTTCTGTCTCTGTTATAATTAGTGCATTCTGAAAATATCAATGTATTGGGATCCTGGGGACCCGAGTCAAAAGCACTGAATTGTAGCCGATGCAGTTATAATAGATACGATAGAATAGATCAAATGATTGCCATGGGTCCTAATGTAAAGTGTCACACGCTATCAGGCAGGTGGGGCTCTCTGTCAGTCACACAGATGTAGCAGACACACATTTCCTAATGTGCTCTGTCTATTTTTGATTTGCAGAATATGCAATTTGACTGTATAATACTAATAATGTATTTTCTTCAGATGATATTAACTACATAACTAGTAATGTTTTGAGAAGAACCAAGTTATTAAAATATTTCTATGCTGGTTGTTTCTGACAGTAGTTTATTCTTGGGGTGCCCAGTCGATAGTCCTTGTATGCTAAATAAGTTGGTAGGATGACGGTTAAACACCTGGAACTAACAAAGGTAATTGGATTACGTAATTCACCGCCTGAAAAATAAAAAGTATCCTCGGTGGCATCTTATCATTAAACTTCAACCTTTCTTTGGAAGGTTAGACATCTCTTTGAAGAATCACCTCCAAAGTAGTAGGTTCCTCCAGTCTGAATCTGGATAGGGATGGCTGTTCTGACTGTGGAGGCCTCGTCTCCATCCACTGTCAGCATAGCGTAGTTCTCCAATGCGTTCAGATGGACACTGTGCCACTGGCCATCATTCAAACCTGAACCTGCAAGGGAAAACACACTTCAGCCTACAAACAGCAACAATAACTGAGGAAAGCAGCTCAATAGAAATGGAGCTTAAAGTGGCGACACACTGAACCAACTGAGGGCTCCTCAACTTCCATTGTGAAGTGCACTGAGCCGAGCTCACCTGATGAAATGTCAATACGTGTGTTCTTCTTTTGTGTCACATTCATGTAGACCGTGACCTTGCCCTCTGTCAGTCCCACCTCCACCCAGCCATCAGCCATGGGCGTGAACATCAGCAGCCCGTTGGGGTTCCACGTCCTGAAAGACAGACTGACTGACAGGGTGTCGCTGTCGCTCTGACCCGGCAGCCGCAGGAAGGACGTAGAGTTGAAGAAGACGGAGAAGGAGTTGGACTCAGCGCACGAAAATGTCAGGTTACGCTATGGCGGGAGAGGAAGAGAGAGAAACTTTTGACCCTTTGTGCGCTAACACTTCTTCGGAAGTACTATTTTACTCAAGGTTTAATCATGAGCAGTAAGCTTATCCAGTCTCACAAGTCTTGAGTTGGTATTACATTGAAACCACCACACAGATCACACATGCAAACCTCTTATCTTTCTTTTTTTAAATCAACAATGGATCAAATCATTATGTGTAATGTGAAAGGCATAACTGGTGCTGTAGTGACAAACCAACCAATACCTAAACTGTGCCGTTCTCCTTAGTGGGTGCTTTAGCTTCTTTCAGTTCATTGTTTTGGCTTTCCAGCCATTACATTCTTTACAGACGCTTTTATCTAAAGCAATTTACAATCCAGATTATATCACATTTCTAGGTCAGGTGTCTTGCTCAAAAACACATCGACATGCAACTAGTGGAGCCGGGGATCGAATCCTCTGATTGAAGGACGGCCCTGCTCTCCACTTAGCCACAGTCGCCGTCACGTTTCACTCTCATTAATGTCATTTCCAACAGCGGCAGGCAGCTGAAAAAGCTCTGACAAACCATCGTGCACTATCTGCTCAGCAGCAAACAGCAGTTTGCTTTTGTGGGCTTATTTTCAGGTCATATCGCCCGAGTGGAATGTAAACAGTAACAGCTATGGTGTGTGAGAACTCACGTGGCAGGTAGTGATGTTTGACTTCTACCAATTTGACCCGCCAATCAAATTTGAATAAGAAGAAGAAGAAGGGACAGTAAAGAATTGCAGCGCCTCAGGAGGAACTGCTGACACCGGAGCAGTTGCCCGCAGGTTGCTTTAGGGTGTGACACTCACACCTCAGATGTAATCTGGAAGAACTGAACGGCTCGTGTCTTTATTGCTGCTGAACTTTACCTGTCCTACAGGATAGTACTGGTGAAAACGGCGAATGTTCACTCTTCACCCCATCTTCACAAAGATCTTCAACCGATCACTGGAGCTGTGTGAAGTCCCCTCCTGCTTCAAACGCTCCACGATCATCCCGGTCCCCAAGAAATCCTCCATCACAGGATTAAATGACTACAGGCCCGTCGCCCTGACGTCTGTGGTCATGAAATCCTTTGAAAGACTGGTGTTGACCCATCTGAAGAACATCACAGGACCCCTGCTGGATCCCCTGCAGTTTGCCTACCGTGCAAACAGGTCGGTGGATGATGCAGTCAACATGGGACTGCATTACATGCTGCAACACCTCGACTCCCCAGGGACATATGCAAGGGTTCTGTTTGTGGACTTCAGCTCCGCGTTCAACACCATCATCCCAGCAATACTCCAATCCAAACTCTCCCAGCTCACTGTGCAGCCTCCACCTGTCAGTGGATCACAAACTTCCTGACTGACAGGACGCAGCAGGTGAGGCTGGGAAACATCACATCCAGCACCCGGACCATCAGCACTGGTGCCCCCCAGGGATGTGTGCTCTCCCCACTGCTCTTCTCCCTCTACACCAACGACTGCACCTCAGAGGACCCAACGGTCAAACTCCTGAAGTTCAGACGACACAACGGTCATCGGCCTCATCAGGGACGGTGATGAGTCTGCGTACAGACGGGAGGCTGAACGGCTGGTCCTCTGGTGTGGTCAGAACAACCTGGAGCTGAACAAGCTCAACACTGTGGAGATGACAGTGGACTTCAGGAGGAGCCCCCATCACTGCCCCCCCTCACCATACTCAACAACACTGTGTCCGCTGTGGAGACCTTCAAGTTTCTGGGATCCACAATCTCCCGGGACCTGAAGTGGGCTCCCAACATCAACACCATCAGGAAAAAGGCCCAGCAGAGGTTTTACTTTCTGCGCCAGCTCAGGACGATCAACCTGCCTCAGGAGCTGCTGATTCTTTTCTACTCAGCCATCATCCAGTCTGTTCTCTGTTCTTCCATCACTGTGTGGTTTGGATCGGCCACCACACAGGACAGAAACAGACTGCAATGGATTGTTAGGTCTGCGGAGAGGATCATTGGTTCCAGCCTGCCCTCCATCCTGGACTTCACCTCCAGAGTCAGGAAACGTGCAGGAAAGATCACTGCAGACCCTTCACACCCTGGACACAAGCTGTTCACCTCCTCCCCTCTGGTAGGCGCTACAGGGCTCTGTACACCAAGACCACCAGACACAGGAACAGCTTCTTTCACTGGCCATCACTCTCATGAACAATAAATAGGTTATACTACACTATTACCACCACTTACAACTCATGCCATTGTCTGTAGGTTGATGTTCACATGTATATATATATATATATATATATATATATATACACTTTTTTCTCTTGGATATATATTTATACTTGTATTATAGCTAAATGTTTATACCTACATCCGTTCTACTTTTTTTGCTGCCCTGTTTTAATCTTTACACATATATTTTTCTTGTTATTGTAAATTTGTGTTTGTACATTGAGAGTGGAGTGGAAACCGGAGACAAATTCCATGTATGCGTAAGCACACATGGCCAATAAAGCTGATTCTGATTCACACACTCCTGACTCCAGCAAGAAAAAGTTGTCTTACAAAGCTGGAGGTGTCCACCTTCTTCCTGCGGACCAGGTTTGTGATGTTGTCTCCGTTGTAGGTGATTCCCTCCATGCAGCCCACAAAGTTCCCTCTGCCTCCTGAGCTCGGCTTTGCTGATACAGGCAGCCCTCCAAAGTTGATCTGAGGACACAGCAGAGCAGAGCGATATGGACTGAATGACACTGATCTAACTGTACTGTGATGGTTATAGCACTACTGTGACCAACACACACTAACTGTCAGGAACTCTAATCACATCATTCACTTGTATTTCAGAAAAAGGAACATTGCAAGAAAATAAAACACTGGTTAAAAAAAACAAACTGAAATGATATTATATTGCAGGTCCTGTGATTGAGAAACAAACAAAGTGTCTCGGACCGAGCCACACGACAGTATTCCAGCCAATCAGCAACAGGAGAGATTTGTGCTCGTACACGGGACAGAGGAGAGGCCATGGATGAACAGCTTGAGGAGAAATGCAGTGGTAGCGAGTACAGTAAATCTGGCTCATGCTACCTTTTGTTTTTGTTTGTTTGGGTGTTGAGTTCATAAATCAATAATCTTTCTCTCGAATCACTGACTCCACCTTTACGTCTACAGCCTAACATGAAACACTTTGGAGTTAGAGTTAGGGCTGGGCGGTATGACCAAAAATCCATATCACGGTATTTTTTAAGACTCTACCGGTTTCACGGTATTTTTTTCCGCCTTAATGCAGTGGCGGGCTGGTAATGGGGATTGAGGACATAGCAGTAGCAAGGTACTCATCAACACACAGGCAGACTGTCTCCATCATCTTCTTCTCACACACTGAAGCAACAGCAGCAGTAGTTGAGGCAGCTCATTTTCAAAAGGTACTGATTTGCTATTATCAATTTCCATGGCTAACATGACACTATTTATTGACTGACCCAAACTGTACTGAACTCTGCTCTATCGACTAAAAGAGTACATCCACATAAAGTTGGATACATTTCAAAACACAGCTTTGTCTCTCTATTGATGGTCCCCCAACCAAGAACCAAGAAGTTTTCTCACACAACTGAAAAGTTTCCAGTGGAAAAACTCAGGGTAATGAAAGCCATGACAGACCTGACAAACAGAATTAAAAAGAGGAAATGACGTTGACGTTCCTACTGTTCAGATGGTCCGATGTAAATGCACATATTTTACAAAGACTACTTAGTCCGACTAGAGTGTATGCACATAGTCTTCACATTCATCTTCATCTTAAAGGACCAGTATAACTCACAGGCCTTTGAACTGGGAGCAAAGTCCCAGGATTGTGACATGAGGCTGAGATGATGAAGAAATGCCTGATAGCATGACCGAGTCTTTACCTCATGATCCAGGTCCAGGTGGTCAAACTCTCCATTGGTTCTGAACTGCTGAGTGTGATGGTCCAGAGTGAAGTTGACATTCCTCCGGTACCGCTCTATGACAACAGAGTGCCAGTGGTCATCATCCAGTAAGCTCCCACTGGTCACAGAGGTGTGACCCTGAATGGAACCGTACTGGTTACTGCCTGGAGAGAAGTGGACAGGAGCAGGTTATAAATGTTTGTCCTGTCACTTCTAACAGCAGGAGATAATATAGTCCTTAAAATTTCAATAGAATATAATAGGCTTTCTCTAAAGAACACCTTTGTTGTCCTTGAAACCACACAAACTTTATAGAGAGCTACCTAGGTTGATGCTGAGCTGCAGTCTTGCCCTGCGGAGCTCCACGGAAATGTAGTCTCCCTGCTGTCCCTCTCCGTGGACCAGGACCCCATCTCCAGCTGTGGTTCTAAACTTAAGAGAGATGACATCCTTCACAATCTTTATCTTCTTACTCCTGAAGCGGTAGGAGATGACACCATGGCCGTCAAAACTGATCACATCTGCCCCTGGAAGACAAAAAGAAAAGGGTATTAAAGTTCAGAAAATGCTTTTTGGAAACTAATGGAACTATTTCCTCTAAAATCGGTTCAGTTCAAAATAATTTTGAATCAAAAAAGTCGATAGCAGGCTGCTGTTATCTGCTAAAGGGGCTTACAGAAACAGTTTGGTGATCACTGGCCTTGAAAGAAGGGGTGTCCACATATTTTTTTTAGTGCTGGGCAACGATTAAAATATTTAATCGCGATTAATCACATGGATTTTTTGCGATTAATCTCATTGTTATGGCAAAGTTCTATAATGAATTCAAAAGTAGTGTATTGCGCACTTTTATTTTAAAGTACTGCTATATGAACAAAAGGGCAATAACATTTGGTTCACGAGATGCAGGTAGCATGTTTTATACTTAATGTGAATATAATTCATGTTGGCATCTTATTCTGAAAACCGGATGTTCATCTGATGAAACCGGATGTTGTCTCACGTTAATGTTTCCGCTAACTTTCAAAGTCCTTCGCTCTCTCCCGATCTGTGACTGACTATAGGATGTTAGCTGGCTTTTATCCCACTGTTCTAGTCATCCTCTTGTTGTTATGTATATGTATTGTCTCTTGTCTTTCAATAAAAAAAAAAAAGAAAAGAAGAAAAATATAATAAATTTTAAAAATGAGAAATTAACGCGAAATTAACGCGTTAACTTGCCCAGCACTAATTGTTATATACATAGAGTGTAGGCGTCACAGAGAAGGAAAGAGGATTCTGCAGTGTCCCTGTAACAAATACTATGTGAGCCAGAACCACTCTTCTGTACTGGCCATCATCATAAATGGAGTCTTCTCTTCAGTTAATTGACCCACACCCACTTAGTCCTCACTAAGGGAGGAGCATCTTCTAAAATAAAGTCCCAAACCTAATTATCCACCCATCTATCAATAATCTATACCTACTTTACTTATAGGGGTGGGGGAACAAATCGATACAGCATAGTATCGCGATATGTTGCGTGGCGATATTGTATCGATACACGGACGCCAAGTATCAATCTTTTATTATATAAACTATTAAAAAATTTTTTTTTTTAGAAAAATCAAATCAATTGCTTTTTCAGTCCACTAGATGGAGCTGAGTTGTTTTCTGGTGAGGTCAGCAGAGGTCCTGGGTCAGCGTGATTGGTAGGAAGTTGGTCAAAACAAAGAGACATCTGGCCTCACAACGGGGTTAAACCTGCCAACAGTAGCCGGCTCATGGGGAGAGTGCAGCGCATAACTGTCTCTCTGCCCTCCACGTCCACGCATCACAAGTTATACTGAGTTATAAAACTCTAATATCCTACTTATATAAGTTATAGTTCATATACTGAGTTATACAACTCTAATATCCTACTTATATAAGTTATAGTTCATATACTGAGTTATACAACTCTAATATATTACTTATATAAGTTATAGTTCATATACTGAGTTATACAACTCTAATATCCTACTTATATGAGTTATAGTTCATATACTGAGTTATACAACTCTAATATATTACTTATATAAGTTATAATTCATATACTGAGTTATACAACTCTAATATCCTACTTATATAAGTTATAGTTCATATGTTGAGTCCACACGTTTGCATTCAGTTAAGTTGGACTATGTAGTGACACAAACAGTTCAGTTTGTCAGGTTCATGCAACATTTATGACATTGTTGGTCAGTCTGTCTGCTTGACAATCATATTCTGCTGCAATAAAAATGATTGAAGTGAGATGAACAGACTGAAAACTTGATCTTATTAGATGAAACATCTTGACACAGTTTTCCTTTGGGGACATCATTTGAAGTTGAAAAAAGTAATAAATCGCAATATGGGCCTTTGTTATCGCAATAATATCGTATCGCGGGACCTCTGGTGATTCCCACCCCTATTTACTTATAGTGGATCACAGGGGCTGGAGCCTCTCCCAGCTCACACTAGCCGGGAAGCACCACAGACTAGACATCCATCCATCCGTCCATGTGCTCTAGGACCGGGTCGCAGGGGCAGCAGGCTTAGGAGGGTGTTCCAGACGACCCTCTCCCCAGCAACATTCTTCGAGGCCAGACAAGATATGTAATCTCTCCAGCGTGTTCTGGGTCTACCCCGGGGCCTCTTAGCATTTGGCTGTGCCCGGAAAACCTCTAAAGGGAGGCGTCAGATGCAATCAGATGCCCGAACCACCTCAGCTGGCCCTTCTCGACACAAAGCAGCGGTTCTACTCCGAGCTCCCTCCGGATGTCTGAGCTCCTCACCCTACATCTAAAGGCTGAGCCCAGCTACCCTACGAAGGAAGCTCATTTCTGCCGCTTGTATCCACAATCTCATTCTTTCGGTCACTTTCCAAAGCTCATGACCATAGATGAGGATCGGAACATAGATGGACTGGTAAATCAAGAGCTATGATTTCCGGCTCAGCTCCCTCTTCACCACAACGGTTCGGTACAACGCCTGCAGTAATGCTGATGCCACACCGAACCGCCTGTCCATCTCATGCTCCATTTTAGCCTCGCTCGTGAACAAGACCACGGGGTACTTGAACTCCCTCGCTTGGGGCAGTGACTCACTCCCAACCCGAAGGGTGCAATCCACCATTTTTCAGCAGAGAACCATGGCCTCAGACTGGGAGGTACTGACTCTAATCACACTCGGCTGCAAACCGCCCCAGTGCCGCTGAAGGTCACGTTCTGAAGGAGCCAATAGAACCACATCATCTGCTTAAAAGCAGGGATGCAATTCTGCGGTCACCATACCGGACATTCTTCTCCTTCCAGCTGCGCCTTGAAATCCTGTCCTTGAAATCACAAACAGGATTGGTGAAGAGACAACCCTGGTGGAGGCCAACACGCACTGGAAACATGCTCAACCTTGTGCCGAGTATCCAGACACAGCTCTCACTTTGGTCATACAAAGACCGTGCGGCTCATAGCAACGACCCAGGTACCCCATATTCCTGCAGTACCCCTCACAGGACTCCCCGAGGGAGACGGTCGTAGGCCTTCTCCAAGTCCACAAAACAAGACAGTAGACTGGATGGACAAACTCCCATGACTCCTCCAACAGACCTGCAAGGAAAAAGAGCTGGTCCACTGTTCCACAGCCAGGACAGAATCTGTATTGCTCCTCCTGAATCTTCAGGTTCGACCAGATAATTCCTTTCATATCCACACCTACAGGCAACTTAAATTTTCAACCTCAACCCCCAGCAGAAATCCATATAGATACGGTGGGCTTTTTAGTATGGGGCAACAGTAATAACCCCCCTCAGTTTCCCCTCTCTTGTCCACTTGTACTTACAATATGAGCAGCCATACAGCTCCAGGCGTACTCCAATGCGTCCCTCCCTGCTCCAGTCCACTGGGATGAAGCGGATGTAGTGAGCCAAGATGGCGTGCTGCAGCTCATGGCGAACGACACCTTCACTGTTCACATTCCCCTCAAATGTCTGAAACACACAGAAACAAACATGCAGCAAAATTCTGCCAGGAACTGGCACATCTCCAGCTACTACACAGCCAAGTCCCCCACTGAGCTACTTATCTTGTCTGTCTACTTGTACCCTAGTCTAGTCTACCCAAACACGAGATAGACAAATGTAAAAATACAGACATATAGTATATATGCTGTAAGCTGTACTGTATATGTCCCTTTTCCCATTTTGGAAGAGTTTTATTGAAAACGATTGCCACAGTATCAGTGAAGCTAGTTTTATCAGTTTAAACTATAGTATTATTCCCAAACACAACAAGACAGGCTTGAGAGCAGAATCCATCACAGCACAATGAATGCTGGATAGATTTCTATACAACTTGATCCTAACTTGCTCTGATGGCATGCTAATGTAGGCATCAATAACCTCAAGAAATCAGGGTGGATCTTGTGAGATCATCGTTGCAGTTTTGGGAAAAAGGTTGCTCTCCACTGACTGCAAAACTGTGGTGGTCCATGGGTTTTCAGCCCTGTGGGGCTTTTCTATGTTGTAATGTCAGGAGTGGCCACTTGGACTAATCAAACACAATGTGAGTCGCTTAGATTCAGACAACCAGAAGCATGATTAGAAATAGTAGTTTCATTTGTCCATAGCCTGAACATGTTTAAAACTATTGCCAAAGCATTATTATACATTAATCAGATGAATAAAAACACACAACTTCATCAATTTAATAAAATGTAACAATATTTATACAGAAAAATAAATTGATAAGAATTACACAGACTCTACTCTGTTCTATTCCACTTCAACATTTTTATATTCGTTACATATCAGTGAGAAATAGTTGGAAACAAATCATTTATTATCTGTAGTTGTGTCTGTTAATAAAGAGATACTGGAGGGAACATTGGCACATTTGGTTGCGGTCAGATTTCACCTCTGAATAGCAGACGTTATAAACACAGCTTATAAAGGACAGTTTGTTTCACTCCAGTGAATTAAAGAGAAGTCTACAACTGTATTTTAAAAAGGTACAGAGAAATATACAAGGTTATTGAAAGTTTCACTGCAACATGTTGTTATGATATCTGACAACCAGTCTTGGATCAGCTACTGAGCCACATTTTGGATTTAATACAATGAGGGAGATTAAACATCCAGTGGGAATCCCCCAAACATAACTAATGTATTTCACATACTGTAGGTGATTAATGCTGAACCACCGTGCTATTATCATCATTACTTTGATGAGTCTTCTTACTTTTCAAAAAATGTCTTAGTTTATAATGGTCAGTTTGTACATTTTGATGTGCAACATTTCACAGTTTCTGTTTGCATTGTAACCTTTATTATGGGCAAGATCTTTCTATCTGAAGTATTTTAAAGTTGAAAAGACTAAGCTGCACTGACTCCAGCAGTATCGTTGTGCTATATTTTATGCAAATTGCATCAAATGGTTTCAAAGGGTTAAAAAGTTTAGATGAGATGGCCGAACAACAGATGACATACGATTCTTCCTTACCCAGATGTTTCCATCCTGTAGATAAGGCCTCCAGTTTTTCTGTGTGTCACTGTAAAGCAGCCGATACTTGCTAGTCCAATCAGAGCTACCGTAGCGACCCTGTGTCGCTATGGCAACCACCTGCTTCCTGGAACCCAGATCCACCTGTAACCACTGGTAACGGTCTGCATCCAAGGGGGACCAGCCTCCAGCTCCTATAGTATGGGTGTTGTTGGGTGGATGACAGATTGGAGGAAGGGAAAAGGAAGAAGAGCAGAAAAGTTGATCTCATCATTTGGAAAAAAACAAACATTTTCTTCAGTCTTCAGCTCGAGGTCCACTGAGACGAAATCTGTCATTTTACAGACTTTTCCTGTTATGTAAAACTACATGAAAATATAAAAAAATTGGCTGTTAATTTAGATGTCAAATACAAACCCTGTAACTGTGAAAAAACACAACATTTCCGTTTTCTTAAAGAAAATATATTTTTAATATGTTCGCAAATTAATCATAATTTCACAAATATTAACTGTTAAATTCAAGTTTAATACTGTAAATACATTTTTAAAATGAGATCAAATTAGTGAAAATGAACAGTAAAAGAACAGTTTCTGTAATTTGACATAGATTTCTTTGTTAATAATTGATGGATATTTTGTATAATTATGGAACAAGAACATTGAATAATTGTGTTTTTATCAGTGTATACTATCTTTTAGCATTGGTAAACTGTTAAAATACAGTTTTTATTAATGAAAAGAAGAAAAGGTAGCAGTAATAGAAATACTTATTCTGTTATTGTATACAGATTTTTGTGTCTTTATGAGGTTATAGCAGCTATTGTTTTTTCATATTTATTTGTTCAGTTATTTCTGTATATATATATATATATTAGGGGTGTAACGATACGCGTATTCGTATTGAACCGTTCGGTACGAGGCTCACGGTTCGGTACGCATGACGAACCGAATACATTTGAATAAAAAAAATGAAATAAAACTTTTTTTATTTTTATTTTTTTAAACCTTTATTTAACCAGGTAGTCCCATTGAGATTAAAAATCTCTTTTGCAAGATGTAAGTAACAATACAAGATGTAAGCAAGATGTAATTAACAATACTACATAACATTAAGGAGCAGTTTTAGTTTTTTATGCTTATGTGTTGCTAAGAAGACACCCCAGAAGATGGGTCACTCAGGTATAGTTCCATCATTGTTCAAAGTCAAAGAATAACTTGATGATGTTAGTTGTAATGAATAAATATATTTTAAAATCAAGTACATTTCTCTGGCATTTATAGTTTTCTACTGTACCGAACCGTACCGAACCGTGGCTCCACTGTATCGTACCGATACAGTTGTGGGGGTTAGTTTATGGCTTTTTGCCGGTTACACCTTCAGTCTAAGGGAAAATCGATGAGTTACGGTGCGTTCACACCGGACGCGTCGATTTTTTGACGTGCGTCGAGATTACATACAAAGTCTATGCACAGACGCGATGAGACTGGCGTTGGACGCGTTTTTTGCGCCGCAAAATCGCCAACGCGTGAGTTGAAATTTTTCAACTTCTGCGAAATAATCGCGTGACGCTGTGGCGCGATAGCCCATCAGCGTTGAGTTGCTCCCCCTGTCATCACTGACTTCCTGCCATTGTTGAATCAGGAAATAAATACTGTAGCCGCCTGTGTTCACCCAGAGCTCTACGATACCTCATATCAACAGAGACCGGACCAAACTATGTGTATACATGTGTGTGTGTAAACCATATGGTACAAACAATGAATAGACGCTGCCGTATTTACGGCTACATGACGTTATTGAGTGCTGGTGGAGCTGCTACGATGTTAGCATAGCCTAGCACCGATCCATCAGAGCTCCATTGAGAAGACAAGTAGCCTACAAATCGGCATCATTACGTAGTTATTTCGGAGTCCCTTTTTGTCGGTTTATTTTCCGTTAAATCACAGCCAAATCAGTTTATTTTGTGTTCCTACAGCTGTAGTAAACAGCGACCTGTGGCTTGCTAGACACAGTGAATACAGCTCGATACAATCCACGGAGCTCCTCTGAACAATAGTATGAACCAGACATGACGGCGTTTAGTTTCCCGGGATATCTGTGACTTCCACAATACGTAGAAATATAGGTTATTTTTTCCATCCAGGTCTATAAACCACGCCCCCTCTCCGATGACCGGTGGCGCGTTGGACGCGTTTTTGTGGCGCGTCAAAAAATCACGTCAAATGCAGAAGTCACATTTTGTGTATGTGTAAATGTATATGACAATAAAATCCTAACTTCCTTTAAAAAAAACTTCCTTTTGACGAGCTGTCATGCTGCTGCATGTGAACCCTACAGCGGCGGCCTGTGATTCGAAGATTAGAAGAGTAATATACAGTCTTTACTCGTTTTTCCCGTCTGCTCTCTGTTATCTTGATGCAAAGACATGTCCATTAGCAGGAACGTAGCACAACATGGGAGTGAAGCAGTGTTCTGTATTTAAATGTGAAAGTGCACTAAATTATTTAAAAAGGCATACCTTGTTTCCTGTTGAGTTTGGCATAACCAGCTCCATATCCTCGGGCATACACTGATGAGCTGGTGAAGGAGCTGTAGGGGAGAGGAGTGGCCAAGCTGTCCTCGCACTTTCCTGAACCAGAGGGACAAAGCACACAGAGTTCAGCCAATCATCAGCAAAGAAGTCAATCTGCACATGTCCACTGACCTTTCCTCTCGCACCACCAGCAGGTCAGTTTTAAATAGTCCAATACTTTGGTTTAATAAATCACCAAATAACAGCAAAAACTAATGAAATTCCTCAAATTTACTTTTTGTTAAGTGCTAATTAGCAAATGTTAGCATTATGTCACCCTTATGTAAAATGGTGAACATGATAAACATTACCGACATTAAACCTCTGCATGTTAGTAGTGTTACTATCACGGATCGGATCAGCACAAAAGAACAAAAAGGAGCAAATATAACTTTTAGAGATCCCTGATCACATTTTGTTGCCACTGATACTGATTGCCGATCCATGTTGTCAGATACAGATCCCTTTATTGTTTGACTATACAGCTGGTTCTCACTAACACCACATTCTATGAGATGTGAACACATCATGATAACGTTATGATTCACCGTCGCCCAATACTCATTTTCACTAAACAGAGCCTGAACCTATCAGAATGTGCAACATTGTTCATTAGCGGTGCTGCTAACATTACTAGCTCTCCTCAATTTCAACATGGATTGGTTGTTTACAATGTAACATTATCAGGCAACAGAAAGTATAAATGATGTCCTGCTCGCATGTATTACTGAACGATCGTCAGTAAAACTTTATTTCACACTGTGAGGGTTAGTGTTAAACTGTGTAATTAATCCACGGTTCACATGTGTGGTGAACCGTGGGGGCTGGTCGTTACCGATCAACAGTGGTCTGTTACACCACTATAGCATGGTGGTGTTAGCCTTTAGCTCAGAGCAGGTACAGCCTCAGAGAGCTGCTTGCGTAGCTGTTTACTCTTTGTTTTGTTGTATCAAACTCATTGTAACTCCTCTGTCAGGTTGAGCCCATTGTGTCATTGTCAGTGCTGTCCATGACTGTTACAAAAAATGCCCCTTCAAGGGTTAAGGTTTGGTTTCATTAGGCAACTAAAACTACTTGAAGCTCTCTTCTCATCCCAACTGCTCAGCTCAGCTCTCAGGTATGGCGCGCTGACAAAGCAGTCATAGTCTACATTAAACTACTTTTTCTACCTAAGAGCCTGAAGTATTCTCCTGGTTATCTCAGTACACACTGCTAACTCAGAGTAAACGGTTTTACCGCCAGCAGCTACAACAAATCCTGCAAGATGACCTTTCAAGCATCAGGAAGCAACAAGCAAGTTAGCGCTGAGCTGCGGACTCAAGGAGAACAAAGAGGCGACCGATTGTCCTCCCCTGAAGAAATAAACAAAGAAATGTCTTTTCCATCATGCTAACTGGACTTGTACGGTGCTTTTCTAGTCCCTCAACCACTCAGGGTGCTTTTACACTCCATCATGTATACACTGATGGCAGGGGCTACCTTCCCATCTAACGGTACATGGCTAAGGAAGAGCCAAATGTACATGTACCGGTACTTGATTTAATGTTATTCACAGTTTCATTGTTGTAATGTCTGTAGAAAGATTGTAGAAAAGTATGAAAGCATAAAAGTATAGCTATTCTAACTAGGGTTGGGTATCGTTTGGGTTTTTTCGATACCGGTGCCTAAACCGATACTTTTTTCTTCAAATTGAACAATATATTAACTGTTAAAGTATACTATAAATATAAATAAATACAAAACACTTGGCTTCAAACTACAGCTTCAAACTTTTTAACTATGAACAATATGTTAACTGTTAACAGTTTACAGCAGGGGTCTCAAACTCATTTTCACTCCGGGCCACATCGGCATCATGGTCGCCCACAAAGGGCCGGTTCGTAAATGTAACTACTCCTAACATATTGTTAAATAACTGTCTCTGCATTTGATTATTGTTTATTCAAGTGTAAAAATATTGTACATGCAGTTATATAAATGTAAAAATATATTTAAGCACATTTCTGTCATTACAACCTTTTAATTTAGGGTTAATAAACCCACATTACTCTATCAAAGATCAAACGATTAAAGAAAATAGCAAAGACAAATATCATCAAACACAAGTTATTACAATAACTTTGTTCAATGCTTAAAATCTTTTCAAGGGTGCGTTTGCACAATCCCACATTTCATGTGTTTTAAAGCAACGTTTAAAGTAGTGTTCAATGTACTCACAATACATTTCCATGTCAAATGTACAGTAACCAGCCAAAGAGCTGCTTCTGTGACTCTATGTTTAAGTATCTCATAATTTTGACTTTCAATCTCATAATTTTGACTTTCTATCTCAGAATTATGACTTTCTATCATAGTTATGACTTTCTATCGCATAACTTCGACTTTCTATCTCATAATTTCGACTATGGGGATATTTTATTGTCAAGTTTAACTTTAAAAAAAAAAAAATCTTTTTTCTTTTTTTTGCTGGCGGATTCGCGGGCCACATAAAATGACGTGGCGGGCCGGATTCGGCCCGCGGGCCGGGAGTTTGAGACCCCTGGTTTACAGTATACTTAAATAAATATGAATGAATACAAAACACACACACTCTGTACACACACTGCAGCTTCAAACTTCAGCAATTATTTTGCAGAAATATGAGCATATTTTCCTTCTCTGGCAAAATACGACACGTCTCATGACTTATTTTATTTTACCAGTTGGTGGCGGTAATGCGCCAATTCGTCGTTTGCCAACCGCCAGTTGGTCTCAAAGAAGAAGAAGCTTGCGCGTGCCTGTGTTGTTGTGCTTATGAGCGGCAGCGCTAAGTACCCCGTTGTAATAATACTATGAGTGAGGAGCGGATGACCGAGTCCTGCTGCCAGGACCGAGTCATCAGAGTAGTGTCAAAAAAGTATTTCAATCGGCTCAGGCACCGAAATCTGCGTTACGTTTCGGTCCGGTAGGTACCGGACGTATAGGAACCGGTTCCATACCGGCACCGTTTTTCGGTACCCAACCCTAATTATAACCTGTAACCCTTTTGATTTCAAAGTATAACCAGCACAACATATAGCATGTTTAGACTTTTTACAACCCTCATAATGTGAATTGTTTTATTTTATGATAGCTGTGATTTAACATATAAACTGTTTAGAGTTAGACACTTTGTTTAAAATAGTCACTTGAGCCTTACAGTGCTTGTGGTTCTAGCAGGATCAAACCAGTTACCACCAGTTACATTCTGTGTCAGCTCAGAGAGAGGAGGACTCATGTGTGAGTGACACATGGAATGAAGGAGGTGCCGGTCTTAGAGCAGCAGAAAAAGCAGCAGAAAATCAGTGAGTTTGGGGCTTCTCCCCAAATAGAGAATGGGAATGTCAGAGAGCTGACAGAAGAAGACCTCATTACAAAATCAGCGACGGCTGACAGAGAGGAATGCTAGAATGAGTTCTTGTAGCCACTGATACTGTTTCATTGAATTGAAATTGTTGTATGTGAATCTTGTGTGAAAACCAGAAATAAAAACACAGCCTTACATTAGTAAGTGACTGAAACCAAAACAGTGCTCTGGTCCTTTAGAACAGTGTACCCCTCTCCCCCTGTCTGTTAACGGTGATAAGATGTGACGACTGAAACATGCAGAGGAGCTTAAGGTGAGTTCTCTGGGTGAAGACTTGGCAGTGTTAGTTATAAATGGTGAGAATGTTCACAATAGGCAATAGTAAAGTACAGACGATGTACATAACTATTACATACAGGGTGTTATGCTGCTACACCAAACGCCATATTCGCGTCCATCGCGACGCCGGTCAAAACGCCGGGGACCAAGTGTTCATGTGTGAATCGCGCGAATCGCGCTGGACACGCCGGAGAGGGGGCGTCATGTCTGGTTCATAATATTGTCCAGAGGAGCTCCATGGATTTTATCGAGCTGTATTCACTGTGTCTACCAAGCCACACGTCGCTGTTTACTACAGCTGTACATACACACATTTATGCACATAGTTTGGTCCGGTCTCTATTGATATGAGTAGGGGTGTAACGGTACGCGTATTCGTATTGAACCGTTCGGTACGAGGCTCACGGTTCTGTACGCTTGCCGGAGCGAAAATATTCAGCAAACTGGATGCCAACATGGGGTTTTGGCAGGTTCCACTTGCTGAGGAATCAGCCAAGTACACAACATTTATTACACCCTTTGGGCGGTTTCACTTTAACCGTCTTCCATTTGGCATTGCCTCAGCACCTGAGCATTTCCAGTGTATGATAGCTGAGGTCACAGAGGGGCTAGAAGGCTTGGTCTGCCACATCGATGATATATTGGTGTGGGGGCGGGATCAAGAAGAGCATGACGCTCGGCTCCATGCTGTGCTACAAAGACTGGAAAAGGCAGGCATCACCCTGAATGTGGACAAGTGCGAAATCTCGAAGAGCAAGTTGGTCTTCTTGGGTCACATCATCACAGCCACAGGCATCCGCCCTGATCCAAGGAAAACAGAGGCCATCATGGAGATGAAGACGCCCACAAATGTCAGTGAGTTGAGGAGTTTTCTTGGGATGGTAAATCAGCTGGGAAAGTTCATTCCTCACTTGGCCGATAAAGACAAGGCACTTCGCGACCTTCTTTCGAAGAAAAATTGCTGGGTCTGGGATGTGGACCAGGCCACGGCGTTTGAAACGCTGAAAAGAGCACTTTCTTGTTCTCCTGTGCTGGGCATGTATGACCCGAACAGAGACACTAAAGTATCAGCGGCTGCATCATCGTATGGCTTGGGAGGTGTTCTTCTCCAGAGGTGGGAGGAGGAATGGAAGCCTATTGCATATGCATCGCGGTCGCTTACTCCAACAAAACAGCGATACGCACAGGTGGAAAAGGAGGCTCTGGGTCTCACATGGGCCTGTGAACGGTTCCGTGATTTCCTGATAGGCAAACGTTTCTGCCTGGAGACTGACCATAAACCTCTTGTCAACCTGCTGGGATCACAAGCACTGGATCTTCTTCAGCCGAGAATCCAGCGCTTCAGGATGAGGCTGATGCACTACACATACTCCATTGAGCATGTGCCTGGAAAGTCACTTTGGACAGCAAACACACTGTCACGCTCACCTGTGAAATCATGTAGGTCCACGGAAGAACAGGAGCTAATGGAGAGCACCAACATTTACGTGGACTGTGTCATGCAAAGTCTACCTGTCAGTTCCACATACATGGAAAATCTGAGAGAGCAGCTGAGAGCTGACAGTGTCTGCTCACGTGTCATGTCGCTGTGCACAGAAGGATGGCCCATACACGCAAGACAGGTACCTGTGCTAAAAAGCTACTGGCAAGAGCGAGCTACATTCACAGTGAAAGATGGCTTACTGCTGAAGGACACACGGCTTGTAATACCTTCAGTGATGCGGAATGATGTGCTAGCCAAAATACACGAAGGACATCAAGGAGTGGTGAAGTGCAAGGAGCGTGCTCGCCAGTCTGTGTGGTGGCCTGGACTCAGCCAGCAAGTGAATGAAATGGTGCTCAACTGCAGGACATGCATAAAGGAGCGACAAAATCACAGGGAGCCACTCATGTCATCAGAACGCCCTAAAAGACCATGGCAAAAGTTGGGGGCGGACCTGTTTGTTCTGGGAGGCAAATATTATCTCCTTGTCGTTGATTATTTCTCAAGGTATGTTGAGATTGCACCATTGTCTCACACCAGGGCCACCGATGTCGTTGACCCTTTGAAATCAATCTTTGCCCGCCATGGCATTCCAGAGGTCCTGATGTCGGATAACGGACCACAGTTTTCTGGTCACGCCTTCACTTCCTTTGCAGCTTTGTATGGGTTTAGGCATGTTACCAGCAGCCCAAGGTTTCCGCAGAGTAATGGGGAGGCTGAACGAGCAGTTCAGACCGTGAAGAATCTACTGAAAAAGGCAGGAGAGCCCTACCTGGCTCTGCTGGCCTATAGAGACACACCACTTCAGAGTGGTTATAGCCCAGCTCAGCTACTCATGGGGAGACGTCTTCGCACCACAGTGCCAACTCTTCCTTCTCAGCTGGGGCCTGCACTGCCTGACAGCATCACGTTTGCTTCGAAGGAGAAGGAGAAGGGGATATCAGATGCTGAGAGCTACAATAGGCGCCACCGTGTCAAAACTCTCAGTGTTTTGTCACCAGGAGAACAGGTTTGGGTAACTGATGCAAAGTTATCTGGAACTGTGCTTCGGCACCACTCCACTCCAAGGTCCTACTTAGTGGATCTACCCCAGGGGGTGGTGAGACGCAACCGCCAGCACCTGATACCTCTACACACATCTGCACGAGACAGAGGTTCTCCATCACAGCAACAAACTCTTGAGACTACTCCTGAGCAGACTCCTGTGTCACCTGCTGTGATACCCCAAGTCACACCTGCAGAGACTCCTACACTCAGATCTAGGTCTGGGAGAGCCATTGTTAAACCTCGTAGGCTTAACCTGTGAACTTGTAAATAAAAGAAGAAAAGTTATGTGGTTGTTACGGGTTACTGGATAGAAAAGAAATCCAGCCTATGTTCATTTTCTAAAAGTGTAGTTTGAGCACATGTGAAATATAAAGAATTGTAAATGCCGAAGTATGTTTGGTTGAATAATCACAGAGGCTATGTTAACAATGTTCTGTCAGGATTTAGATAGGAACAGACCTTCCAACAAAAGAGGCAGAATAATCCTCTAAGGTCTAAGGAGACAAAGGCAGTCTACCCTTTGCTCTCTAGAAAGAGGAGATGTGGTATTTGTTATAAATACTTGTTGTCACATAGATGTTATGCGAAGCTGTACGTGGGGGGACTTAGGACCCAGGGGAATGGGGGCGAAGCAGGGCAACCTGGGAAGGGGTCTGGACTGTGGGGGAATGTACCGGGGAGCTTGGAATAAAGAGTTGAGTTAAGAGCAGTCTGTTCTCACGTTTATTTCTAAACACGACAGTTCCCACATTACACACTTTGTTCTGACACCCACCATGTGGCTGATTTCCCGTCGGCCATCTTTGATTCGGATATCTCTGTAGTTTTACATTGTAAGCCGTATTGCTATACATGGTCTGTTTAATCTTGACTCATATAAATATAATGAAATAATTATTATTATATATTGATAAGAAAAATATTTCTAACAATGAATTACTCCTGATAGCCATTTTAATGCCCTTTGAGCTACTGCTCTATATCCGTTTAGTGTTCCTTTATTAATCAATAGCTGTTGATAGTTTAACTAATATTAATAATTGATTGATATTAAAATCATCTGTGATTTGCTAATAACCAGACCTGCTCATACCCGTTGCCAACACTGATATTAATAGCATAGATGAGTGTATTGAATGTTTTGAGCATTTTAATGGAATTACATTTGTAATTGCCTAGAGTTTAGTATGTATACCTATTCAGTGTAACTTCTATTTCCACTGACATGACATGTTTGATGGCATTTACTAGCACAGTAAGGAGGGTCATAGGGAAACTACCCTCAAATTTAGATTTGCTATGATAAGCATGATATGTTTAAATTTGAGGATAGAAACATTTGATAATAAAATTAACTTCAGGGTTTGCACCAAGACTCCCCTGGTTGTTTGTGAAGCCATTAACCCAAAACTCTAACAGTTATAGTTGGACATCCTAGCGTCCATGAACCATGACACATATCGTATGTGTCATTAGATGTAACTTAATCATGTATTTTCTTAGTCTATAGCCTGTATATTTTCTAAGTGTATCACTCATTGATCACTTTCTGGTTCTCCCACCTTTTCATTATTGTTGGAATGCTGTTAAGCATTCCAACAATAATGAAAAGGTGAAACAGGAGGATAACAATAGTTGTTATCCTCCTGTTTCTTTATTCCACTATTTCTTCCGTCCCCCCTTTTTTGCAACGCTTCTTCATTTTTTAAGCTACAGAAACCGTTCAACTATCAAAATGTTCAGCTCCTTCAGCTCATCTCTGCTATGACTTTTTCTATCTCTAACCTTTAAACTTTTTGAATTATTAAGCTTTTAGCAACTTTTTTTTGAATGGGTTTCTATGGAGAAGATTTTCAAATCCTCTTAAACTTCTTCAACTTTCAAATCCTTCAACTTCCTCATACTTTCAGCTACAGACACCATTTCAACTTTCAAATGTTGAGAAAACTCTGAACTATTGCTGCATAATTCAGCTTTCCGATATCTTTTAAACTTTTTGAACTGCAGCAATTTAACTTTTGTGATTTTTCAGCCCTTTTCTGACTTTATAATGGGTGTGTATTGCGCAGCTTAGAGTGCGTGATGTCACCGCTAGAGTGAAGAGCAGCTTGAGATTCTTGTGAAAAAAACATTTGTGTTTTGCCACTGTGTCCACAATCTTCACTCTTCATGCATCATTTCTGGATGTAAAAGTAGCTAATATTGTCCTTGTCGTAGAAACATTACTGTAGAATCCCACAGATTTACACAGTTGACACAGAAGCCATTAATTGACAGGAAAACCAACTTTCTGCTCCATAGAGACCAATGTTAAATTTTGCTTCAAAAACATCTTCCATAGAACACGGTACCCCATTTCTAGATCGCCAGTTAAGCCACATTTTTTAAACTACAGACACAATTTTTACAGGATCTGTTCGTCAACTCAGCCTCCCTCTCAATTATTAATATCGGAGCAATAGGAGCTACGGTTATGGGAGTTTTGATGATTTGTTTGAGAGGTGTCTCCCAGTTTTATCTCCATGAAATGGCTTCAGGCACACAGGTGTTCGCGATTGAGCCAGTAATCAGTGATGTTTATAAACACAGACTCACAGACACACGCGCACATACACTCCTCTCTCTCTCTCTCTCTCTCTCTCTCTCTCTCTCTCTCTCTCTCTCTCTCTCTCTCTCTCTCTCTCTCTCTCTCTCTCTCTCTCTCTCTCTCTCTCTCTCTCTCTCTCTCTCTCTCTCTCTCTCTCTCTCATACAGTCATTCCGGTCTTAGGACTCTTTAGAGGTCTTTCCCCCCTCCTCCACCCCCCCCCCCCCACACACACACACATGCCATTTTTAAATAAAAGCCCCACAGAATGAATCCTAACTGAAATGCTTGTGATGAGCCTGTCATTTAATAACCGGTTTGTGTTTATCTAACATTATGATTGCGTCTCCTCTCCCCTTCTCCCCCACACCCCACACCCTATTTCAAAATAAAAGCCCCAGAGAGTGAATTCTAACTGAACAGCTTGTGATGAAGCCTGTCATTTAATATCCTCTGTTTATGTGTGTCAAACATTATGATTATGTCTCCTCTCCCCCTCCCTCCCCCACCCAGTCCCACCCTTTCGAAATAAAAGCCTCATGGATTAACTGTATTTAAACATTAAACTTAAAATTAGGCTTTTTTGTTGAAAAAATGAATGCTCTTACTAATACCGCGACAACTACTACTGCTGCTAATATTTCTAGTATTACTACTACTACTGCTGCTACTACTTCTACTTCAACTTTTGCTGTTGCTACTATTACTAGTGCTATTACTGCTTCCATCAATGTTATTACTACCACTACTGCTATTACTACCACTACTACTATTACTTATACTACAACTGCTACTACTGCTATTCATGCTACTACCAGTACTAATACTACTACAGCTATTGGTACGACTGCTACTAGTACTACTACTACTGCTACTTCAAATACTGCCATTACTTTTACTACTACTACTACTACTGTTATATTAAATACTACGACCACTACTACAGCTATTACTACTACTACTGATACTAGGCTACTACTTCTTCTGAATACTAATACTTCTTCTAAATACTAATACTTCTACTACTAATGATATTTCTACTACAACTACGACTTCTACTACTACTATTACAAATATCACTACTGCTACTACTACTACTTATTCTAATGCTACTAATACTTCTACTACTAATAATACTTCTACTTCAACTACAACTTCTACTACTATTACTACAAATATCACTACTTCTGAAATTTGTTTAAGCTACAGAAATTGTTCAAATATCAAAATGTTCAGCTCTTTCAGGAGAGGGGTGCTTTGACTTTTCATTTTTGTAATCTTTAAACTTTTTGAATGAAGCTTTTTGCAATTTTCTTTTGAATGGGATCTCTATGGAGAAAATCTTCAAATCCTGTTAAACTTCAACTTTCAAAGCCTTCTTCTTCCTCATACTTTCAGCTACAGACACCATAGTTAGACATTTCAACTAGAAGGTTTTTCAGCAGTGCAGTTTAAATGCTTTCGGGCTTCAACATTTTTCAGACAGATAGTCTCCCATTTCTTAATTTTCTGCAATTTTTTCACAATTAATTTCAGCTTTCAGCATTCCAACGCATTTTCAGCAGGAAATGCATTTTCTAGTTAATAATTGGTCTCAGAGTATCTCGACTAATCAAGCCAACATATGACAATTTACATAAACCTCTTTATTTTATTAAACATGGTTATCTTTGTCAGTAACTTGTATCTTCTCTCTGTGCTCATTACACTGTGTGTACATGTTGTGAATACATTTCTATATATCTGAGAGGAATTGTCATGAGTCTTGTGTGTGTAAATCATCTCATATCAAAGTCCCAAGTTCCCAAAAAATACAACAGTAACGTAACAGAATAAAAATACTGTATATCCAATTCATGTTTGCTGTAAATGTTCACTTCATTTGTAAAGGTTTATTTTCCCTATAGTGACTGTATAGTAGGTTGTCACTTCTCCGACACAAATTGCTTTTTTTACAAAGAACTTGGACATATTCTTAGCATAAGGGTGTGTGTATGTGTGTGTCTGTCTTTGTTCTCAACACGTTCACCAGAATGGCTATGAGATGGGAATTTTGGGTGGGGGAGGGGTCCCAGCTCTGTGTGTGTGGACAGGTGCAGGGTATGGTAATGAGCTTCCTAATATGCATTACAAAACAACAAGCCAAGCGTGTCTCAAGCACTTTAAAAGAAAGAAGAAGATCATCTGCTCAAAGCTCCACCAACATGTCATCTCTCTGAGGAAATACATGCTCTTATTTGGTGATTTGAACAATATTGTCCCTTTTGTGCCTCCTGCTGCTAGTATCGGGCAATTCTGCAAAACGCCATAGTACATTTAGTGATGATCATTTATTCCTGTTATATCCAAATCATATTGAGAGGGGATTTTGTAGTTGTTTAAAAAAATGTGAATTTTATGATATTTGTAAGTGAGGTCTTTTTTTAACTTTTACTTTCTCCGTCATTAAATTCAAAAATATAATTAAGAACGTGCTGAGGCAGCAGTTCAAAAGCTTTACGGGGCATAACGACTGTGACTGAAGCCGTGTGCTGGGATGTGTGTGAGGGGATTCTGCTGAGATGGTAGGAGAAGTTTCAGTGGCTGTTCGGTACTTCTTTTCCACTGCGAAAACTTGTCACTATTAAATCCATTTTATCTGACTTCAATTCAAGCTGACCACTGCCTCTGTACTCCATGATGGAGCGAACTACAGAACTTGTACAGCCACCTTTCAGGTCTACAAGGTGGGATTTGGGGTGAAGTATCACTTTTTTTCCATTGCTGGGGCTTCTTGTTCACAAATCAGACATGATGTGAGTTTCTAACCATTTGTTGGAATCATTATTGTGAATAATCATTAGGTTCAGATAGTGCTGGGCGGTATACCGGTTTCAATTTCCCATACGATATGAATTTTTCATATACTGTCATACCGGTGCACAGCCGAAACAACTTCTGTTGCTCTTCAACAGGCAGCAAAATATATTGTTCGCCGCTGGGGGTGCTACGATCAGAGCTAGTTGACTTAGCTGTATTAACTAATGCTCTTTAACAGGGCAAACGCCACGACTCAACAGTTTCTGACAGATAAACAATTTGTAGCACTAATAATTGTACATTTATAAAATTTCTCCGCTGAACTGCATGCTGGGTAAAGCTCGCTGACAGTCTGCTAACAGCTGGGAGAGGCTCTGTCGCGGCTGTAACGTTACATTAAAGAACAGAAAAGAGCGATGCAGGATGAACAAAGACTGAACAACAAAAGGTATTTAGGTCAGACACATATGCAACGCTGATTACCGTAATATGTGTGGTATTTGTTATAAATGTACATAGACGGTGACAAGAAGCTATAGGCTACATGTAGCGGCTTCTTCTTCTTCGTCTTCTTTAAATTCCATTGGCGGATGGCAACCAACTTGCATAATGCATACCGCCACCTACTGTACCGGAGTGTGCATTTTCAGGGTTTTCTTCACTGTTCTGATAATAAAATATATATATATATATATATATATATATTTATATATATATATATATAAATAACTAAAGAAATAAACCTAAACAACACCTACGAACAACTAAATCCTACGGTCTAATCCTGTTTCTTTCCATGGAGGGGCTTAGGACCCAGGGGAATGTAGGTGAAGGAAACAGGAAGTGACGGAATGGTAGACACGCCACACAAACAGCTGTTCACCGCTCGCTGCCCTGCCGTTTCTTTTCGGCGTTAATTAATTAATGCTTTAACACGGAAAAAAATACTGTGATATACCGTGAAACCGCCAGAGTCTTACAAAATACTGCGATATGCATTTTTGGTTATACCGCCCAGCCCTAGGTTCAGATTTGTTCAACGATTCAAAAGGTCTGCTGAGGTGATCATTGGCCTTTTTCCACCAGCTGGCCTTTTCCATCGACCACACTTTCCATCAAACTTCATAGTAAAATATGACAAATAAAATACAAATGCTTACAATTGAACAAAAAATTTAGAGTATAAAATGTCATGGTGTCATCCGGCAAGATATCAAATAGCTCTTAGTTTCAAATAGCTCTGAGTTTCCCATCATGCTAATAAAATGACATTATATTGATAAATACCACCTAATCACATTCTAGAATGCTGAACTGTATAAAAGCAGTTTGATGTTGTTAGCAGTCATTTTTATAGATTAACTAGAGAGCTCAGTCTACTATTATGAAAACTGATTCTCATAACACGCATAGCCTTCATTTCCTCTGATATCTCCAGGTCAGACTACGTTAATAAAGACAGGTTGGGACATAACAAGTGAAAGAAGCTCTCAAACTCAAACATCTAATTAAGAAAGATTGGAAGGCAGGAATAGAATATGGGTATCGTTCTGTTGGAAGGGCTCTATCTGTGACTCTTCAATAGAAATGTAAGCAGCAAGGCTCATAGGAACAAAGCTACTGCTGACAAACAAATAAACAAGAAAACCATCAGACACAAATGGTTGCAGGCAAACCCTCCAACCGGGGACAAGTGGATTGCAACATTAATGCATTGAAACTATGACATCAAAAATATGTAAAAAGTTGAAAAATGGACCACACTGTATATGTGTTTGTAAGGTGTAAGGTGTATCTCGAGGCTCCACCGGGTCAAGATCCATTGTGCAGGGCATTTCACACCAGCGTTCTGTTCAGAAGCTCATAAAGCAGTTGACCTATTGTTGAGAGGCTGTGGATGTGCCTCCCACACCACGCCCAGGACTCTCTTCAGTTCTGAATGGCCTCTACCATGTCGGGGTCAGGCCTGGTCCCTGGCTGGTTGATGAGACAACCCAGGAAGCACAGGGGGCTCTGCCTGAGGGAGAATTTCTCCTTGTTGAGCCTTAAGCCAGCTGCCTCAATGCGTTGCAGAGTCATCCGTCATCTTTCTCTGGAAGATCTCAGGCATGCTGGAAATCCTAAAAGGTAGGCATTTGAAACAGTACCTGCCAAACGGTGTAATGGTACAGCTGTCTGCAGTGGAAGCTAGAAACCACAGTCGCACCACTCCGCTTGGCAGATGTCTCATGTGAGGTTATGTAGGATATATATATATATATTTGGGGTGTAACGGTTCACAAAATGCACGGTTGGGTTCGGTACGATACAGTGGAGCCACGGTTCGGTATGTTTCAGTACAGTAGAAAACTATAAATGCCAGAGAAATGTACTTGATTTTAAAATATATTTATTCATTACAACTAACATCATAAAGTTATTTTTTGACTTTGAACAATGATGGAACTATATCTGAGTGACCCATCTTCTGGGGTGTCTTCTTAGCAACACATAAGCATCAAAAACAAAAACTGCTCCTTAATGTGATGTAGTATTGTTACTTACATCTTGCAAAAGAGATTTTTCATCTCAATGGGACTACCTGGTTAAATAAAGGTTTAAAAAAAACAAAATCTTTTTTTTTTTTTTTTTTTATTCAAACGTATTGTTCGGTTCGTCATGCGTACCGAACCGTGAGCCTCGTACCGAACGGTTCAATACGAATACGCGTATTGTTACACCCCTAATATATACATCTCTTTCCACTGAGCGGCACACACTGTCCTGTAGGCTAGGGCTGCACCATATTGTAAAAAACTGAGATTGCAAAAAAATACAGGAATGTTCACCCTAACTTCTTTCTGTATGCAACATTTCAGAACTAAATGCACCAATCTGGTGCACTTTGAGAACACGTTTGTGCTCTAAAAAAAAATTGAATCCCAATCACATTGGTTGCATAGATATGAATGGGGATAATGACATGTGAAAAAAGTCCCACCCACAAAGCATGGTTTCAAGACGGGTCAGGTGGGTTTCCAACATCGCTGCAGGCCCCTCACTATGAGGGGGGCCTGTGTATCCCAGTGGGGAGAGAGGTAACCTGTCCACGGCCATGGGACGCAGCGATGTCTGGACGAGTGGTGCTTTAAAGGTCACCGTCAGAGCTGCGAGCTGCCTTCACCCCTGGCCTTTCAAAGCCAATCTACTTCAGCCGGTCGCGACGCACATGGAGGAAATGCCCAGAGTGAGGGCCAGCACTGAAATGACAGCACTGAGCCCACCCGTTGAACAGTATGACAATATATACGGTTTATTATGAAACTGTGTACATTGTTTAATGAGGATTACTGGATTAGCCTCTCCCAAATGGTAATTACTCTCACCGCCAAAAGGGGGGTGTCAAAGGTTCCGTACTCCAGCTTTAGATTAATTGAATTTCCTGTGTGATCAATAAACCCAACCCAAAAAAACCTGATTACATGTCTGTCTTTTTCAGTGTGTCTTGTCATCACATCATCAGAAGACAATGCTTTTACAGGCTGACAATAAATAACTAAGTCAACTGACCTCAATATGTCAAATTGTTGCCCCTTAAACATAGCTTTGTTGCACAATACATTATATACATCAAACATATATATATATATATATATATATATATATATATATATATATATATACATATATATACATATATGTTTTTTGGTACTTTTATTGAAAGATGCCAGAGTCCATAACCAAGCATAAAAAAGACATAAAGCTCCCCCCCCTGTGCCCCCCCTCCTGTGTAAAGCAGTTTGAGTTTCCTGATTCCTGATCTTAGTGCTATCAACTGTTAACACACCAACAAGCACAATAATAAACACTGCATTTGCTTACACTGTAATGTGCTATAAATAATTCATGAAGTGTGTGTACACTGATTAGACCTGCTAAATAGGGGATAATAAGTGTAAGGGGCTCCTATTTATAGTTATATTTGTGGAGCACCTAAAATAGTTATATACTGATATGTTACTTTTTATTCTGTGCAACCGATATTGATATGCTATTGCTTTCTAGTTCAGCATTTAGATGATATGTTATGTTATGCTATTTATACTGAAGGCTCATAAATACACATAGGCTACATCATTAACTCCTGTCCTGCTTTAAAACATGTTGGTGTCTTTCAGAATTCGTGATGATGACTTCCTTTAATGAGAGAGATAATAATCATCATCATTATACAATACGGTATGATCCCCAGCCTGGCTCTTTATATACTGGCGGTTTGGTCTCATGCTGAGTCCTGGCTGTAGTCCACATCACTGACTGCACTGAGACCTGCAGTGGCCCCAACAAGAGCTAGCTACCAAATTAGCCACGATGTGTGTGTGTGTGTGTGTGTGTGTGTGTGTGTGTGTGTGTGTGTGTGTGTGTGTGTGTGTGTGTGTGTGTGTGTGTGTGTGTGTGTGTGTGTGTGTAGGTGTGTGTGTAGGTGTGTGTGTGTATTAGCTACTTACGGGATGCTGAGGATGCAGCGCTGGAGGTGCTTGTGATGCTACACAGGACTGGCAGCAACAACAGCACGGTCATACAAGACATCCTCACAGATAATCCACACGGTCAGAGACAATGAAGCGGGTCCAGGCGGGTCTCGGTGCGGCGTTCTCGGCTGTCTGTTGTTCCGACCGCTGCTTTCTTTATTAGCAGCGAAGGAAACAAGCAAATAGCCCTTTCGCCCGCTGTGTTCTGTGCGTTTCGTCTTATTTATCCTCTTTTACCAACCTGCCCAGAGGCACTGCGGCGGGGTTTGACCAACAACCTCCGGAACCAGCCTGTGAACCGAACGCGATTATGCTGCGGGCCGTGCCTCGCGGTCCAGGTGCATGGTCAGACAGACGGGGGCTATCCAACCGCCGAGCCGCCGACCCAATCAATACACCCCCACTCTCTCCCACACTTGGTACGGTCCGATAGGGCAAACAACACGGGGCTCCCCGAAATGACAGTGAGCCATAGGTGCCAGGGCCCAGTTCCTCGTACGTGGTTCAACTAAGTCGATCAAATGTCCTATTAACCAGCCTAAATTAACTCATTAATTCGAACCAGACGATCTGGATCAGGATGATTGTGCGTGCCCGTCCTACTTCAAAAGGGGGAAGCGTCGATCACCGAAACCATGATGTTCTAACAGTACAATGTCAAATAAAGTCAAAGAAAGAGCCGCTTTGTTCTCCGCTGACGAGCAGGAGATGATCATGAACGCATATGAGGAATTCAAGACCGTATAACGGCAAAATATAACACCGGCACCGCTGCGAGGGCGAGACAAGAAGCACGGCAACATATCAGACACGTTAAATGCGTAAGTGTTGGAAATGTATCGGCTCATTTTAATGCCTCATCACCCCAACCAATCAGATGATATGTCTTTAATGTGCTGCTGGCAGTAGGCTTCATGATGCGTCATCCAATGAGATCTATAGCGACAATAATGATCTCAACTCTTTCAGAATAAGTAATAAAAACAAGCCCAACGAGGATCTAACTGATACTCATTAATATGAGGACATATGTACTGTATGCCCTCATGTATCATGTACTATATGTGTGTATATATGTGTAGATCACCATATAGAACTAGCAGTGTGAATATGTGTGTGTGAATCTGTGTGTTGGCGGATCAGCATGTATGTGTGTATTATTAATCATCAGACATTCAATCAACTGAAGCAGTGAAGATAAATAGTGTGTGATTCTCTCTGTTCTCATCATGATCCACCTTCATCATGTTCTACAGTAATGATCTGCTGGTGTACTAATAACACTGTCATATAATTATGAGTGCTTTAACCTCATGTATGCAACCAGCCATCAAGAGGACATGAGAGCAAGTACACTAAGCACACACACATTACTCAGAATGCTGAGTCAGCACAATATGTGCCATGGTGATGTAATGAACACATCCATACGTTTATTAAGCGCCAAATCAACTTGACCAACAGCACGGCATGCAGCGGCTTTCCCCATGTTCTCCGCATCGCCGACACTGTACAACAACGTAGCACTCGCACAAC
The DNA here is from genome assembly GCA_028022725.1 of Lycodopsis pacificus. Lineage (NCBI taxonomy): Eukaryota > Metazoa > Chordata > Actinopteri > Perciformes > Zoarcidae > Lycodopsis > Lycodopsis pacificus. The sequence continues at coordinate 3,864,571 of CM051700.1, forward strand.
AGCTCAAGGCTGCATCCAGTCTGTGGGACAGGCAGTGTCGGCTGGGCGTGTGGTGTTCAATGTCTGCTCCAGAAGCTCTGTAAATAAATGATTCCTTGTGGGCAGAATGGATAGCGCTCGAAGTCATCATGATGTGATAACGGATCTTGGCGATGTGGAAGAACTCTCTCCCTATAAAACGCTCATCTAACTAATATCCTCCTTCATCAGTGGATCTCTGAGGAAGGGAGCTGCACATTAATGCAATAGAGGCTTCTTAGTTTGGTCCGCTGCTTTTAAGGATCACCGTGTGTCTCGCTTTACATGCATTTCATGAACTCCCGTATAACCCCCAGTATATGCGCAAGCGCATTAGACTACCGTATATGACAGGAGCTGCCATTTTTTCCGGGGGAGTGACAGCTTATCCAGCTACCTTCACTTAGCCTGCGCTGGAGCAGGTTCAAGCTTATGGATGTGTTGCTATGGTGATTTTGCCAAACTTGCTTTGTGGAACCGAAAAGCCTGATCTACGTCATCTTATCCTGAGAAGTATCCGGCTAACTCAGTTAGCCACGTACGAGGAACGGGGCCCAGATCATGTTGGCTAACATTGACAATGCTACCTGCAGTACGCTAACAAAAAACAAGAAAGTAAAGACAATACAGGATTTGGGAGTTTTCTAAAGCACCTCTATTGTGGTTAACTGTAGTCATTTCACCTTATACATTTGTGTGTATAAGTTTAAATGCTAAGAATCCCTTTTTGAGATGAACTATAAAAAACGAAGAGCACACTCATTGTTTGAGCTTAACAGATGTGTCAGGTCAGGTCGAAGATGTCTGATAGCAGGGTGCTTACCTGGGAAAAAATGTTGTGGACAAACTCAAAAGTTGAAAAAACTATGAATTTGAATATGAAATTGAACACATTACCTGAGAGCATACTTACTTTTACTTTCTTCCTATTTCAATGAGTATCATCAGCAGACTTCAGGTGACGCCAGAACAAGTTCTAGGTTTAAAGTATAGTACTCTAGTGTTTTCCTTATCAGCTTATTCAACTTCAATTTACTTGTCATAACTATGATACACTTGAGACTGCCAACAAACAGAAACGTGTTTGATCGATCACTATACCACCATCTGTCATATTTTTCTACAACGTTTTCTGCAATTTCACTTTCTTTTGTTTGTACCCACTCCAGATAACTTTTTACAAATGTTGTCCAATTTGCAACTAAACAGGGTATGTTTGTTGATGAACAGTTACATGCACACATCTATTACACTCCAGATCCAGATTTTCTGCATTTATTCATCCAGTAGGTTTATTATACCTCGTTTCAGCACCAGGAGCTGTTAGAGCAGAGGTATTCAACAGGGGTCCGCGACCCATAGGGGTCCGCGAAATTTTTGGATGATTAGACAATTGTTTTTATTTTTTCAAATCTTTTTTCATAACATGAATCTGTCCATTATTTTAATAGTTCAGTATTGTATGCAAGATAACAGGTGTGTTTATGCATGGCAGTGGCACTAATAAGCATCACTCATTTTTCGTTTCCACATTTATGTTTAAAATATAAACATCAATTTGAATATCTTGTGTGCATGATTATCATGCAATTGACAGACAATGTTGATATTGGCATTGGTATCAGCTGACAAGTGTTGGGGTCTGAGCATGGCTTCAACATGTGCTGTGAACAAAGACAATCAGGCCTTCCCTTTTGCAAGCAAAGGTTTCATCCGGATTGTGGTTTGATGAGCACCAAACCCCCTCTGAAGGAATTTCACATTAAGGTGTGAATTCCCCCCCCCCCCAAAAAAACTATGGGTTCCTGAAGTCACCTGAGAGCACCGCTGCAACCTCATTGGCCGAGAGCCAAGACAGCACCAGGACCCCTGTGGTTCAGCCACTGTTCAACAAAACTAACTGCTGCACCCAACTCAATGCTTTTTTCCTTCGACCTCGGTCGAGCAAGGGAGCAATCGCTGTTCTTCACCCTGGACATCCGTCCCTGGGACGCAAGGAGACGCATCAGCTTTCTCCCCCCCCCAGCATCGCGCTGTCGACGAAAGCCTCGAACCCTCACCAAACCCTGACAGGTCTTATGCTATCTTCGCTGGCCGAAGTAGCCGTGTTGTCTTTTTGAGTCAAGGCCCTCTCACTCCACCGGGACGAATCTCTTCCACGATTCCTCCCCGTGTTGTTTTTTTCTTTTGCGTGCACATTCCGGCAGAAAGAAGCTGAAACCTCCCTTCTTCCCCGATGACTTCCCTTCAAGACCACGCCGTCTTAAGCTGAAGTAAGATCATCCTCTCTGCAGCGAGGATTGATCACGTCCAGCGCCCGCTCCAGAACGAGCCGCGTCAACGGACCGAAACAGCCGCCGCTTAAACAGCCGCGCTGATCTACAAGCAGCCCCACTTTTTCCTTCAGGACAAAGAAAGCACGATTCTCAGCGGCCACTCTCCCCGCCACAAAGAAGCGTCTCCAAAGTAAGGTAATTTGTGCATCTGGGCTAGCTTAGCTTAAATTAACTTAAAGTTCATTCAAGTTAATTCATGTATATGTTGATATTCCCGTGTTCTTGTGTGTTTCGTTACTATTGCGTAATATCAAGGTATTGCGCAACACTCAGCGGGCCCCAGCTCCGCTCCACTGTGCATTGCCCGTATTCTGTTCGCGTTAAAGACACCGTCGCAGTATACGGAGGTAAATACACAAACATCACGGACCAGAGAAGTTCCGTTTGTATTGTGTATTAACTGCATTGACTGTTTTCTTTGGGATTATTTTCATTCATTTGTATTCAACTTTGTGGGATATTTCTCTCTTCATTAACTCTGCTCTGTGAGTGAGCTGAGTGCCGTGTTCATCACTGCGTAAGCTGCCGACAGTTCAAGACGACAGCGGTATGCTTATGCATGATAGAATAACGTACTTATGCTCCTCAGGATATCGCAGCAGAAGTTTGATTTATGTTGACTTACGATTTCTCTCCACCTTTTCTTGGCTCACCCTCCTGCCAACACAGCAGGAGGTGACCCCCTCTCTCTCTGACCCTCTCTCTCTCTCACGTAAACGCACGCACATAGTCTAACCCCTGGGGGAAACCCCGTTCAATTGATTGCCTATTGTCACGACGCACGTTGCCACACGTGCTCACACACAGCGACCCCCCCCTCTCCTCCGCCAGTTTGCCCAAGTCACTCGACTAGGCCATCTAGTGGTGGGTCACGGTAGCACCTTAAGGTTCACCCCCCCCCCCCCAGTTTGTCTAAGTCCCTCGACTACGCCATCTGGTGGTGTTCAGCGGTAATACCTTAAGCCCTTCCCCTTTTAACCCACAGTCTCACCCCCCTTCTGCTTGGTGGCCAGCGGCCATCTTTGTAGTCTTTGACTGTGAGTGTTAAGGGCCCTCACCCCCCTTCCTTTTATACACAGACACACACACACACATACACATACACACATACTTGTATACACACCCTCCTCCCCATTTCATTCATTTCTTTAGATATTAGGTACATAAAATAGTATGATGGCGTTTGTTGATTGTGATATTAATTGATCTGATCTTTTATTATTCTAATTTAATAAACTCTATTCTACTTTAAAGAGCAGTCGTCTGTGATTAATGGTGCATATGTATGTGATGATCTGTATGTAGTAGTCTGCGCTCGGATTCACACCTTCACTGTCACTGATGAGTGACTACTAATTATGAGACTTAGTTTTATCGTTTGGTTATCGGTCCCTGTTCGCAGGGTGGTGCCCCGTTATTATTAATAATCATTAATAATTGTTATTCACATTAATAATTCTATTGATGTCAAGAATTCAGTTTCTTAAAAGCTGATAACTCAAACACAAGCCCCTATTGATCCCAACAAAGTGGTGCCCCGTGTGAGGCTACGTTATTACAGTTATTACGATACATATGTACATTAATCCATAATTTTTAAATATTAATTTTCAAAAAAAAAAATGTTTTTTTTTCTTCTTTTGAATGATCCAAATTCCTGAAACTTATTTCCCAAAATAGGTAGGCTTTGATATTCAAAATATTTTCTTATTGTAAGTTAATTTTTGATTTTAATTGTTGATTTTTAATCTTAATTTTAATTGAACTTTAATTTCCTTTCCAGGTTTAATTATTCGTTTCATTTCGTAAACTAACAGCCAGCTGTGTAGTAGATTTGATCGTTTATTTTGTAATACCAATACTTTGCTTGTTTTTCTTAAATCCCCTCAAAGCAGTACACACAGCTGTCACAGGCCCAAAGTGCTAAACCACATTAGCATTTTCGCACCTCTGGCTGCAAAGCAGTAGTGATACCCTCAGAGCAGCAGCAGTAGAAACGGAAGTCAGAGAGCTACACATTTCACTGTGCGCCTGCATGAATAGTAACACTAACAACAACTAACACCTAACAGTAGAAATCAGTTCAACGCAGAACTAGACATTTCACTGAGAACGGTAAACACTAACAGTTTCCGTTCTAACACTAGGGAATTAACAACCATTGGGAGCCGCGCTCATTAGAGAGAATGACCGACGAGCAATCCCCCATTCCTGGAGCTGTAGCTCCAGAAGACACCGCATTGCGAGATGCGGTGGCTGATGTCCTCAGACTCTCAGCAAGCGAAAGAGAGTACTTTGCGAAATACACTGCTGTCCTATGCGACGAGCAATTAGAGCAGCTGGTGGCTTATGTAAATAACCCATCAGGTAAGCGAGAGCGCCTGATTCAGGAAGTAATCGGCGAAATACTGCTCATCTATCATCAGAAAATGCACCTGCAAGCTGCCCGCACCCGGGCACAGAGCGACGAGCAGCAACGCGAGATCTGCACACTCCGAACAGAGGTTCAGGAGTTGTCACGCGACTGTAGAGCCCTACAGTCAGAAAATAGTAGCTTGCGCAGTGACCTCAGAGAGGTCAACCTAGAACTCTCTAAGGCGTTAGAGAGTAATGACACACTGAAAGCGCTTCAAGGTGCTCCAGCAGCCCCGGTAGGTACTGCTACCTCCTATCGAGCCCTCAGCCCAGTCATTTCTTGTTCTCAGGTCCCTCATTCCCCGAGAGCCGACCCATCCTGCGTCTCGACAAACCGCGTTCCCCAACTAGGAGTAGAGAGAACCAACACCAGGTCCTAGCCAGCCCAGATAGCTTCAAACCCACCTCAGGCGAACGCAATCCTCCACGCAGTTCACGCGCGCGACAAGAACTGACCTCATCCCCCTCAGGGAGGGAGGATGACCGTCGTTACCACCATCGCGAGTATGGAGACTCAGACGACTCGGACGGCCCAGGCCCCATCAACCTTGGAGGCCTGCGTACCCGGCAGATTGAGTCTCTAGCAAAAGACGTAGAGCGCTTCAATCCCCATAATCACGACTCGAGCATCGATGACTACCTAAGGGAGATCGATCGCTGCCTCCTCGACTTATCACGCCCCTCATCGCGTGAAAAACTCAAGCTAGTGTGGAAAACCACGACTCGAAACGTCCACATTTTCATGGAAACGCTCCAGCCGAACATCCGCGACCGCTATTCATCCCTTTGTCACGCCCTTAGGGAGGAGTACTCCATGTACTCCAACCCAGCTTCTGCCACCCTCAGCGCCTTCGCCATTTCCCAGAGAAAGCTAGAGTCCCCGAGAGACTACTTCAGGCGCTTGAGATCTGCATACTTCCAGGGACGTAACGCCCCAGGTCTAGAAGAAGACCACGCCTTTAAGTCGCTATTTCTGCACAATCTCCACGACCATGTGAGATACGACGTTACCATGCACTGCAGAAAGAGTAACCTCACCATGCCAGAGATTAGGAAATATGCGCAACTTGCATGGGAGACACGCGGTCGGCCGATGAATCAGCACGATGACACCGACATAGTCTTGAGCATCCAACAGTCGAGCGACCCCGACCTAGCGTTGGAAGATGACGAGAGGCCTTGGCCTAGCGAGCCCTGGTCACCCCCGAGGAACAAACGACCGTGGCGGTCGAAGGACCCACGGGACGGTGAAAGACGCCCTCAAGGGCAACCTCAGGTAACACTGACTCGCAGCCCACCTGACTAAGCCGAGTGATCTCACCCCCTGCTGCCAAGTCGACGTGGTAGAGGGGGGGGAAGAGAACTCAGCCCACTTCCGGAAACGACCACTCCCAATTTCGCACCTCGTTCTTCCATCTTCTTGGGCGACCTTGTCCGCAAAGGCAATGCCCGTTATGTATATATCTATACATATTCTTCAGTCTTACTGGGGGGTCATAACACTCTTGCTCTACCCGACTCCGGGTCAGAAACGAGCCTCATGTGTTCCCCCACCTTTTCGCATTCACCTCTAGGGTGTCACACCCTTAGAGGCCCTTTTCGAGCACCCTCGCTCGTAAAATCTTTCGTCAACTAAGCCTTGTTCTCCTGCTCTGTCAGCATGATCCACCTCCAGCTTGGTCAACGAAGCCACCGCCTTCTTTCAGCCGAGTCATCGCCCGGGCCTGTCAAGTAGCCAGTACCGTAGGTAACTGAACTTGACTTGCGCGCCGGACCTGTCTCTCTTTAATTAGGAGGGTGGGGGGAGGGAGATATCACCAGCCTGCCATGACACACTCCAGAGTGAAACTGTTCGCGACGTTTCCCTGAGTGCTGACGGTAACCTGGGGGGTATGCACCCTCGCCACTTGAACAGCGCGAGGGGGGTGGGCTCTGACAACAGAAACTTAGAGAGATGCATTTCACAGGAAGTACACTCTAATCTTGCCAGTGTCGAAACCAACCGGCCGAATGGCGGCTTACTTATTGACTACTAACATTTAGCTGCATGCCTCAACTCACCCTGTAGGCATGCACTAACTGCTAACACATCCAACTTGAACCAGAACAGTTGCATGACCTGAAAAACGTTCATTGTGACTGCAACCTGATGCTCCACTCTCATAAACAACCCTTTGCATGCTTTATAGACTCTACCAGAAGTAACCAAAGAAGACATAACCTAGGCCGCAGCAGTCAGATTTATCCCAGAACCTCATCCGAGAAGGCTCAGCTGTCAACAGCTTGAGCAGCGAAAATCCCAGCCTAGCTGGTCACACTAGACGTGTTATCAAGATCTGTAAATCTGCTACCACTACTGTTATGCAACCTTCACAGGTACCCCTGGCCTATAGTCTTAACAACGCAACTCCAATATCGATAGATTCAAAACTTAGACACAGGACTTGCTCTAAATCTACCGATTAGAGAGAGATAGACGCACACATCATGTACTCATAGATCCAGAATGCAGACGAAACTGATTCCCTCCTATTCATAACACCACGTAGCCAACCTACGACTGCTCCGCCGACGGACCCCAGTCCTGTCTAGGAGTTGAACCAGTAACCACTGCGTTCCCCTCACCTGCTTCTTGTCTTTCTATTCTTTCCTTCTACCTATTTGTGTTTTGTTTTGTTTTATTTGGGTTGTTACTTTCTTTGACACTATGCCGCAATGCTAGATTATCACGACATCATAATAGCGATTGAATTATTTGGGAATAATGTGTTGCTCACCTATGATTTGAATTGTGTATGATAGTAGATGTAGGTAAAAGTAGTTAAAGTCATCTGCCCAGATGCCACTTTAGTCATCTGCCCAGATGCCAATGAACCATGAACTTGAACGCTATGAACCTTGAACTCAATGAACATTGAACACTGCCTGTTTTAACCACTGCTTTTGGTCTCAGGAATACTTGGACTGTCTCACCTCTTCAGGTATTCCCACCACATGGACGCACGTGCCAGCCCTGGATTTGCTCTAAAGACCGAAGCCAACACCTCGCTCTTCACACCAAAGGGGGGATGTTGGGGTCTGAGCATGGCTTCAACATGTGCTGTGAACAAAGACAATCAGGCCTTCCCTTTTGCAAGCAAAGGTTTCATCCGGATTGTGGTTTGATGAGCACCAAACCCCCTCTGAAGGAATTTCACATTAAGGTGTGAATTCCCCCCCCCCCCAAAAAAACTATGGGTTCCTGAAGTCACCTGAGAGCACCGCTGCAACCTCATTGGCCGAGAGCCAAGACAGCACCAGGACCCCTGTGGTTCAGCCACTGTTCAACAAAACTAACTGCTGCACCCAACTCAATGCTTTTTCCCTTCGACCTCGGTCGAGCAAGGGAGCAATCGCTGTTCTTCACCCTGGACATCCGTCCCTGGGACGCAAGGAGACGCATCAGCTTTCTCCCCCCCCCAGCATCGCGCTGTCGACGAAAGCCTCGAACCCTCACCAAACCCTGACAGGTCTTATGCTATCTTCGCTGGCCGAAGTAGCCGTGTTGTCTTTTTGAGTCAAGGCCCTCTCACTCCACCGGGACGAATCTCTTCCACGATTCCTCCCCGTGTTGTTTTTTTCTTTTGCGTGCACATTCCGGCAGAAAGAAGCTGAAACCTCCCTTCTTCCCCGATGACTTCCCTTCAAGACCACGCCGTCTTAAGCTGAAGTAAGATCATCCTCTCTGCAGCGAGGATTGATCACGTCCAGCGCCCGCTCCAGAACGAGCCGCGTCAACGGACCGAAACAGCCGCCGCTTAAACAGCCGCGCTGATCTACAAGCAGCCCCACTTTTTCCTTCAGGACAAAGAAAGCACGATTCTCAGCGGCCACTCTCCCCGCCACAAAGAAGCGTCTCCAAAGTAAGGTAATTTGTGCATCTGGGCTAGCTTAGCTTAAATTAACTTAAAGTTCATTCAAGTTAATTCATGTATATGTTGATATTCCCGTGTTCTTGTGTGTTTCGTTACTATTGCGTAATATCAAGGTATTGCGCAACACTCAGCGGGCCCCAGCTCCGCTCCACTGTGCATTGCCCGTATTCTGTTCGCGTTAAAGACACCGTCGCAGTATACGGAGGTAAATACACAAACATCACGGACCAGAGAAGTTCCGTTTGTATTGTGTATTAACTGCATTGACTGTTTTCTTTGGGATTATTTTCATTCATTTGTATTCAACTTTGTGGGATATTTCTCTCTTCATTAACTCTGCTCTGTGAGTGAGCTGAGTGCCGTGTTCATCACTGCGTAAGCTGCCGACAGTTCAAGACGACAGCGGTATGCTTATGCATGATAGAATAACGTACTTATGCTCCTCAGGATATCGCAGCAGAAGTTTGATTTATGTTGACTTACGATTTCTCTCCACCTTTTCTTGGCTCACCCTCCTGCCAACACAGCAGGAGGTGACCCCCTCTCTCTCTGACCCTCTCTCTCTCTCACGTAAACGCACGCACATAGTCTAACCCCTGGGGGAAACCCCGTTCAATCGATTGCCTATTGTCACGACGCACGTTGCCACACGTGCTCACACACAGCGACCCCCCCCTCTCCTCCGCCAGTTTGCCCAAGTCACTCGACTAGGCCATCTAGTGGTGGGTCACGGTAGCACCTTAAGGTTCACCCCCCCCCCCCCCCAGTTTGTCTAAGTCCCTCGACTACGCCATCTGGTGGTGTTCAGCGGTAATACCTTAAGCCCTTCCCCTTTTAACCCACAGTCTCACCCCCCTTCTGCTTGGTGGCCAGCGGCCATCTTTGTAGTCTTTGACTGTGAGTGTTAAGGGCCCTCACCCCCCTTCCTTTTATACACAGACACACACACACACATACACATACACACATACTTGTATACACACCCTCCTCCCCATTTCATTCATTTCTTTAGATATTAGGTACATAAAATAGTATGATGGCGTTTGTTGATTGTGATATTAATTGATCTGATCTTTTATTATTCTAATTTAATAAACTCTATTATACTTTAAAGAGCAGTCGTCTGTGATTAATGGTGCATATGTATGTGATGATCTGTATGTAGTAGTCTGCGCTCGGATTCACACCTTCACTGTCACTGATGAGTGACTACTAATTATGAGACTTAGTTTTATCGTTTGGTTATCGGTCCCTGTTCGCAGGGTGGTGCCCCGTTATTATTAATAATCATTAATAATTGTTATTCACATTAATAATTCTATTGATGTCAAGAATTCAGTTTCTTAAAAGCTGATAACTCAAACACAAGCCCCTATTGATCCCAACACAAGGTATGTTTATAAATGGCAGTGGCACGGCCTCCCTACTCACTCTACCTTGCACATGTTTAAAATAAAAACATGAATATATGAACCATGCACGGCAGATATAATACAGCTACATGTATGGGCAGAACACAATCGGATGTAAAGGGAATGAAAGGAAGAGTGCCGGCGCACAGGCCACACGGGGGCGGCTGTATACAGCCTTCAGAGCCCCTCCCCTCTCTGCTCCCTGTCAAGAGGAAACATGTGATCATGTCATGAGGTTTGACTTATCGTTTTTCATTCAACTCTTTTGTTAGACAGAGGAGTTTTAACAAGTGGTTGCAAAATTGAGCAAAAATGCATAAATGTGCCTATTTCAGGTGAAAGTTTTGTGGCTACAAACATGTGGGTGTATTGTATGAATTGAAGGCAGGACAGGACCCGAGTTGTCGCTTTTATTAATTCATACAACAAGAAAAAGAGAATCTTCAGTATTTAGTCCCCTTCTCAGAAGCTGGTGAGACAATTTAACAATAGATGACTCTCGCGGGATTCAAAACCCGGACCTCTCGCTATCCAATGTCCATGCGCATGCGCAATGGGGGTTACATTGTGTGTAGACATACTAACCATTCGGCCGCCAATGTAACCGTTAGTTGCAGCGTGAAAACAAGTATATATGGCTTCGATTAGACAGAAGAGATGCCGTGTAGAGGACGAAATTGTTTTTAAGTATAAATAAATGCAATAATAAATGTACAAATGAATACAGGATGCAATAATAAATGTATAAATGAATACAGGATGCAATAATAAATGTATAAATGAATACAGGATGCAATAATAAATGTAGAAATGAATACAGGATGCATTAATAAATGTAGAAATGAATACAGGAATGTCTAAATAAATGTATAAATACAGAAATGAATAAAACACATAATAAGTAAATGCGGAAATAAGTGTTTTTGTCTTTCACATTTTGTCTTTTTTGTGACAGATGTTGATGAGTTCATTAATTAATATTAGTTAAAGATTAGTAAGGCTGCTTGATGCAAATGTTTTGCAGGTCCTTGGAAGAACCTCAAGACAAGTTAAACAGTTACGAAGGGGTTAAAAGAGACACTGATCTGGCCTTTGCTAACTGAGAGGAAAGACACAATTCAAACACTGTTTGGTCAACTTCCACATCCATACTGGCATTGAGCTGAGCCAAGTCATCTATCAATCTCTCCAGCCCAAACTGAAGATAGTCGGTGAGTACATGGTTCTCTAAATCGTTCGCTAATGGTCGTATTTGATTTGAAATGGCTTGTAAAAACAAACAATGCCATGAATAAACCAGCGTTAAAACAAATGCCAACGACTTTGGCTTCTGCTAAGGGGCAGCTGAGCGGGCTAGCCAACTTCAACATTTATTAAAGCATTTATTTATTTATTCCTGTATTTATTCATACATTTCTTAATGCATGTATTTATACTTAAGTCATTTTCCGTCCTCCATACTGATCTGGCCTTTACTAACTGAGAGGAAAGACACAATTCCCCTCCTCTTTACAAGAGCATCTGATTTACAGTGCACACCACAGGTAAGTGACCCCATGATGCTAAGTCAAAAACACTCCTTTGAACTCACACAAAGTACTTTCTCAGAAATGACCCTGAATAAAAAATGAAGGAAATCTAGACATAATTAAATAAATAGAATCAGGTCAGATGTTTTGTTTTCAAGCAAAGGAGTAACAAAGGTGGATTAAGTGTTTGTCCTAAAGACGCAGTTTTTGACATGAGTACACTCACACACAAACACACACACACACACACACACACATTTATAGTGTGTGTATATATTATAAACACTAGAAAAGTCTTGGAAGCAATGGAAAAAAATCAGCTTGTGTTCCACCTGTGTCCCTAGACACAGCCGTATATACTTGACCGGCTGTATATCACCCTGGTGGGTGCTGGGTCGTCCCTTAGCCTGCTATGTCCATAGCACCTGGCCAGCGGAGTCATGCCCTCATTATCAACCCCAGTTTAAGACAGCAGATGGAACACATGCTACCAAATATGACCAGGAATTCCAAAGCTATTTAAGGTACTCTAAAGTCAAACCATTCTCACTGACGGTGCCATTTTTTTTCTCTGGCTATTTCCATGTCTGACAAAGTCTCCGGCTCATTCTTACTTCACAGAGACTGTTTTCACATTTTAAATTGCTTTAATTTTCAAGTTATTGGCTTTAATGCGCGAAAAAAATACCCACAATTCCCCTTGGCATTGTGGGTAACTATGGTAAAAGTGGGTATTTACAATTCTCATGACATATTCATAAAAACGTACACAAAATGAGTACATCACACACACACAGACACACATTTATAGTGTGTGTCTATATTATACACACTAGAAAAGTCTTGGAGGCAATGGAAAAAAATCAGCTTGTGTTCCACCTGTGTCCCTAGACACAGCCGTATATCACCCTCTAGCCTGCCCGCGCGGGGGCCGGAAATAGTAAGCCTTAAATCTCTTAACTTTTACCATTCATTCTCTATGGTAGTTCTTATCACTACGGGTGTCATATATTTCTGGCCACCAGTGTGATTTTGGGGGCGCTGTTTCTCACCTTCCATACCAGTAAGGAGAGCCTGTTTCCCCTTTGAGTCACAGACGTCCCATCACACAGACGACAGTAAACAACCTTTACACAGAGTTTTATCACGGCTCTATCATCGGACAGGCAGACATATCAAACGTAAGTATGGCCAGTGGCGGCTGGTCAAGAGAGGGCAATGGGGCATTGCCCCACCATGAGCCAAAAAATTATAATAATCATAAATTATACAAATTGTCAATATTTGTGTTTTTTAACTATGGAATGTACCCAGTAATGTGTGTACAATATGATATCTGCGCAAAATATATGCTTTTCCTGCTCGTGCTCTCCCCCTGTGTGCTCGTCTGCTCGTGCTCTCTGCCTGTGTGCACGACACGTCTGAGAGCGCGCAGCGAGGGGGGCTTGATCGTTTTTGCCCAAAAGAGACGGGTCTATGAAGCCGTTTAGCCAATTGCTGATTCAAGATATAAATGAGTGACATACAATTGAGCCAATCAGCGCCTCAAATAGATTCAGCTGTGGGCCAGAACGATCAAGCCCCGGAGCTGCGCGTTCTCGTCAGGAGAAGTCCCGACAGGAGCCCGCGCCAGCGCGAGCTCTCCTCCTCCAAGACCCGTTTGAGAGGAGAACTTTGAGGAGATTCTGCAGCCAAAGAGCTGATATCAGATCAGCCTGACCTCACAACCAGACAGCAGACTACATGCGAAGCTTCACTACTTCGTACAAGTCAGTCAATCAACTTCCTTTCTTCCGAAAAGTACGCTGATTACTTCGACATACCCAACATTACGTCTTTCACATTTTGTCTTTATTGTGACATACACAGATGGATGTTGATGAGTTTATTAAGTAATGCTAATTAGACTATTGGTTAAAGATGATTAAGGCTGTTTTGCTTTTCTGTTGTGATGCAAATGTTTTGCAGGTCCTTGGAAGAACCTCAAGACAAGTGAAACAGTTACGAAGGGGGTTAAAATAACTTTGCTACTGAGAGTAAAGACACAATTCCCCTCCTCTTTACAAGAGAGCATCTGATGTACAGTGCACACCACAGGTAAGTGACCCCATGATGCTAAATCAAAAACACTAACACAAATTACTTTCTCAGAAATGACATGTGTTTTCTACCCTCTGGCAGCCATTGGTTTCACTTCATTACAATAAACATTAACCTGGTGAGATCTGAAACGTGTTGCATTGAAATGATCACAGTCAGCATTTGATCTCTTTTTTTAAAAGTTAAACCTACATCACATCACTGCATGAACAAGTACTGCTCAAACATGGTTGTCCTGAAGTCCTTGCAAGTTTCATAGAAATGAACTGACACTAATTGCTGCCTAAAAGGAAGGAAACCAATATAAAAAAAATGTGTTACCATGCAAAAACCTCCAGTATGGTTCTTTAAAATAACAACTATGCCCTGATCGAATTACAATTTGGATTATTAGAATTGAAAATGTCTCATTTTCTATTCTGCTGTTTATTGTGCTTTCTATTCTCTTGGTTGTTTCGAAAGACAAGTGTTAACTGATCGTATAAAATGAATCCGTCAGATGGCCAGAAGATAAAGTGGCCAACAGAGGATGAAGACAGTGAAACGTACACGGACCAAGACGGAGCTGCTCCACGCGGCCCGGGCAGCGGCAGGCCCGCCGGTGACGCCCCCCTCTCCATTGGCGGGGGTGGTCCTACACAAGATGAGTGCCGCCGCCGACGTGCAGTCATTTCTGGACACGTTCGAGGCGACGGCGGAGGCGTGTGGCTGGCCCGCGGCAGAGTGGGGGGTCCGGCTTCTGCCTCTCCTCACGGGGGAGGCACAAACAGCGGTCATTGAGATCATTGAGATCATCTTGAATAAGCTGGTTTCGCGGGCATTCAGGAAATGCAAAGTGAGCTGGAGCACCATAGAACCCGAGGTCATCAACATCATTCAGCGTCTATTGGAACTTATACATTTATTATATGTTAAATTATCTTTTTATATAACTTATATCAGTGTTTTAATTTTATTGATGGAGCTGATTGCAGCTTTCCGTCTGCTACTCACTCAGAAGAGAGAAACTGTCATGAAAGCAAAACAGAGGTATACCAAAGGTCTGGATAAACTGGCCTTCGCTGAATCTCAGGTACATGCAGGACTACTTTTTGTTTTGTTTTTGTTAAAAATGTTCAGGATAGCTGCGTTTAAGTCATTTTCACAATGTTTCCCTGCAGGTCGGTGAGATGAAGAAGGAACTTGTAGACCTGCAGCCCAAACTGGAAGAGGCGAAGATAGAAAACCACAAAATGATGAAGGTGAATACAGTTCAGACCAAGAGCAACGTTTCCCACACGGTTTTGTCTGGCGACCCACTTTTTATAAATGTTAAACCATAATGTTCCCAATTCAGGCCTTATCTATAAATCGTAAGAAGAGCAAATTTGTGCTTAATTGAACGTTCCTGACCATTTTTACTGCCATATCCGCATCACCTGATATCTTGAACAAGTACACCACATATTTAGAAGAGATATACGTTTGATGAATCACAGCTTTGTAAATGAGACCAAATAAATGCATTTTAAAATACGACTACCTCTCATCAGTAAAACAAACTGAATGTAGTTTGCCTTTTCATATTAGTTTCAATGTTATTAGTCAGCTACAATCATCACAACAGTATGAAGATGCAGGCTCCCTCATGTGGCTTCAATGGGAATGACTGACCTATACAGCGTATATGAATATTCTGAATGTAATTGTTTGATGTGATGGCTTTCAGGTGATTGAAGTGGAGTCTGTAAAGGTGGAAGCCAAAAGTAAAGTTGTGCTTGTTGATGAGGAGGCGGCAACCAAAAAAGCCGATGAGGCTCAGGCTCTGAAGAACGAGTGTGAGAGCAACTTGGCCAAGGCCATCCCGGCCCTGGAGGCCGCCCTGGAGGCCTTGAAGACGTTGAAGGTGAGCACCGTTCAGCAGCACTGCTTCACCGCGACAAGTCTAGCCACTCAGACCACCGCAGTTTAGATGGTTGATTAAGTTGATTAAGTTGATTAAGTTAATTAAGTTGAGCTGACTGTTTGAATTTCAGCCCTCTGACGTCACAATCGTGAAGTCGATGAAGAATCCTCCTTCGGGGGTGAAGCTGGTGATGTCCGCCGTGTGTGTGATGAAGGAGATAAAGCCGGATAGGATAGCTGACCCGGCTGGGATGGGAAAAAAGGTTTGACTGAGAGGAAAAAATGTCGTATAAAGAAATCACGATTGTCCATCGAGAATATTTTAACATTGCAACTTCTAGTAATATGATGAGTAATGCGTTTTCTTTATTTTGTTTAGGTTTTAGACTACTGGGGTCCAAGCAAGAAGCTACTGAGTGACATGAACTTTTTACGAGATCTTAAAGAATATGACAAGGACAATATTCCTGTAAGTGTCAGGAAAGATGCATTCTTAATATATTATTTAAAAAAGAATAAATGCCACTTGTATTTTGCTCTGACTTACGCCTCTACTTTCCCTTTTTTTTAGTTGCCTGTGATGCAAAAAATCCGTAGAGAGTACATGACGAATCCTGATTTTGACCCCAGTATTGTGACACAGCCTTTAGAGGAGCAGTCCAAAAGAGACATCAGCGTAACTGATCTACGTGGCCAGTTTGTAGAATTAGAAGGCTGAGAAGGACCAGGCTGAGACGAACCGGCAGTTCCTGGGGGCGCTCCAGGCCCAGGCGGAGCGGCAGGCCCACGCCCTGGAGCAGCTCGCGGCCCAGGCAGCGGCAGGCCCGCCGGTGACGCCCCCCTCTCCATTGGCGGGGGTGGTCCTACACAAGATGAGTGCCGCCGCCGACGTGCAGTCATTTCTGGACACGTTCGAGGCGACGGCGGAGGCGTGTGGCTGGCCCGCGGCAGAGTGGGGGGTCCGGCTTCTGCCTCTCCTCACGGGGGAGGCACAAACAGCGGTCATTGAGATCATTGAGATCATCTTGAATAAGCTGGTTTCGCGGGCATTCAGGAAATGCAAAGTGAGCTGGAGCACCATAGAACCCGAGGTCATCAACATCATTCAGCGTCTATTGGAACTTATACATTTATTATATGTTAAATTATCTTTTTATATAACTTATATCAGTGTTTTAATTTTATTGATGGAGCTGATTGCAGCTTTCCGTCTGCTACTCACTCAGAAGAGAGAAACTGTCATGAAAGCAAAACAGAGGTATACCAAAGGTCTGGATAAACTGGCCTTCGCTGAATCTCAGGTACATGCAGGACTACTTTTTGTTTTGTTTTTGTTAAAAATGTTCAGGATAGCTGCGTTTAAGTCATTTTCACAATGTTTCCCTGCAGGTCGGTGAGATGAAGAAGGAACTTGTAGACCTGCAGCCCAAACTGGAAGAGGCGAAGATAGAAAACCACAAAATGATGAAGGTGAATACAGTTCAGACCAAGAGCAACGTTTCCCACACGGTTTTGTCTGGCGACCCACTTTTTATAAATGTTAAACCATAATGTTCCCAATTCAGGCCTTATCTATAAATCGTAAGAAGTTGTATACATCATGTATGTAAATACATGATGTATACAACTAATACAAATGAACCATGAACATCAAACATCAGATGAAATAATCAGCATTAAATACATCCGTATCAATAACCTAGAGGCACCGGTAAATATGACTAAATCTATGGTTTAAATACACTTATACTGTCATCTACCGGTAAAACTGGTAAACACTTTGACTTTGCATCTACTCCACGTTCACTAAATCAACAGCACAATACGGTGGAAAAATAAATATCAGTGCATACAACTCTGAACACGAAAATGACTTTGATTAAACTATATCACGAACTGTATTGCATCAAATTTACCATAGCAGAAAGTGTACCATCGCAGAAAGTGTATGGAATTTCCCCTTGATTTTCATACCACATGGTCATTGGCCAAAGGTCGACTGACCGTTACATTTTCAGGATCCTAGCCCATTGCTTTCTATGGGAATTTGGGCCGAGTTCGGTGATAAATCCATAATTCACTATGGGAAAAGTGTTTGGAATTTCCCCTTGATTTTCATACCACATGGTCATTGGCCAAAGGTCGACTGACCGTTAAATTGTCAGGGTCCTAGCCCATTGCTTTCTAGGTGTCTTTAGGCAGAATTAAGTCAAAAGGCTGTAATTTTACGTGTCCGGAATTTACCATAGCAGAAAGTGTACCATTGCAGAAAGTGTATGGAATTTCCCCTTGATTTTCATACCACATGGTCATCGGCCAAAGGTCGACTGACTGTTAAACTTTCAGGGTCCTAGCCCATTGCTTTCTATGGGAATTTGGGCCGAGTTCAGTGAGAAATCCATAATTCACTATGGGAAAAGTGTTTGGAATTTCCCCTTGATTTTCATACCACATGGTCATTGGCCAAAGGTCGACTGACCGTTAAATTTTCAGGATCCTAGCCCATTGCTTTCTATGGGAATTTGGGCCGAGTTCGTGATAAATCCATAATTCACTATGGGAAAAGTGTTTGGAATTTCCCCTTGATTTTCATACCACATGGTCATTGGCCAAAGGTCGATTGACCGTTAAATTTTCAGGATCCTAGCCCATTGCTTTCTATGGGAATTTGGGCCGAGTTCGGTGAGAAATCCATAATTCACTATGGGAAAAGTGTTTGGAATTTCCCCTTGATTTTCATACCACATGGTCATTGGCCAAAGGTCGACTGACCGTTACATTTTCAGGGTCCTAGCCCATTGTTTTCTATGGAAATTTAGGCTGAATTAGGTCAAAAATCCATAGTTCACTATGGGAAAAGTGTTTGGAATTTCCCATTCAAATGCAATAATCACGGTATGGATTTTTGTTCATATTACGGTGTATTTCTGTTACCAGTACAATGTTTAGTACATTTAACAGTGACAAACTGAATATTTTACGAATAATAAATGTCAAGTTGAGCTGACTGTTTGAATTTCAGCCCTCTGACGTCACAATCGTGAAGTCGATGAAGAATCCTCCTTCGGGGGTGAAGCTGGTGATGTCCGCCGTGTGTGTGTGTTGAGGAGAAAAACTCTCGGAGTGAACAGATGGAGATCGAGGCAATTAGCTCAATTCAAAGCAATAAGGTTTATTTGTGACAGGAGTATTATGCCAGGCATTAAAGCGTGCACGCGGCCTAATCTCTGTTCAGGTGGAACAGGTAAAATGTACGAAAGACAGGAAAAGCATGAAAGGCATGAAAAGGCAAGAAAAGGCAAGAAAAGGCGCTAAACATCATTGCGCACAACATTATATAGTTTCTTCTTAGAGAAGTCTATTGGTGGAATATAAAGTGGGAGCGGCTCTGTCCCTTAAAGGTCAAAGGGCCCGACGGAGCACTGAGCATCATCACTCACACTGGCTCACGATTGGTCCTCCAGCGTTGCATCATCAGTGTGTATGCATGTTATTGGCACGAGACGCCGGAAAGGGTGCAAGTCTAGCTAAGACAAAGCCTCTGTGTGAATAGATGAGGGAGTTCTTCTCTGCTGGACTAGATAAGCGAGGAATGCCCTTGTTATGGCGGTTTTAAGCAAGCGTCTCCTTCCAGGGCCACAGTATCTGTTTCTATCGTACGAGCAGGCGCCAGAATGCCCTCCTCGGAGTATTTAACCCACTTACATGTGACCCCACAATTCCGCAATATAAGCATACAAGTAAAGCGCATATTATTTTACACAACAAATCCCCCTTTTCACACCTGCTAGGTGTGAACTACTTAGACCTGTGTGTCGTCATCTAACTGGGGGTTGTCAATGAAAGCAACTCTGGTTTCTCTTCCTCTTCCTCAGACTCCTCTCCATCCCGCTGGAGATCTGTAAGTACACTAGAGTGTGTTTAGTCATATCAACATCAATTCATCGCTTCAGTAATCTCCTCAAACATGGTATGAAAGTACAATCAAGATGAACCAAACACTTTTGTAGACCCCTCCTCTCTCCGCCAGCAGCACGTCTTGACCCCTCCACATATTGTTGCCCACCAAAATAGTACTGTTTCAAACCCCGCAGCAATTTGAGTTCCCCTCGGGACCCCAATGTCATCTATGTACACAGACTGACTGAAACTGCCAGATGGGCTGACCGTTGTGGTCGTGGTCTGTCTCTAGGAGGTTACGCAGGGAGGCAATATCCATAGTCAATGCATCGAATGACCTCACCAACTGTGCCAACGCATGAGTTCCACTCCACTGCTTCGCTTACCCCCACAGAACCACCAGGTGCCAGCCCTGGGCATCGTCCATATCCATCAGCTGTCTGTGTGACGTTCTATATCGTTTGCTGCATCGGGTGAGAAACAGGATGTCATTTTGTTTCATAAAGTGGCAACAGATAGTGTAGAGTGATACAATCGCCGCTACTAGACAGTCTGAGGAGGAGAAAACAATTTGTAAGGCACATCTGAAACCTGTTTGGTCAAATTCTGGTGTCATGTGGAACAGAATTGTTCCCAGCGTGTAATGTTCATTTGGTTGTATTTTTGTATTTATTGATTGTCAATTTTATCTTCCCAATTTCCCGCTATAATATTGGATTAATTATTATTGTTTCCGATTCTGATTCTGATTAAAGCAAAACAAAGTGAAGCAAAGCAAAACACTGATTCTGATTAAAGCAAAGCAAGTAAAGCAAAGCAAAACACAGTTCCCCTTATCCCACATAGCCCTGTCTGTCTGGAGTTATCAATTTCCGCGATGTTAGGTCAACCACTGAGCTCCTTTGTTTCTTACAGACACCACTAACCCCTCTGAGCGTGTTAGTATCTTCACTGGTCAGACAAATGGCCCCAGAGGCTGCAAATCCCTGTTCTTCCAGACTCACCCAGAGGGAACAGGTGCCCCAAGATTAAGAGTTACCAGTGCCACTATTCTGTTATTTTCTTTCTCTGCTATGTGGACAGCTGTTGGTGTGCTGATGTGCTGAGGAGAACTTGAAACTATTATGATCCTCCCTAGTGGAAGAGACAACAATTTATTTTCTTTTTTAACATTTTTCTGTATTTTCTCCCATTATGTTCATCTTGTCCAACAAATGATTTAGGCTCGGCAAGATATGTGTTCTCAATTTTTTAGTTAATTGTACCATTAGTTATTTCAATTAACCCTGCTGACTGTGGGTGATAAGAGCAATGATATTTCATGTCTTTTCCAAATACCTCAGCCAAATGTTTTATTACTTTGTTTACAAAATGTATATCATTATCACAATAATTTATTACTGGTATTTCAAAATGTTCTTTATCTTTAGTCAAAGCTTTTGCTTCCATAATAACATCTCGATCAATTTAAAGTATCTGTCAATTATTGTCAAACAATATTTCTTCTCTGCATATTAGTTTAGTTCAATGAAATCCATGCAAATATGTTGAAATGGATTATATTTTGCACATGCTAGACCCAAAACAAATTTTTTTTTTTTTTTTTTTTTAAAACCATATGCTTCAAAGACCCTCTTTATCATAGATACCTTCCCACCTGTTGAGACATGGTCCAAGCCATGGCTCAAAAGAGCCGTACATCTATATAAGGTCTTAGGTAATGTTAGTTTTGCCCTCAGGTCATTCCCAGAAAGTTTGTCTATTTTGCAGTTTTGTTTTATCCAATAGGTTTTTATTCTTGCTCTGCTCTCGTGATCTAAATGTTGCATTTCAAAAGAAAATTTGGTATCAATTCTCTATGTATAATAGGTTTGTTAGTTAATGTCACCATCTCTCTATTTTCCCACTGCTGAGCAAACACATGTAAGCATGAGTATGCACAGTTACTATCTGTATAGATAGCGATGACCTTGTCTTTTCTCAGTTTGCCTTCTGTGAGAGTAATTCGTTCTGCAGCTTTGTGCTGAAAAAATGTTTGAGACTCTAATTTTAACACTATTATTTGTCACTACTGCATATCCCGTTGCATTTTTTACCATCTAATTTCTTCTTACACGAGTCATCAACAAACAGTCACATCTGCATCTTCAAATGGAATGTAAAACCCCCTCTATAGTCTACTGTACGTGTAAATTACTTATCATAATTTGGCAATCCCAATACTGATGGACTTAACAACATCTTATTTAATACCATTAAAGCTTCGTTTGCTTCAAGAGTCCAGCACAATCTGTTGTGTGCTGCCCTACGTTTATCATAAATCAATTTTGATAAAGGTTTAGCTAATTCAGCATAATTAGGAACCCAACTTTTACAGAAATTAGTCATTGTTACTAATTTGTCTTTTTGTTTACTTTGAGAATGGCTTCTTTTTCTTTTGTATCAGCCATTCGTAGATAAATCATAACCCAAATATATCACTTTTTCTTTCCAAAGCTGGAGTTTGTTCTTGCTTACTTTATGATCATGTTCATCCATATAAAGTAAGATTCTTCCCCTGGTGGGTCGAATTTAGCTATTTTAGTTGCATTTAATTGTTGTCAAAGCCTCTTTCTCTGCAGAGGAGAGAGAAATGTCTCCCTTAGTTTGTTTAAATTTAGATAAGAGCACGGCCTTTGCTGTGACCGTGTCCTAGGTTATCAACACTGCAGTAATAATTTGGTGAGTTAGAAACCTTTTGCACACAACAGTCAATCATTTATTCAAACCACTTTCATTCTCTTAATGGTACCGATAGATATTCTGTTTGTACCTGCTCCAAAATCACCCAAAAAAGACCTCTTCACACCCGTCAATAGCTCTAACCCCACAATTTTATTTGATATAGTTCTAATATTTCTATCTATTATTCTTTACCGTCAGTTTGTGTCTGGGCATCAGTGTGTGCGTGTTTTTACCAGACCTGCATCCGTTGAGTGTGGTGTCCAGACGTCCCCCTTTTCCGATGTCCTCCCCATGTCCACTCTCTCTCTCTGGTCCTGCAATCACGCAGGTGAAGCAGAGGGTGGGGGAACATTCGGAGGGGCCGCCTCCCTCACACCACCTCACTAAGGTGTACGCTTGGATACAAATCAGGAGAATTAGTCACGTTATGTTCACATTCTTTGTCATTTTCTTGTTTTCTGTCATTGTCTTGTAGTCGTAGCAGTCATTGTCTTTTGTCTTCCCTTTTTCGCTCTTGCGCCTCTGATAACCACATTTTTGCTTTGGTTAAAACCTCTTTTCTTTCCTCTTTGCTAGTATTAGCCCATTTTTCTCAAAAGTCTTAATTATCATTATCTTTACTTTATAGGGAAGAAATTGAGTAGGCCTAACTCTTTTAGCTTCCTATAGATTTTAGTATAAAAGAATACCGCTCCCTTAGTTCTGATTTCCCAAAGTAAATGATTCTCACCAGTCTGGTTCACTAAAAAAAAAGAAAAGGATCTCGTCACTCCATTCCCTTAAGCACAATCCTGGCCTCTCAATTTACCAAAGGATTCTCGTGTGAGAATCTGGCGGAGGACTTTGTCAAGAGTCCTGGACTCCCCGTGCACGGTTTCAGGTTCAAAGCTGAAGAGAAGTGGAGGTATTGCGATCCGGCTAAAAACTTCACTCGAGACTGGTGTCAGAAATCATTCATCATTTAAACGCATACTAATTAGTCATTTAGATTTTCCCAACATTCCCACCTGTTTACACTATCAGTATAAATTCTAATAAAGTCAATGAATAAATGAATAAATCAATGAATCAATAAGTCAAGAAATGAATAAAGTAGAAATGAAGAAATGAATAAAGGTAGAAACGAAGAAATGTCCAATCTAACTACTTAATAAGGGAAAGCATAAAAACAAAAAGAAACCCCAGATGTGAGCCCCAGCCACATCTCCTGCTGCCCTTCCGACCTTGACCGAGACTCCCACTGTTCCTCCCTAATATCTGTCTCACTCCCTTCGGCTGCACCTGTTTCGTTATCTACAGTTTCACTCCCTTTTTCAGTCTCACTGCCTGTGGTTTTTTCGTTCCAAACTTTTTTACGGTCCCTAACCTCCACAACTTCCAATAAGTCTGTAATACGGCTAACACTATCAGTAAAACTTGACATACATATTAACCCTCAGCTAGTGTTCGTGTTTCTGTGTTGAATGCAATTCTGGTGTCTTATGCGCTCCACTGACCGTCAAAAACTGAGAATACACGGACCCGATGGAAAGATTCTAACTCCAATCGTTCTGTGCTCTAACAATCACATGTACTAACAATCACATGTACGCTTCACTCATTCATCCATCAATCGATGTCTCCATCCACACGATGCCGGCACTGCGTCACTCGGAGTCAAACCACTTAAGGTGGATCTTTATTTTACAGAAACCGCTACACACGAACCCGGTCCCGAAGGAAGTGGATGTGGCCAGGAGACATTCACACGGCACGCAATCAACCACACACCGCCGTGATTCCACAAATACTCAGCCAGAAACCACGTCTGGGATCGTTGCCAATCACTGTTTTACACTGACTGCCTTGTGCGAACACGGCCCCGAAGGGAGTGGTGACATTTTGTGCTAAAATAGAATCGATGTCTCCCAGAGATCATCTACGCTGCACTCAAACCTCTACACTGCCACGTCTGTGACCCAGCACCCAAAACAACTATGGACCTTCGTTTTCTAGGGTGCGTCTCACACGATCGTGGTCCCGAAGGAAATACCGTTATAATTGTGCAGTCTTCACTTATACACCTTTCACATCAGCGTACTTCAACCATTGCTATATACTTGATCCAAACTTCAGTTTGTTACGTCGCATAAATCAACCATGTGGCCCGGAATTTGGTCTCGTCAAACCGTCATTGATCAGTGCGTCGCAACTCGCGCTACGATGACGTAATCGCAGAACAGTTATAGGGACCTACACGGTGAACACAATATTAACTTATCCAATTTCACAATCCTCAGTTTCTGTCAGATCCACACACGCACATGTACATTCTATGCTAAAAAACCCCCACTGCTAGGCATAACAATCCCGTCACAATGTTACGTGGTTTATCATTATCAATTTAATCAATGCAATTCCATACTCACCCTCCGTACTCCTGATCAATTCAATTTAGTACCTACAGCCAATCTGCAGAATTCATTTAAATAGGTTTCTGCTCACCTTTTGAGTTCAGCGCCGTTTGATCAGTTTCCCGAGGTGAGAAGAATAGCTCCGGTCGGCAGCCGGACTCCCAGCCTCCCGGGAAAACGCCCTTTTTTCTTTCTGTGGACAGAAGAGAAATCCGTCACTCGATGAGAAACTCCTTTTCAGATCGTTACAACCATCCACTTGCTACCAATTGTTGAGGAGAAAAACTCTCGGAGTGAACAGATGGAGATCGAGGCAATTAGCTCAATTCAAAGCAATAAGGTTTATTTGTGACAGGAGTATTATGCCAGGCATTAAAGCGTGCACGCGGCCTAATCTCTGTTCAGGTGGAACAGGTAAAATGTACGAAAGACAGGAAAAGCATGAAAGGCATGAAAAGGCAAGAAAAGGCAAGAAAAGGCGCTAAACATCATTGCGCACAACATTATATAGTTTCTTCTTAGAGAAGTCTATTGGTGGAATATAAAGTGGGGGCGGCTCTGTCCTTTAAAGGTCAAAGGGCCCGACGGAGCACTGAGCATCATCACTCACACTGGCTCACGATTGGTCCTCCAGCGTTGCATCATCAGTGTGTATGCATGTTATTGGCACGAGACGCCGGAAAGGGTGCAAGTCTAGCTAAGACAAAGCCTCTGTGTGAATAGATGAGGGAGTTCTTCTCTGCTGGACTAGATAAGCGAGGAATGCCCTTGTTATGGCGGTTTTAAGCAAGCGTCTCCTTCCAGGGCCACAGTATCTGTTTCTATCGTACGAGCAGGCGCCAGAATGCCCTCCTCGGAGTATTTAACCCACTTACATGTGACCCCACAATTCCGCAATATAAGCATACAAGTAAAGCGCATATTATTTTACACAACATGTGATGAAGGAGATAAAGCCGGATAGGATAGCTGACCCGGCTGGGATGGGAAAAAAGGTTTGACTGAGAGGAAAAAATGTCGTATAAAGAAATCACGATTGTCCATCGAGAATATTTTAACATTGCAACTTCTAGTAATATGATGAGTAATGCGTTTTCTTTATTTTGTTTAGGTTTTAGACTACTGGGGTCCAAGCAAGAAGCTACTGAGTGACATGAACTTTGAAGGACAATATTCCTGTAAGTGTCAGGAAAGATGCATTCTTAATATATTATTTAAAAAAGAATAAATGCCACTTGTATTTTGCTCTGACTTACGCCTCTACTTTCCCTTTTTTTTAGTTGCCTGTGATGCAAAAAATCCGTAGAGAGTACATGACGAATCCTGATTTTGACCCCAGTATTGTGACACAGCCTTTAGAGGAGCAGTCCAAAAGAGACATCAGCGTAACTGATCTACGTGGCCAGTTTGTAGAATTAGAAGGCTGAGAAGGACCAGGCTGAGACGAACCGGCAGTTCCTGGGGGCGCTCCAGGCCCAGGCGGAGCGGCAGGCCCACGCCCTGGAGCAGCTCGCGGCCCAGGCAGCGGCAGGCCCGCCGGTGACGCCCCCCTCTCCATTGGCAGGGGTGGTCCTACACAAGATGAGTGCCGCCGCCGACGTGCAGTCATTTCTGGACACGTTCGAGGCGACGGCGGAGGCGTGTGGCTGGCCCGCGGCAGAGTGGGGGGTCCGGCTTCTGCCTCTCCTCACGGGGGAGGCACAAACAGCGGTCATTGAGATCATTGAGATCATCTTGAATAAGCTGGTTTCGCGGGCATTCAGGAAATGCAAAGTGAGCTGGAGCACCATAGAACCCGAGGTCATCAACATCATTCAGCGTCTATTGGAACTTATACATTTATTATATGTTAAATTATCTTTTTATATAACTTATATCAGTGTTTTAATTTTATTGATGGAGCTGATTGCAGCTTTCCGTCTGCTACTCACTCAGAAGAGAGAAACTGTCATGAAAGCAAAACAGAGGTATACCAAAGGTCTGGATAAACTGGCCTTCGCTGAATCTCAGGTACATGCAGGACTACTTTTTGTTTTGTTTTTGTTAAAAATGTTCAGGATAGCTGCGTTTAAGTCATTTTCACAATGTTTCCCTGCAGGTCGGTGAGATGAAGAAGGAACTTGTAGACCTGCAGCCCAAACTGGAAGAGGCGAAGATAGAAAACCACAAAATGATGAAGGTGAATACAGTTCAGACCAAGAGCAACGTTTCCCACACGGTTTTGTCTGGCGACCCACTTTTTATAAATTTTAAACCATAATGTTCCCAATTCAGGCCTTATCTATAAATCGTAAGAAGAGCAAATTTGTGCTTAATTGAACGTTCCTGACCATTTTTACTGCCATATCCGCATCACCTGATATCTTGAACAAGTACACCACATATTTAGAAGAGATATACGTTTGATGAATCACAGCTTTGTAAATGAGACCAAATAAATGCATTTTAAAATACGACTACCTCTCATCAGTAAAACAAACTGAATGTAGTTTGCCTTTTCATATTAGTTTCAATGTTATTAGTCAGCTACAATCATCACAACAGTATGAAGATGCAGGCTCCCTCATGTGGCTTCAATGGGAATGACTGACCTATACAGCGTATATGAATATTCTGAATGTAATTGTTTGATGTGATGGCTTTCAGGTGATTGAAGTGGAGTCTGTAAAGGTGGAAGCCAAAAGTAAAGTTGTGCTTGTTGATGAGGAGGCGGCAACCAAAAAAGCCGATGAGGCTCAGGCTCTGAAGAACGAGTGTGAGAGCAACTTGGCCAAGGCCATCCCGGCCCTGGAGGCCGCCCTGGAGGCCTTGAAGACGTTGAAGGTGAGCACCGTTCAGCAGCACTGCTTCACCGCGACAAGTCTAGCCACTCAGACCACCGCAGTTTAGATGGTTGATTAAGTTGATTAAGTTGATTAAGTTAATTAAGTTGAGCTGACTGTTTGAATTTCAGCCCTCTGACGTCACAATCGTGAAGTCGATGAAGAATCCTCCTTCGGGGGTGAAGCTGGTGATGTCCGCCGTGTGTGTGATGAAGAAGATAAAGCCGGATAGGATAGCTGACCCGGCTGGGATGGGAAAAAAGGTTTGACTGAGAGGAAAAAATGTCGTATAAAGAAATCACGATTGTCCATCGAGAATATTTTAACATTGCAACTTCTAGTAATATGATGAGTAATGCGTTTTCTTTATTTTGTTTAGGTTTTAGACTACTGGGGTCCAAGCAAGAAGCTACTGAGTGACATGAACTTTTTACGAGATCTTAAAGAATATGACAAGGACAATATTCCTGTAAGTGTCAGGAAAGATGCATTCTTAATATATTATTTAAAAAAGAATAAATGCCACTTGTATTTTGCTCTGACTTACGCCTCTACTTTCCCTTTTTTTTAGTTGCCTGTGATGCAAAAAATCCGTAGAGAGTACATGACGAATCCTGATTTTGACCCCAGTATTGTGACACAGCCTTTAGAGGAGCAGTCCAAAAGAGACATCAGCGTAACTGATCTACGTGGCCAGTTTGTAGAATTAGAAGGCTGAGAAGGACCAGGCTGAGACGAACCGGCAGTTCCTGGGGGCGCTCCAGGCCCAGGCGGAGCGGCAGGCCCACGCCCTGGAGCAGCTCGCGGCCCAGGCAGCGGCAGGCCCGCCGGTGACGCCCCCCTCTCCATTGGCGGGGGTGGTCCTACACAAGATGAGTGCCGCCGCCGACGTGCAGTCATTTCTGGACACGTTCGAGGCGACGGCGGAGGCGTGTGGCTGGCCCGCGGCAGAGTGGGGGGTCCGGCTTCTGCCTCTCCTCACGGGGGAGGCACAAACAGCGGTCATTGAGATCATTGAGATCATCTTGAATAAGCTGGTTTCGCGGGCATTCAGGAAATGCAAAGTGAGCTGGAGCACCATAGAACCCGAGGTCATCAACATCATTCAGCGTCTATTGGAACTTATACATTTATTATATGTTAAATTATCTTTTTATATAACTTATATCAGTGTTTTAATTTTATTGATGGAGCTGATTGCAGCTTTCCGTCTGCTACTCACTCAGAAGAGAGAAACTGTCATGAAAGCAAAACAGAGGTATACCAAAGGTCTGGATAAACTGGCCTTCGCTGAATCTCAGGTACATGCAGGACTACTTTTTGTTTTGTTTTTGTTAAAAATGTTCAGGATAGCTGCGTTTAAGTCATTTTCACAATGTTTCCCTGCAGGTCGGTGAGATGAAGAAGGAACTTGTAGACCTGCAGCCCAAACTGGAAGAGGCGAAGATAGAAAACCACAAAATGATGAAGGTGAATACAGTTCAGACCAAGAGCAACGTTTCCCACACGGTTTTGTCTGGCGACCCACTTTTTATAAATGTTAAACCATAATGTTCCCAATTCAGGCCTTATCTATAAATCGTAAGAAGAGCAAATTTGTGCTTAATTGAACGTTCCTGACCATTTTTACTGCCATATCCGCATCACCTGATATCTTGAACAAGTACACCACATATTTAGAAGAGATATACGTTTGATGAATCACAGCTTTGTAAATGAGACCAAATAAATGCATTTTAAAATACGACTACCTCTCATCAGTAAAACAAACTGAATGTAGTTTGCCTTTTCATATTAGTTTCAATGTTATTAGTCAGCTACAATCATCACAACAGTATGAAGATGCAGGCTCCCTCATGTGGCTTCAATGGGAATGACTGACCTATACAGCGTATATGAATATTCTGAATGTAATTGTTTGATGTGATGGCTTTCAGGTGATTGAAGTGGAGTCTGTAAAGGTGGAAGCCAAAAGTAAAGTTGTGCTTGTTGATGAGGAGGCGGCAACCAAAAAAGCCGATGAGGCTCAGGCTCTGAAGAACGAGTGTGAGAGCAACTTGGCCAAGGCCATCCCGGCCCTGGAGGCCGCCCTGGAGGCCTTGAAGACGTTGAAGGTGAGCACCGTTCAGCAGCACTGCTTCACCGCGACAAGTCTAGCCACTCAGACCACCGCAGTTTAGATGGTTGATTAAGTTGATTAAGTTGATTAAGTTAATTAAGTTGAGCTGACTGTTTGAATTTCAGCCCTCTGACGTCACAATCGTGAAGTCGATGAAGAATCCTCCTTCGGGGGTGAAGCTGGTGATGTCCGCCGTGTGTGTAATGAAGGAGATAAAGCCGGATAGGATAGCTGACCCGGCTGGGATGGGAAAAAAGGTTTGACTGAGAGGAAAAAATGTCGTATAAAGAAATCACGATTGTCCATCGAGAATATTTTAACATTGCAACTTCTAGTAATATGATGAGTAATGCGTTTTCTTTATTTTGTTTAGGTTTTAGACTACTGGGGTCCAAGCAAGAAGCTACTGAGTGACATGAACTTTTTACGAGATCTTAAAGAATATGACAAGGACAATATTCCTGTAAGTGTCAGGAAAGATGCATTCTTAATATATTATTTAAAAAAGAATAAATGCCACTTGTATTTTGCTCTGACTTACGCCTCTACTTTCCCTTTTTTTTAGTTGCCTGTGATGCAAAAAATCCGTAGAGAGTACATGACGAATCCTGATTTTGACCCCAGTATTGTGACACAGCCTTTAGAGGAGCAGTCCAAAAGAGACATCAGCGTAACTGATCTACGTGGCCAGTTTGTAGAATTAGAAGGCTGAGAAGGACCAGGCTGAGACGAACCGGCAGTTCCTGGGGGCGCTCCAGGCCCAGGCGGAGCGGCAGGCCCACGCCCTGGAGCAGCTCGCGGCCCGGGCAGCGGCAGGCCCGCCGGTGACGCCCCCCTCTCCATTGGCGGGGGTGGTCCTACACAAGATGAGTGCCGCCGCCGACGTGCAGTCATTTCTGGACACGTTCGAGGCGACGGCGGAGGCGTGTGGCTGGCCCGCGGCAGAGTGGGGGGTCCGGCTTCTGCCTCTCCTCACGGGGGAGGCACAAACAGCGGTCATTGAGATCATTGAGATCATCTTGAATAAGCTGGTTTCGCGGGCATTCAGGAAATGCAAAGTGAGCTGGAGCACCATAGAACCCGAGGTCATCAACATCATTCAGCGTCTATTGGAACTTATACATTTATTATATGTTAAATTATCTTTTTATATAACTTATATCAGTGTTTTAATTTTATTGATGGAGCTGATTGCAGCTTTCCGTCTGCTACTCACTCAGAAGAGAGAAACTGTCATGAAAGCAAAACAGAGGTATACCAAAGGTCTGGATAAACTGGCCTTCGCTGAATCTCAGGTACATGCAGGACTACTTTTTGTTTTGTTTTTGTTAAAAATGTTCAGGATAGCTGCGTTTAAGTCATTTTCACAATGTTTCCCTGCAGGTCGGTGAGATGAAGAAGGAACTTGTAGACCTGCAGCCCAAACTGGAAGAGGCGAAGATAGAAAACCACAAAATGATGAAGGTGAATACAGTTCAGACCAAGAGCAACGTTTCCCACACGGTTTTGTCTGGCGACCCACTTTTTATAAATGTTAAACCATAATGTTCCCAATTCAGGCCTTATCTATAAATCGTAAGAAGAGCAAATTTGTGCTTAATTGAACGTTCCTGACCATTTTTACTGCCATATCCGCATCACCTGATATCTTGAACAAGTACACCACATATTTAGGAGGCGTGTGGCTGGCCCGCGGCAGAGTGGGGGGTCCGGCTTCTGCCTCTCCTCACGGGGGAGGCACAAACAGCGGTCATTGAGATCATTGAGATCATCTTGAATAAGCTGGTTTCGCGGGCATTCAGGAAATGCAAAGTGAGCTGGAGCACCATAGAACCCGAGGTCATCAACATCATTCAGCGTCTATTGGAAAAGACGTAGGCCGAAGTCGAGGGCATCAACTTTGATGTCGCACCAAAAACCTTCAAGGACCTCGACAAGACCATCTTTTTTTTGTAAATTGTGTTTATTCTCAAAAGCAGAGTACACAGTTATACATTGCACATGTCATTTTTCATTTTAACACATTTTAATTTATATTTTGTTGTGTGATTCTGTAAGCTTCTGTATGTTGTTTCACTTTAAATTTGTTAAGTATTAAAAAGCTAAAAGTTGAAAATAGTTAAAAGTTAGTTAAGTTCATTTGTAAATAGTTAAACGTTTGTTTTTGCACTTTCAAATTTTTTTAGTTTTTATCACTCGAGTGTATAAATAAAAGTGTATTTATATAATAAACATTTGATATAGTGCATGCTTTTTTTACATTAGTAATTCATATTGCGCATAATTTTACATTATTGTTGGTAATAAATTAATTTAAGCACCAAAAAATCTGAAGAGCCATTTGGGAGCCAAAAGAGCCAGTTCTCTAAAAAGAGCGGGAATTCCCATCACTAAAAAATACCCAAACAGCTTATGGTGTGTCACAGCCCTGCTCTAGAACTGGGACAAACATGGGAGACACAATACCTAACAGATAAAGTGAGTTATTAACCGAAAGGTAAGTCAAAACAAATGGATGGGAGAAATCTGTAAACTTAGTAGGGGTTGAATGAGGGAGAATGTGCTGCATGGATGTTGTGGCGTAGAAAACAAGGAGAGAAAACAAAAGCCATGACACAGAGGTATGGGGTAAGAGCAGATCCACCAACCAAAGGACTTCTGCTGCTCAGGCTTACATGTCGCTGATTCATCTCCTATCAGTTCTGCAGATATAAAGTATAGAGCATGAACAAACAGAAGGGCTGTCATAGGTGCAATGACTTTTTCGGTGGCTTATTGATCAACATTTGAACTCTTGCTCAGCAGTGACGAAATGCGGAAAAATTCAAGAACGACCTCTCCCTCAGTAGTCAGCTTTGAAGTGAAGACTTTCCACAAATGTTGATGATAAAATCACAATAACTACACCGTCAACAATGTTCCTCTTTGAGCAACTCAGTTTGGATTTTGGGCATTTATGCTTGCAACAGCTAGCGACCAGCCAACCCTGTCTCCTAAAAATTACGTTCTCCCGAAACTAAAATGCATTCTCAATTACGTTTGACCATAAACATATTTTCTCCCTGATTATGTTTGTGTTTGTCGTATTACAAAATAATAAAGAGTAGAGTATGGCAAAGATATGTTGATTAGAGACGTATTTGTAATACGTCAAACACAAACGTAATCAGGGAGAAAATATGTTTCAGGGAGAAAATACGTTTATAGTCAAACGTAATTGAGAATGCATTTTAGTTTCTGGGAAGCGTGAACCACTCACACTTA
Source organism: Lycodopsis pacificus (assembly GCA_028022725.1). Taxonomy (NCBI): domain Eukaryota; kingdom Metazoa; phylum Chordata; class Actinopteri; order Perciformes; family Zoarcidae; genus Lycodopsis; species Lycodopsis pacificus. The sequence continues at coordinate 3,897,401 of CM051700.1, forward strand.
CTGTGGTAAGTGGAGAAACATCTACAACAGCATACATGAATGACATTTTACATTCCAGCATTTGATGGCAGTGATAGATGAGTTCAGTAAGTTCTGGATATACTTGTGTTATTTACACCGTTAATGATTTGTCAGTTTGAACATGTATGCTTTTTTTTTGTCTGTATAGCACTATTTCATCATTATCATTTTTATAAAAAAGGAAAGAAAACACTTTAAAAACAACTTTAACCGGATATATTATACCAGTATGGCTTATTTGAAGCAGCAAGCATGCATTTGTTTTCATACATTCTATTGCACTTACAAATTTAGGTTTGCTAAAGTATAGTATTTTACACATGAAGTATAATAATATTGCATTGTGTGTATTCTCTGAAACAACCTGTAACCACAGTCCTAATAAGACTGGACATTGTGCGTTGATGAATTAAACTCCCTGATCAAAATCAGTAAGTGTGATATAAAGCCTTCATGAGATCAGTTGTATACATCATGTATGTAAATACATGATGTATACAACTAATACAAATTAACCATGAACATCAAACATCAGATGAAATAATCAGCATTAAATACATCCGTATCAATAACCTAGAGGCACCGGTAAATATGACTAAATCTATGGTTTAAATACACTTATACTGTCATCTACCGGTAAAACTGGTAAACACTTTGACTTTGCATCTACTCCACGTTCACTAAATCAACAGCACAATACGGTGGAAAAATAAATATCAGTGCATACAACTCTGAACACGAAAATTACTTTGATTAAACTATATCACGAACTGTATTGCATCAAATTTACCATAGCAGAAAGTGTACCATCGCAGAAAGTGTATGGAATTTCCCCTTGATTTTCATACCACATGGTCATTGGCCAAAGGTCGACTGACGTTACATTTTCAGGATCCTAGCCCATTGCTTTCTATGGGAATTTGGGCCGAGTTCGGTGATAAATCCATAATTAACTATGGGAAAAGTGTTTGGAATTTCCCCTTGATTTTCATACCACATGGTCATTGGCCAAAGGTCGACTGACCGTTAAATGTTCAGGGTCCTAGCCCATTGCTTTCTAGGTGTCTTTAGGCAGAATTAAGTCAAAAGGCTGTAATTTTACGTGTCCGGAATTTACCATAGCAGAAAGTGTACCATCGCAGAAAGTGTATGGAATTTCCCCTTGATTTTCATACCACATGGTCATTGGCCAAAGGTCGACTGACTGTTAAACTTTCAGGGTCCTAGCCCATTGCTTTCTATGGGAATTTGGGCCGAGTTCAGTGAGAAATCCATAATTCACTATGGGAAAAGTGTTTGGAATTTCCCCTTGATTTTCATACCACATGGTCATTGGCCAAAGGTCGACTGACCGTTCAATTTTCAGGGTCCTAGCCCATTGTTTTCTATGGATATTTAGGCTGAATTAGGTCAAAAATCCATAGTTCACTATGGGAAAAGTGTTTGGAATTTCCCATTCAAATGCAATAATCACGGTATGGATTTTTGTTCATATTACGATGTATTTCTGTTACCAGTACAATGTTTAGTACATTTAACAGTGACAAACTGAATATTTTACGAATAATAAATTAAAAAAATACGGGGCTGGCTGTTGAATGTATGATGCGTTTTACCTCCATTGGCAGTGCAATGGTCCGTACATTTAACAGCAACAAAATGTATCTTTTAAAAGTAATAAATGCAAAAATCACGGTATAGATTTTTGTTCGTATTACGCTGTATTTCCGTTACCAGTACAATCTTTAGTACATTTAACAGTGACAAACTGAATATTTTACGAATAATAAATGAAAAAAATACGGGGCTGGCTGTTGAATGTATGATGCGTTTTACCTCCATTGGCAGTGCAATGGTCCGTACATTTAACAGCAACAAAATGTATATTTTAAAAGTAATAAATGTAATAATCACGGTATGGATTTTTGTTCATATTACGGTGTATTTCTGTTACCAGTACAATGTTTAGTACATTTAACAGTGACAAACTGAATATTTTACGAATAATAAATGCAAAGAATACGGGGCTGGCAGTTGAATATATCATGCGTTTTACCTCCATTGGCAGTGCAATGGTCCGTACATTTAACAGTAACCAAATGTATTTCTTAAAAGTAATGAATGCAAAAATCACGGTATGGATTTGTGTTCATATTACAGTGTAATTCCGTTACAAGTACAATTTTTAGTACATTTAACTGTGACAAACTGCATATTCTATGAATAATAGATGCAAAAACTACGGGGCTGGCAGTTGAATGTATGATGCGTTTTACCTCCATTGGCAGTGCAATGGTCCGTACATTTAACAGTAACACAATGTATTCTTTAAAAGTAATGAATGCAAAAATCACGGTAAGGATTTTTGTTCATATTACGGTGTATTTCCGTTACCAGTACAATGTTTAGTACATTTAACAATGACAAACTGAATATTTTACGAATAATAAATGCAGAAAATACGGGCCCGGCTGTTGAATGTATGATGCGTTTTACCTCCATTGGCAGTGCAATGGTCCGTACATTTAACAGTAACACAATGTATCTTTTAAAAGTAATGAATGCAAAAATCACGGTATGGCTTTTTGTTCATATTACAGTGTATTTCTGTTACCAGTACAATGTTTAGTACATTTAACAGTGAGATACTGAATATTTTACAAATAATAAATGCAAAAAATACGGGGCCGGCTGTTGAATGTATGATGCGTTTTACCTCCATTGGCAGTGCAATGGTCTGTATATTTAACAGTAACCAAATGTATCTTTTAAAAGTAATAAATGCAAAAATCACGGTATGGATTTTTTTCATATTACGGTGCATTTTCGTTATCAGTACAATGTTTAGTACATTTAACAGTGACAAAACTGAATATTTTACGAAAAATAAATGAAAACAATACGGGGCCGGCTGTTGAATGTATGATGCGTTTTACCTCCATTGGCAGTGCAATGGTCCGTACATTGAACAGTAACACAATGTATTTTTAAAAAGTAATGAATGCAAAAATCACGGTATGGATTTTTGTTCATATTACTGTGTATTTCCGTTACCAGTACAATGTTTAGTACATTTAACAGTGAGATACTGAATATTTTACAAATAATAAATGCAAAAAATACGGGGCCGGCTGTTGAATGTATGATGCGTTTTACCTCCATTGGCAGTGCAATGTTTAGTACATTTAACAGTGACAAAATGTATTTTATACGAATAATAAATGCAAAACATACGAGGCTGCCTGTTAAATGTATAATGCGTTTTATCTCCGTTGGCAGCACAGTGGTCCGTACATTTAACAGTAAGCAAATGTATGTTTTAAAATAAATAAGTGCAAAAATGACGGTATGGATTATTTTTCATATTACGGTGTATTTCCGTCATCAGTACAATGTGTAGTACATTTAACAGTGACAAAATGTATTCTATACAAGAAATACATGCACAAATTATTGTTTTGGCTGATATATGTATTTACGGTGTTTCACTGTCAGATAAACTGAATATAACCGATTTACAATTTACGGTCTCTTACTGTTGTGATTTCACAGTTTATCACTGTAAAATTCACTGACTTTTCTTACAGTGTACGTATCCACAGGCAGGGGCGGACTGGCCATCGGGGATACCGGGGGAATCCCCGGTAGGCCGACGGGACTATATTATATGCTTCACAGAACACGTTCAATTTACTCTAATACCGAAAGTCAATAATCAGTGAAAACTGTATCAACAGTATAAACTGACATTATACTACTCCTCGCGATCCGAGGACGCCACAGCACGGTTGGACACTACGGTGCTTTAAAAAACGTTTCTCCATAACCGCGGTCTGCGCCGTGCGGTCGTGCCGGGCGTCTGTCGGGGCGACGCCGGCGGAGGTGCGAATGGCCGCCGTAGACCGGCGAAATACATGCCGTGTATTGAGTGGGCCGGTCTGACAGTAACTCCCGGGCCACTTTTTCCCCCTAAATTAACAGTGAAAACTCATCGTAGCTTAATTTAACATCAGTATTCATAATTACACTTCATGTTTACTTCTCCTGATCTTTACCTCCTATAACAAGGTCCATAGGGGCATCTCAATAAATAAACATGTTATATTATATTGTATTATATTATATAAGTGTTATTTACTGCTTTTTTTCATGTTGGAATAAATGTTAAATATTTAACTGCCAAGTAATAATGCGTGTTTGATGCTAAATTTTTTTTGCATGAAATCATACTGGGATGTTTGCTGAAATTGATAGGATGGCCCTACCTAGAAAATTTTCCACCAGCCGCCACTGCAAACTAGTATAACTAGTATAAATATGATTATTACATTAGAATAAATACTATGATTTAGTTAGACTGTATGTATTTAAAGCACTAGAATAAATACGGTTTGGATACTGACATTTGAGAAGCTGAAATCAGATCATGTTTATTGTTTCAGCACTTGTAAATATGTTTTAGGATACACCATCTGTCATCATCATCCGTCAACATGGTCTCCACTGCTACGCCGATGATGTCCAGCTCTACATCTCCACAAAAGCCATTACCACTGCTACTCACTCCACTCTCACCAGCTGCCTCACTGACATTAAATCATGGATGCAAACCAACTTCCTCAAACTGAACTGTGATAAATCTGACATGATCATCATCTGTCCCAAATCCCTCACTAAAACCTGTCACAACTTCTGCCTCACCATCGACAACTCCACTCTGTCTCCCTCCCCACACATCCGCAACCTTGGAGTCATGTTCGACAGCAACCTCTCCTTTGAACACCACGTCAAACAAATCACAAGAACTGCCTTTTTCCACTTAAAAAACATCGCCCGCCTCCGCCCATCACTTTCCTCATCTGCTGCTGAAACTCTGATCCACGCCTTCATCACCTCCAGAATTGATTACTGCAACAGCATTCTTCACGGCACATCATCCAAAATCCTAAATAAACTCCAGTACATCCAGAACTCTGCTGCTCGCCTGCTCACCCACACCTGCTCCTGTGACCACATCACCCCTGTTCTCCAGAATCTCCACTGGTTCCCCGTCCCACAACGGATCCAATACAAAGTCCTCCTCACTCATGAAGCCCTCCACAATCAGGCCCCCTCCCTCACTGACCTGCTCCACCACCACACTCCATCCCGTCGGCTCCTCTGATGCCTCCTGTCCCTTCCACTCAGGACCAAGCACCGGACATGGGGCGACAGAGCCTTCTCCAGAGCTGCCCCCTCCCTCTGGAACTCTCTCCTCAAACACATCCGAGACTGCACTGACCTTTCCATATTCAAATCACAGATCAAAACCCACCTAATCAGAACTGCTTTTAATGTGTGACCAGTATTGTGTATTTTATGTTTTTAGTGTATTGCTTTTATATAATGATTTTAATGTAAAGTGTCTTTGAGTACTATGAAAAGCGCTATATAAATAAAATGTATTATTATTATCTACTGTATATACTGTATATTTAATTTACTGTTCATTTGTTTTATACATGATGTTTTAGGGGCATTTTGTTTTAGTACATTTTAGTATTCAGTTGTATTTCTTCAATAAAATATCTTGAAAGCATCACTCTGACTGTCTTTACTTTAGGGGTAGTAATACATAGAATATTCAATTTGCAAACATTTATATACACTGTAAACCCGAATTTATTTCAAATTAAACTTTTCAGTAGTTAGTCATTACTTATACTTGCGTGTTTTGTAAAACAACTGTGTCATTACTAAATCTATTTAGTAGTTTGCACTAATCAACTGAAATATTGAGTGCACGATCATGTTTAGCAGAGATAACTTGGTAGGTTACGTTTCTGTAAGGGGGGGGGGGGGGGGGGCCCGTTTGAATTTCACTCGATGACGCATTAGTGCCGTGTGCAGCGCAGTGACGAGCCCAGAGGAGTCTGCTGTCCTGCGTCTGAGCGCGACACCTATCCTGGCTTTGACTGAGCTGCGGGACTTGTGCAACAACTTTGAACCAAGTGGAATGGTGAGTGTGTAACTCACCATATTGACTGTAACGTTAGATATCATTCTGGGAGCATTTATTTCAACAAGTAAGCTAAACGCTAACGTTAGCATGCTAACGATTTTCTGTGGGTCGTTTATAACTTTAACACATGTTTGCATGTGCTGTGTATTAAACTAGCTGACGATAACGTTACGTTAGCTTTTCAAAATGGTGCTTGGTTAGGTTGCACAGGAGTTATTTATTGCATTTATAGCAGTAACTTAGCTAGCTTCTCAAGGCACGAGGTCATTAGTTGGTTATTAGCAGAGGCTGGGTAACGTTTTGCAGTGGAGTTAATGTTACTGGAACTGGGTTGTTGAACTGAAAGTTGAGCCAATAGTTTTCTTCTTGTTTTCACAGGTTCTTGTGAAGATGCAATGGAAGTGTACGTTACATATTGTGAGTTCATAAGTCGACTCAGGTCGCCCCCGGATCGCGCACCGTCAAAACAGCGGACTCACTGCGAACACCGGGGTATCCGCACATCAAACGCGCCTTTTTCCCCCGGTCAAATACTGCAGGCAGGTAACAGGCAGCCTACCATTAGGACCAGTAGGAGCTGGCTCAAATCGTGGCAGCGGCAGCTAGTAGAGGCACTTCCTGTTGCAGGCTCAGCTGCCACGACTTTCCGTGGCAGCTGAGCCTGCAACAGGAAGTGATTGCCACTGTATGTGGCAGTTACCACTAGCATCTTGTGGCAGCTGCCAGCATTTCGGAGCGGATTCCGCCGTAGTTTAGCCTTTATTTGTCGTTATTTGACATTATGTGACAAAACATTAAGGTCATTGAAAGCATGACTGTTGGTAGTTGTAATTCGTTTATTAAAAAAAGGCCGAATTATAATGGTATGGCCACTCGTTTTTGTTAACAAGCTAATTGCGGGCTAACTTCAGTTGATACCTGTTGCCCATGGCAACGATAAACACTTTCACGCTGCAGACTAAAGGAATGCAAATTGTAAATATGGATGGATAAGCATTGTACTGTTTAGAGTGATAGCAATCCATATAACCTATTGACTTGGATATATACGCAGTATATAGATATATATACACAGTATGCCACAAGTTGTTGCGACAGTTACCACCGTTTTGTGGTACCTGCCACTACCTTTCGCGACAGTGGTCACTGTTTCCGGCAGCTGCCACTAGCATCTTGTGGCAGCTGCCACTCTTTCGGAGCGGATTCCGCGGTAGTTTAGCCTTTATTTGTCGTTATTTGACATTATGTGACAATACATTAAGGTCATTGAAGGCATGACTGTTGGTAGTTGTAATTCGTTTATTAAAAAAAGGCCGAATTATAATGGTATGGCCACTCGTTTTTGTTAACAAGCTAATTGCGGGCTAACTTCAGTTGATACCTGTTGCCCATGGCAACGATAAACACTTTCATGCTGCAGACTAAAGGAATGGAGGTTGTAAATATGGATGGATATGCATTGTACTGTTTAGAATGATGACAACCCATATAACGTGTGGGTTGTCACAAGTTTTGGGAAAGGTGACACGGCTGTTTGGTCGATGGTTTATTTGAAAGAAAATGTATTGAACAACAAACAATAACAATTTGACATATTGTCAATAATAACACAGCAAAATACAGACATTTAAACTAACATACATTGACAGTGAAAGGTTAGTTAGTTACAACACTTGGAAAGCACATGTAGAATAATTATTTCTCCTCAAACCTCGAAAACACTTTAAAATTGTTTTTATCAACAAGCTCTGTGCAGAATTTTTCATAGTCCTTCTGTTTATCAAAAACAAAAGTGAAAAGCTCTGCTGGAGACTCTTCACTTGGGTCATCTTCGCAGTTGTGCAGCTCCTGGAGGGCTTCCTGTTCCTTTTCATCCATGGAAAGGACAGCGGGAACTTTAAACCCTCCATCGAATTGTGTCTTGCGACACCAGTCAGCTGCAGCCAGGCTGTCTCTCAGAAGAACATTTACCTGCAGTAAAGAATAAAGTGTACTCAAAGTATTTATTGTATATTGGTGTCGTAACCAACTAATACTTCAAACTTGTACAGCATTTACAGTACCTAATTAACAAATAGATGTTTTGGAACAACAAATGTTGTCTTTATCAACATATGTGTCATGCAACATCTAAAAGTCAAATCTCTATTTCGAGAAATAAGCAACAAAGAACAAACAGTAATGCTGGATGGTTCCATCGAGAGCCTTCCAAATTGAATGGCAGTATATAATAAGATTTACCTGTATTTTTTGATGTAAATTAATACTAACAATAAATAGTTGCAAACCAATTCTAGCCAGAGCTTAATCCATGCGCATAATTAAGTACCAATCGTATTAGATATCCTGTGAGTTCACAAAAGCTGCTTCATTTAAGTAGTGAAGTGATTCTATATAGGGCGACTGTGGCTAAGTGGATAGCAGGGCCGTCTTTCAATCAGAGGGTCGGTGGTTAAATTCCTGGCTCCGGTTCTGCTCGTCGCATGTTAATGTGTCCTTGAGCAAGACACTTAACCCCAAAATTGCTCCCGTAGCTGTACCTACAGTGTAGAAATGTGATAGACTCTGAATTGTAAGTCGCTTTGGATAAAAATGTCTGCTAAATGACTGTAATGTAATATTACTGTAATATTGTCTTATGATCATGCAACAGACAATACCTTCATGATGGATCTTATGTGAAAGGCTAAATGACATTCATTTATATTTACAGTTTTAGTATTTCATGCTAATCCATTTTTTTATTGTTTATCAGGCAGCCCAAAATCTATTATTTCTTATTTTTGTATTAAAGAATCTACTTCATTCATCTAATCGGTTTATATTCAGCTTAATTGTTATTCCTGTACATGCATGCAATACATAATATGAAGTTCTGTTTGTAAATGTGCTGCATGGTTTCCATCATCAGGTGTCGCCCTTGAGCACATGAATCCGTAAAACGTTATTTCACCAAAAAATAGAATTTGTCTTGTGGATTAAATCAAATATACTCTGCTTTGTTGTTTAATGCAGAAATAAAGTCACTATAAATCAAACTACACACCAGCATCTGTGTCTCTGACTGCAAAGATTTTAACATTTCTTACCTCTTCTGTGCTTTCTCTGTCACTTGTTGACAACTCTGGAGCACTGAAAAAAAATATATTATCTGTAAATGAACCACTGCCACATTCAGTCATTACAGTTATGTCAACTTCACATGCAAAACCACTCTTAGCCAGGATTGGCATAATGGATTTAGTGGTGTTACACATATGCATGCTCACCCACAATTCAAACACAAGTCATGTAGTCTACCTTTTCTCTTTATATGTGTTCTCCAGCAGCACAGATTCTGCCTGGTATCTGCACATGTTGCTGGTCCTTTGCAACCACTGAATCACAACCTACAAAAATGTATCGATAATAATAATTATAAAGTATGCTAAATCAATTTGACAGTTTTTACCAAATGTTAATTGTCAGTCTTCTATACATTTATATTTCAATTTACCAGGTTACCCAGTTAAGTTAGCACATTGATACTAAGTTATTCTTCCAGTTGTAGTTTTGGTTTATATTCTCCAAATGGTGTTCTCAAATGTCTATTGACACTTGTATCTCTCAGAGGCCTATGCCATTAATAACTCACTAATTTTCTGCTGTAAACGTAATTCTTAAACTAATTGTTAATTTGGTACACATCCTCAATAGCTCACCTCTGGCAAAATGACCTCTGTGATGAATAGCTTCTTCTCTGCTACAGTTCCAAGCACCGACAGTAGTCTTTCCAGACGTTGGATAATCTGTTCTGTCTGAGAAAACAAGTAAATAAGAAACAAATAAAACACTTTTTGTATACCATCCTGAAAGAGGAGAACAAGAAAATGTCACGGTAACATTTCTCTATCAATCTATTCCTACCTTTTCCCCTCCTCTGCCTAAAATGCTGTGTGTACAAATAAGACAAAAAGAGCACACTCTACCTTCATGTCACTGAATAAAGTGAAATGTTCACTGTAATATTTTCGAAGGGCTGCATCCAATCCTCTGTTTCCACAGATACATTCTGTTGGAGAGAAAATGCCCACTCTGCAGATTTATTTCCAAGTCCTGAAATATTAGATGTATGTTGTAGATTCAGTGTTATGTATAATTAGTGAATACCATTTTTATGTGAAAAACCTTGGTACAGCTCACTGGAGAAAATGTACAATGAATGTTATTACCTTTATTTCTTCATCCTTAAGAATTTCTTCTGCTTTAACAGACTCCAAGATGTTGTCTCTGTTTAAGACAGAAGCATTGCCTGAATTTGACGAAAATCTTTACATGTTGTAGTTTTACAACATACACCTTTAATTACCATGTATCAAATTTTACATTGGTTATACTGTATATATAACTAGCTTGTTGCCAGTATATACTGTAAATCGCTAAAGGCTATGAATGTTGTTTGGGTAATCGTATATTTCTTTGTCATTAACAGTCTTTTTTACGTTATCTATTTATTTATTTGTTAATTTTACAATTTTATTATGTGTTAACTCCAGTGATCCATGAATTATGTTAAATATATGATACTTTAATATAGAACATAAAACTGAAAATTAATGGAGACACTAAGGGAAATTCTTCCCTAATTTATATCAAACGCAACTAAAACAATTGTCACTTTTATGTCAATCAACGAATAAATGAGATGATTCTTACACATCTGGGACAATGTTGCATCCACAAAAGAAATCCTTTGATGTCCAGTCACCTTCCACACCAGCACACTCAAAATGCAGCCAATTTTTGCAAGTTGAGCATTGAACCCATTGGTAGTTCTTGATGTGGTCATGGAAAACCCTATGAAAAAACAGAGGTGGGACAACTTCCAATATTCCACAATCATTTTTAATTACTATCAGGTTCGTCAATTGCAAATATTCCAAAATGTATTTTCCCTCGAATCATAAGTTACTTATATAAAACTGAACTTTTCAACTGTGTTGTGTGTGTGAAGTGCTATATAAATAAAATAGAGTTGAGTTGCCACTCATGTTGCACATACCTGGTTGTCCCAGTTGATCGCTGGAACAAACATGACTTTTTTTTGGGCAACAAGTACCAATTGAAGTTAGCCCGCAATTAGCTTGTTGACAAAAACGAGTGGCCATACCATTACAATTCTGCCTTTTTTTTAATAAACGAATTACAACTACCAACAGTCATGCCTTCAATGACCTTAATGTATTGTCACATAATGTCAAATAACGACAAATAAAGGCTAAACTACCGCGGAATCCACTCCGAAAGAGTGGCAGCTGCCACAAGATGCTAGTGGCAGCTGCCGGAAACAGTGACCACTGTCGCGAAAGGTAGTGGCAGGTACCACAAAACGGTGGTAACTGTCGCAACAACTTGTGGCATACTGTGTATATATATCTATATACTGCGTATATATCCAAGTCAATAGGTTATATGGATTGCTATCACTCTAAACAGTACAATGCTTATCCATCCATATTTACAATTTGCATTCCTTTAGTCTGCAGCGTGAAAGTGTTTATCGTTGCCATGGGCAACAGGTATCAACTGAAGTTAGCCCGCAATTAGCTTGTTAACAAAAACGAGTGGCCATACCATTATAATTCGGCCTTTTTTTAATAAACAAATTACAACTACCAACAGTCATGCCTTCAATGACCTTAATGTATTGTCACATAATGTCAAATAACGACAAATAAAGGCTAAACTACGGCGGAATCCGCTCCGAAATGCTGGCAGCTGCCACAAGATGCTAGTGGAAACTGCCACATACAGTGGCAATCACTTCCTGTTGCAGGCTCAGCTGCCACGGAAAGTCGTGGCAGCTGAGCCTGCAACAGGAAGTGCCTCTACTAGCTGCCGCTGCCACGATTTGAGCTTGCCCTTTCTCATTAGGACCCAGGCAACAGGAGGCATACAATAGGGTGGGAGGTTCACCTTTCCTCCTGAACTCAGACAAACCTGAGAGAACAACTGATCTACCTCGAGGCCAGCCTTTGTTTGGTAAGTTCTCTTTCCTTTTTAAATATGTTTAAAAGCATGATTTTAAGAGTGAAATAGTAGAAAAAACATTCTGTAAAGTGTTAACAGTACTTTTTTGAGCCATTTTAGATTTCCTCCCTGGCAACCATCGGAGGACATGACACAAAACGGGTTACGTGGAACATCCTTGCCCGCATGTTCAACGGTGATGTTGGGAAGAGAATGAACTGGAAAGGGATAAATGGGAAAAAGTCCTTCAGCCAGATGGAGTCGAAGACTTTGCTGCTGTGTAAGTAACTAATATTTAATGAAAACAATTTGAAGTCACCCAGAGGTCTTAGGTAGTGTTCAAACTTACAAATTCTCTTTGCAACTTCAACTTCATTCTCTGCTCAGGTAGATATTACTCGACTATATCTTCACATAATAGTTATATGATATATTAGCTCTGAATATAGCATAGCAAACCTTTACATGCCAGACAGCCACTAGCTTTTAGACTGCATGTCTGCTATATGTTCCACTGAGGGCTCATGGGATTTTGTATGATCTGCTTGTGATTACAGATGCCGTCGAAAGAATCATGTCTCACGTGCCGCCACAGATGATGAGTGTGAAACAGCAATGAGGTGGTTCAACCTGGCAGCAGACAGGGGAAGCTCCAGGAGGCGTGCCACAGTCAGCATCCCTACTGAACAAGCCTAAACATGTATGTGTTATACATGTGATACATGCGATGTTTTAAAATCCTGATTTTGATACTATTCATTGCAGAGACACCTTAACTGGGGTCTGCTAGCCCCTCCAAACCAAGCCTCACATGGTTTTAATCCCCCTTTGTCACCAAAGACTCTCAGGAAATGTTTAACTACTAAGATACTTATTTTGAATTATGTTATAAGTTTGTTGAATGAGGAGTAGGAATGTTCCACCACTTGTGTTTTACAGTGTATGCTCAGGACTGCATATTGGTGTTCAGTTGTTTCAATATGTTTAACCCAGTTCCTCTGTCCTTATCCAGTCAAGTTGAAATGTCTGCATGTGAATAGCCATTCACATGGCAGTTACTGTGTAATACTGCATTTCTGCAATGTTTTGAAAAAATAAACCACATTGGAACATTCAAATGTATTGTTTAATTTCTTTCCTTCTGTACAATCTTCTTGAAACAATACATTAAATCTCAAAGTATAATTCATTTTATTAAAAGTAAAGACATTACTTAAATAAACTAATGGTCTTAAGTAGCAATAAATAATGTTATATTAGTGATTTGTTTATATATGCTTATGTATGTTGAACTTAAAATAGTTATTTCATTGAACTTACACTAAAGAAAAGAAATAATTCAAGTGAACTAATGATTTTTAGTAAAGATTACTAATGTGGACTTAAATTTGTCTACTGCATTCATTAAGGTTCTATGTTAACACAACTAGATCTGTTTAGTTCCTCCATTTGTAAAAACTTACCGGTAAATGGTTTGAGGCAACGGGTTTCCACGCGGTTTTCTAGTAAAGTCAACTAGTTCGGGCTAACAGTGTATGCTCAGCTGGACGCTTACACATCTGTACAATAAACATCTATTGTGCCTTAATATCAGTAAAACTAGAGCATAATATTTGGAGATTAGTATCTTATTTGCATAATTACTTCAAAATAAATGATTCCATCTTGATTCTTAGATGTGAAGCACTTTGTGTTGATGCATGAATGCTATTACTAATAAACTATTATTGTTTTATGGACACATTCTGTAGCTAATCATTTGAATTTAATACTGGAGGGAGTGACCGAACCTCGAGGCAAGAGTCTCGTGGATTCGTGGTCCCTCTGGCGGGCAGCAAAGGTTTGTCCGTCGCTGGTGTCAAATAGAGTTGAGCTCCCAGGGAAGCTGCCTTAAATGAGGGAATACATGTTCGGTATGTAAATTAGGCTAAAGGGACATAAAGCGTATAATTATAGTTTAACGGATGAAATCGAATAATCATTTTAAAGCAAGCGTGTATTACATAACAAATGTAAAGTGATTTTAACAAATATAAACCTGATAATAATAATAATAATAATAATATGTGTATCTGAGTATAGTGCAGACTGTTTGTCCTGAAAGTCTGGAGAAAGAGGAAGTAAGCAGGGTGTTGGCTTCAAGGGATGGGGAAATAACGGCGGTTGAGAAGGAAGACATAAAGAATATACTCAGAAATCAATAGATAAAGTGTAACCAAACGATAAAGTTTATAATCATGATTAATAATGAATGTTTAATGCATAGAGTGATTTAACAAATGTAAAACTGATTATAATGATGAACTGCGTTGAACTGTGTTGAGAAGTAAAAAGTACGTGTTAGGACATGTTTTGGGGAAGTGAGATCATATAGGAGTTGTCCGGAAAATGAGATCAGCACCAGATGTTCGGGTGGGGGCCCAAGACTGAAGGGAGATCTGGTACATTTCCAAACATAAGCACACACACAAAAGGGTGGGATAAAGATCATGTGTTCAGAATAGGAGGAGGGGGGAACAGATAGCCCAAATCGACAATATAAGGAGACGTCTGCGATACGCAGGCTGGGATTCTACGCGGGAGCCGACCAAGCGCTCCGAGGAAGAAGATACGGACGATTGCGCAACAGAAGTATTTGAGGACTCCGTCTCTGCTCACGAAAAGAAAAGATAACCGTTCGTGGACAAGGATTACAAGACGGAGAATTTCCCTCTCCCCACTGCTTGACTTTACCAACTGAACAACGGAAGAACACGGCAGCCCTAGAAAGACTTTGTACTGAGCCTTGAGGGTTGCTGATCGAACTCCGCTGTGCGAGCAGGAGGAATCCGAGGGTCCGCCGGACCCTCGTTCCTCCAAACACCTCCAAAATAACTTTTCCATCGGACCTTTGAAATCCAGCTCCGACCGAGACGACGCGTCAACCTAACCCAATGAGTATAATCTAAAAGAAGAAAATTAAATTACGAATCAAGTGTAGTAACGATTTTTATTATGTGAGCTGTAGCCTGAATCCCTGCTAACAAAATATATATATACATCCTGCAATAAATATCTAATCTGCATTTAAAGTAAAACTCTCAAGTGCATTAATTTGCTTAAAGTGGTAAATGTTCCTCGTGGCAAGTAAAAAGTTAAGTCTATTGTATGTCTTACAACTGAGTTCTGAAAGGTTATCCTAGTGACCGAATCCACTTAACAACCCCTTACGGTTTTAGAAGTGATCCTAGCCGTTAAAACCTAACCTGGCAATTTACCAAGAGCACGGATCCATAAGAGGAAAGCTGCCATAACCGACGCGACTGGTGGGAGCGCCCGGGGCCTGGGTGGTCCCTCGGCCGAGCGCGCACCGACCGGAGGAAGCAGGGTAGACGTCGGGAGTAACGGCAGTTAGCGGAAGCCAGGAGAGTTTCCTCGCAAGAACACCAGCTCGGAAATCTTTTAATAGAGAGCTGAGTCAGTAGGTAGTTCAGTTTGTGCATCAATAACCGAAGGATTTACTCTTGTTTCATGTCGGACTGTGTGTTTATATGTTACAGTATGGAGCGGATGCCCTGGGTTCTGGGTTTGAAGACCTGGACAGCGAAACTGATCTCATCGGGGTAAGAAAAAGGGCAGCAGAGGATCGACGGGATGGTCGGAGTTCGGCTTAATTTGCACAGTGGAAATAATCCAAGATTCTATTTCCACCAGGGTCACCTCCACCGGGGCCTCCGGGACCTCCTGGTCCCCCGGGACCCCTGTCATCATCTGACACAGCTGAAGGCCTCTCTCCAGGGCATGCTGGACCACCCGGTGCCCCCGGCAGAGACGGGCTCCCAGGCACACCTGGAATACCGGTAAGTTACCCGGATGAAAGACCTACAGCATTCAACTTTCAGTTCATTTTGTTACAGACAAACTTAGGACCTGCAGACTGGTGAGTTTGTCTTCATTGCAAATAATTAGCTTTGCAACGGCCCCGAGGTATTGTCAGCACAGTGTTGGCTGTAAATATCTTCAGTCTTTCTGTTTTGAGCTTCTATCAGGTGCCACAAACAGTGAATTGACTCCAGCTCAGAGACTTCCATGCTATTATGAAGCTGAGCGGTGTTATGATGACAATTTAAATACAGACTGAAGACATGGAAATGCCATTGAAGCATAAAGAAAAGCTGTGCTCTCAAATATGTTAAGATTTGCTATCTTTTACGTTATATATATGTTTACCTTTTACTTGGGGTGTTGCTGCATTCCTGCAGCAACAGTATCTCTATAAACTCTATATAGCTGCAGTATCTCTATAAACCTGGAGTAATAATCTGAGATTACCAGGTAGCTGTGGTGGTTGTGCTCACAAAGGTCCATTGCAATTCTCTTCCAGGGTCGCTCCGGAAGCGGTGTGGAGATGAGAGGTTCCTTTTGTTGTGTTCTTTTCAGTCCACAGCACACCTGACATGACATCACAAGCTTGTTTATCTCCGTAGAGAGTCCGGGCCACCACACAGATGAGTACGCTCTTCCCTACATTTGACTTTATATGGTGTGGTCATA
Organism: Lycodopsis pacificus; assembly: GCA_028022725.1. NCBI lineage: Eukaryota > Metazoa > Chordata > Actinopteri > Perciformes > Zoarcidae > Lycodopsis > Lycodopsis pacificus. Next base: position 3,913,965 of record CM051700.1, read on the forward strand.
GGTGTGTGTGGTCCCACTGGAGCATAGTCTTTTTATGGGTTTATGATAAAACAGCATCCGTTGTCGGTTACCATACGACAGTTTTTTATTTTATTTTATTGAATAACACAATAATAAAAAGTGACAGCTGTGATTATGGCTTAACTGCTTCAGAGTCCTGGAGACAAACACGTCTTGGAGGGCCGGCAGATTGCAACCTTGTCAGCAGAGCGACCGATGCGCTGCAGTCTGCCCTCGTCCTCATCACGTGTACTGTATCTGCAACACTGTTCCAGAATGTTTGCTCATCACTACAATGCTGTCCTGTGGCAAAGGCCTGTGTGCTGACGTTTAGGCCGATGAAACCCTTTGGTTAAGATTAGAAAAAGATACTGATAATGTGTACTGTTGTTTCTTAACCAGCCTCGTGCACTTAACATTTCTCAGCATTTATTTCCACAACCCCTCCGCAACGGGTGGTCACGCGCTGTATCTACCTGTGGGCGAAACATGTAGGTGGAGAGAAGATTGGTGACAGTCACAGCAGTAATGGAAGCGAGGGGGTTTTCCAGTTGAGATGAAATTAGATCTCACCCTTTACTAAAAACACAACTACCTTGCATGATGGGCTGATGAGGTCCTGCTCTCTTCGTCCTTTGTGTTTGGCGTTTGCTAAAGTTATTTCTTTAGGGACATTACAACAACACCTTATGTTTACTGGAAACTGCCCTTTGTTTGTCTCGACAAATAGCATTGTAACTGGGCTGGAATTATCTGTGCTGTGTCACAATAAGGCAGAGATGTTAGTTTTCACATAGTCAGTAGCAGCTACGCTGCATTCACGTGGAATCAGGCAGACGGCAAACGGGATAGCAGGACGGTAAAATTAGCTGAGGCGACAGATAATACCTGCATCTCCCTCACACCGGAGACAGTTGTTTGTAATCAAATATCAAGAGAGAGCTGCATTTTGTATCTACATGCATCACGTGAATTTTCTGAAGGATCTCACCTCGCATTGCCCTTGGCACGATAATCCTGCTTCCTCTGAGGACAAGGCCATTGTGTTCTGATAGCTCTGATTTCACTTGGACGTAATCTCCCGCATCCATGGGCACATTGCTTAAGTGTTCAGGCCATCCTTTCTTTAAGAGCTTCACAACTGACAGCAGTTCAGCGTCGGCTGCTGTCGCCATTCTGATTTCTAGCAGCTGACTCCTCTGTGGCCCCATAGACCAGAATGTCGTCCATGAAGACCTCCACACGGTAGCCGGTTATTCCGAACGGTAGCCGCTTGAAGTTGAATCTGCCAAATATCGTAATGAAGGTAGTGAGCTTACAGCTGTCTGGGTGCAACGGTATCTGGAAGAACCCACTGGCGGCATCGAGCGAAGAGAAGACAGTGGCCCCACTCAGCTTTGCTGAAATCTCATCAGTAGTAGGCAGGATATACTGTTCTCTTTTCACAGCCTCGTTCAGCCTCTTGAGATCAACACATATGCGGGCTTTACCTGTGCTCTTCTTCAAGACTGGCACCATGGGTGCACACCAGTCCGTGGGCTGTCACCCTCTCGATGATGCCATTTCCCTCCATCCTCTGGAGCTCCTCCTTTACCTTTTGCAGCATATGGAGAGGTACGTGTCATGCTGTTTATACAGCATATGGCTGAGCGTTGTCTTTCAGCAGTATTCTCACCGGTTCAGTCTTTAATGTCCCATGCTCACCATATGCCTGTGGATGTCGTCTGTCGCACACCGTTTCATCCACTCTCCTCACCAGATTCATTTCCACAGACAACGGCCTGCTGAGTAGGTTGTTTACAGTACGTCCGCGGGTGACATATGCCGTGAGTGGGTGAGTCTTTCCTTTGTAGCTCACAGTGCCGGTAGTACGGTAGTGACGGTAGTACCGGGCTGTTTTACCTGAACTATATATGTCTCCACACTTTGGGTCAAACAGAAGCTGGTGGAATGTTTTAGAAAACTTGGTAAAGTAAAATGCTGTCTGGTCACAGTGTCTTGTGAGGACAGCAGATAACTTGTCAAACATGAATTAACCATCACGGTCAGTAAATGGCATCACTTGTGTGTCGGGGGATGGGCACAGCATGGACCTGCTTTGTGAGGACACCTCTTCTTATGAGGACCATCATATTTCTTCACACACCGGTCAAACACGTTGTTTTTATGTTAGCTTTTAAGCATTGACTAGGCTCAGGCCTTATGTACACAATTCAAGGCTGGACATACTTTCATTACTATTACAACTACAACAAATGACTTGCATACATAATTTGCGCTATTTGAAGGAAGGTCTTGATAGATTTCTATCAGAGGTGTAACTTGTTTTTCTCAGTTTTCTGTTGTCGTTGTGTATAAGACTGGAGTACTCTGTAGGCTAGCTGATCCACTGTAAATGTACATACCTTCATAACTGCAACGCCTCTGCCTTCACACAATAGAAATAAGAACACTTGCAAAAATAACAGTGTGGATAGTCAGTCCTAAAGATTTGAGAAACAAATAGGATTTGCCTGCATTCTGAGCTTTAATTTAAACTGTCTGCTGTTTTTATTTGTCCTTAGGAAAAAGAAAAAATATGTAGTTTGCCCAGGATGAAGCCAAGAGTTCCAAAGGTATATAGAAATGCCACTAGCTATCATGACTTGATTTTTTTTGTTTAAGTTGCAATAGTTCAGTTATGTGAAAGCCGTATATTGAACTCTGGATATTCAGTTTTAGTCTTCTTTTTTTAGACACTAAGTTTTTGTACAATTTCGAATGTTTCAAATATATATTTTAAGTGTACTATGTTACAGCCTTAAGCAGGAGTTATGTAAAGTTTATTTACCGAATACTATCGGTACAGTGGTGACATAATGCTGTTTTTATACTCATACTTAAGTATATGTAACTTTGATAAATAATATACTCGATAACCCACAAATGCTACATTTGAGTGCATCAACAGTTATTCCAAGAATGTTGTAAATCTCGACTGAAATTATGATTGTCTTTATAATAATCTAATCAAGGAAAATATGTTCTTGTGATTGGCAGATGTCTGAAGAAGATCTTCCAAAAAGCCGTGGAGCAAGGTGGAAGTATCATCTGTCATGAAACACTTTAGAATACACATTTCAAAGGGACACCTTGCTACGAAGTTGGAGTGTGAGCAATGTAAGAATGCTCAAGACCATGTTTTGAAAGACAGAACTGTTCAAAACATCCGAGATTTTGTGAGGAACAGGGGCCTGACTTACAAAAGGAATAATGTAACATGAATATCCATTAACCGTAGAGTTTAGTGCATCTGTTGCATTACTGCACCTGTTGCAGCACAGTTTGTAGCGCCGTTTACTGCGTCTGTTTCTGTTGCGGTGCCGGTTAATGGGACAGTTTGCAGTGCGTTTAACTGCGTTGTTTGCAGTACGTTTTACTGCGTTTCACTGCGCACTGCGTCATTTGCAGTGCGTTTGCAGTGCCGGTCACTGTGTCGCTCGCAGTACAGTGTGTTTTGCCACAGTACGTTTCGCCGCAGTGCGTTGCATTTCGTCGTTTTTCTGGTCACAATGCGTTTCACTGCACACTGCATCGTTTGCAGTGCGTTTCACTGCGTCGTTTGCAGTGCGTTTCACTGCGTTGTTTCACTGCGTCGTTTCACTGCACACTGCATCGTTTGCAGTGCGTTTCACTGCGTCGTTTGCAGTGCGTTTCACTGCGTTGTTTCACTGCGTCGTTTCACTGCGTCGTTTGCAGTGCGTTTCACTGCGTCGTTTGCAGTGCGTTTCACTGCGTTTGCAGTGCGTTTCACCGCGTCGTTTGCAGTGCGTTTCGCTGCGTCGTTTGCAGTGCGTTTCGCTGCGTCGTTTGCAGTGCGTTTCACTGCGTTTGCAGTGCGTTTCACTGTGTTTCACTGTGTGTTTCACTGTGTTTCACTGTGTTTGCAGTGCATTTTACTGCGTTTGCAGTGCGTTTCACTGCGTCGTTTGCAGTACGTTTTACTGTGTTGCTCGCAGTACAGTGTGTTTTGCCACAGTACGTTTCGCCGCAGTGCGTTGCATTTCGTCGTTTTTCTGGTCACAATGCGTTTCACTGCACACTGCATCATTTGCAGTGCGTTTCACTGCGTCGTTTGCAGTGCGTTTCACTGCGTTGTTTCACTGCGTCATTTCACTGCGTCGTTTGCAGTGCGTTTCACTGCGTCGTTTGCAGTGCGTTTCACTGCGTTTGCAGTGCGTTTTACTGCGTTTCACTGCGCACTGCGTCATTTGCAGTGCGTTTGCAGTGCCGGTCACTGTGTCGCTCACAGTACAGTGTGTTTTGCCACAGTACGTTTCGCCGCAGTGCGTTGCATTTCGTCGTTTTTCTGGTCACAATGCGTTTCACTGCACACTGCATCGTTTGCAGTGCGTTTCACTGCGTCGTTTGCAGTGCGTTTCACTGCGTCGTTTGCAGTGCTTTTCACTGTGTTTGCAGTGCGTATCACTGCGTCATTTGCAGTGCGTTTTACTGCGTCGTTTGCAGTGCGTTTTACTGCGTCGTTTGCAGTGCGTTTCACTGCGTTTCGCTGCGTCGTTTGCAGTGCGTTTCGCTGCGTCATTTGCAGTGCGTTTCACTGTGTTTCACTGTTTGCAGTGCATTTTACTGCGTTTGCAGTGCGTTTCACTGCGTCGTTTGCAGTGCGTTTTACTGCGTCGTTTGCAGTGCGTTTTACTGCGTTTCACTGTGTGCTGCGTTTGCAGTGCGTTTAACTGCGTCGTTTGCAGTGCGTTTAACGGCGTTTGCAGTGCGTTTTACTGCGTCGTTTGCAGTGCGTTTCACTGCGTCGTTTGCAGTGCGTTTCGCTGTGTCATTTGCAGTGCGTTTTACTGCGTTTCACTGTGCTGCGTTGTTTGCAGTGCGTTTATCTGAGTCGTTTGCAGTGCGTTTCACTGCGTCGTTTGCAGTGCGTTTCGCTGCGTCGTTTGCAGTGCGTTTCGCTGCGTCGTTTGCAGTGTTTTTTACTGCGTTTTACTGCGTTTCACTGTGTGCTGCGTTGTTTGCAGTGCGTTTAACTGCGTCGTTTGCAGTGCGTTTAACGGCATTGTTTGCAGTGCGTTTAACGTCGTAGTTTGCAGTGCGTTTCACTGCGTTGTTTGCAGTGCGTTTCACTGCGTCGTTTTTTGCAGTGCGTTTCACTGCGTCGTTTGCAGTGCCTTTCACTGCGTTTGCAGTGCGTTTCACTGTGTTGTTTGCAGTGCGTTTAACTGCGTCGTTTGCAGTGCGTTTAACTGCGTCGTTTGCAGTGCGTTTTACTGCGTCGTTTGCAGTGCGTTTTACTGCGTCGTTTGCAGTGCGTTTTACTGCGTTTCACTGTGCGCTGCGTTGTTTGCAGTGCCGGTCACTGTGTCGCTCGCAGTACAGTGCGTTTCGCCACAGTACGTTTCGCCGCAGTGTGTTGCGTTTCGTCGCGTTCCGTCGTTTTTCTGGTCACAATGCGTTTCACTGCGCACTGCACCGCTTTCAGTACGTTTCACTGCGCTGCTTGCAGTGCCGGTTACTGTGTCGCTTGCAGTGCAGTGCTTTTCGGCGTTTGTCTGGTCACTAGGGGTGTAACGGTTCACAAAACCCACGGTTGGGTTGGGTACGATACAGTGGAGCCACGGTTCGGTACGTTTCGGTACAGTAGAAAACTATAAATGCCAGAGAAATGTACGTGATTTTAAAATATATTTATTCATTACAACTAACATCATAAAGTTATTCTTTGACTTTGAACAATGATGGAACTATACCTGAGTGACCCATCTTCTGGGGTGTCTTCTTAGCAACACATAAGCATAACAAACAAAAACTGCTCCTTAATGTTATGTAGTATTGTTACTTACATCTTGCTTACATCTTGTATTGTTACTTACATCTTGCAGATGAGCTTTTTAATCTCAATGGGACTACCTGGTTAAATAAAGGTTTTATTCAAACGTATTCGGTTCATCATGCGTACCGAACCGAACGGTTCAATACAAATACGCGTATCGTTACACCCCTACTGGTCACAGTGCGTTACACTGTGTTGCTTGCAGTGCGTTTCGCAGCAGTGGTTGCCTTTTGTCATTTCTTTTTTTGTCTGGTCACAGTGCGTTTCACTGCAGTGCAGTTTAAAATGTTGCTGTTTTCTTTTTTTTTACGACAAAGAAATCTTGTACTGTCGTCTAAAAGTCATGTACATCAAAATACATGTATTTTCATTTAAAGGCATTCTGATCTAGCTTTTGATTTTATTTCCTCCATTACCCTGTTGCTGATACCATTTTATACTTATTCTAAACAAACAAAAAAGTGGTCACAATTTTAAAGTAAAAGCAACCTTCCAGAATAAACATTGAATATATGCACTTCAAATGTTGTCCGTCTCTACCATTCTTATGCAAATTAACTCAAGGATGAAATTATTAGATTTTGATGGTCAAAGGTCACTGACCAGACAAAAAGACATTTGCTAATTATGACAATATCACACGAATGAATACAAAAAATGTGCTTGTGAAATGTTAACATTTAAACCTACATGGATGTAATTTGTAACATGACGGGTTGATGGATGCATACAACCGTGAAGAGGTAATGGGAGGGGTTTGTTTGAGTTTATGTGTGTGTATTACGGGTATACAGTTCACGAAATTCTCGTTTCGGTTCAATACAATACAGTGGTTCCACGGTTAGGTTCGGTACATTTTCAATACAGCAAATAAGCAGAAATGCCTCGCTGGTGAGACTCGAGGGGGCGTGTCTGAAGAACATGGCTCTTCATCTCCATTCAGTAGTGAGGTAATGTGTCGTTGCAGTCAGGTAGCTTTGTGTAGTCCGTGACGTCCGGCCGTCTGTTGTTAGAGGAACAGCAGGAGCCTCGGACATTTGATTCTCTGTTTGGACTTTTGTTTTCTTTAACAAAGCAGAAATTATGGTCTGGCGAAATGGGCTCGTGAATGAGTAGTGTCACGGGGCTCAATAACATTAAGCATGTTGGTACAGTCTGGTTTTCCACTCCAGATTAGGGTCTCATATCCGCGGCTATAAATATAACAATCGCCGTGGCGATTGCTTTAGCCCTGTTTGAATCGGTAGGGAGTAGCTGCCTAAACACTGCGGGAAGAGTTTGAAGCGGGTGTGCTGCTGTCGGTTTTACTGGTAAACTAGTTTAGCGTAGTGCGCCTCCCAAAAACACACGTGCCTCACCAGAGTAGAATGTTGTTCTTCCGTGGTGGGCGTGTCAGACAGCACGTTGTCTGTTATGTCAGGTGGGTTGCCATGTTGAGCGCAGTGGCTCCACAGAGAGAACATTATATTTCCCACAATTTAATCTTCTGCATTTTCCAAATACAATAGTATTGTTCGGTTCATAATGCGTACCAAACCATAAGCCTCGTACCAAACGGTTCATTGCGAATACGTGTATTGTTACACCCCTAGTGTATATATAAGTACATATATATGTGTGTGTGTGTATATATATATATATATATACACACCTCTCCAGGATGGTCCTCATAACTCAGGGTCTTGCCATGTTTGTGTGTATTGGTAATGTCCCGCTGAACCAGGATGGTCCTCATAACTCTGGGTCTTGCCATGTTTGTGTGTGTGTGTATTGGTAATGTCCCGCTGAACCAGGTTGGTCCTCATAACTCAGGGTCTTGCCATGTTTGTGTGTGTGTGTGTATTGGTAATGTCCCGCTAAACCAGCAGGGTCTTCATAAGTCAGCGTCATGTTAGGATCCGCCCCGTCCCAACAGTCCTGTAGAATGTCAGGCCTTCAAATCTCCAGACTCTTTGACTAGATATTAATTCTGAACAGTGAGGATTGTTCCCTTTATCATAAGGACCAGTTTAATACTTATTATCACTGTCTACGACTAAGGAAAAGGTGCGTCTCCATATACCAGGTGTTGGGGTCTGAGCATATGGCTGCACATGTGCTGTGAACAAAGAAAATCAGGCCTCCCCTTTTGCAAGCAAAGGTTTCATCCTGATTGTGGTTTGATGAGCACCAAACCCCCTCTGAAGGAATTTCACATTAGGGTGTGAATTCCCCCCCCCCCAAAAAACTATGGGTTCCTGAAGTCACCTGAGAGCACCGCTGCAACCTCATTGGCCGAGAGCTAAGACAGCACCAGGACCCCTGTGGTTCAGCCACTGTTCAACAAAACTAACTGCAACCGACACCTCCACGCTTTTTCCCCCTCGACCTCCGTCGAGTAAGGAGGCACACAAACTCTCTTCGTTCTGGACTCCGTCCAGTACCTCATGGAGAGGCCCCAGAGGGCCGATCACCGTCAACTCAGCGACCACGTGCCATTTCGCCGGCCGAAATAGACCACGCATATTCTGAGTTACGGCCCTGAGCCCGCGAGAACCGCATCCGCTCCGCCGCTTTTTCTTTCGTGCACGACCCAACGGTACCAGATCGACTAAACCTCCTTCTTCACCGTTCATTACCGGCAGATACGAATCGACCACGTATCTCGGCCCGACGTTGAAACCAGGCCCTCTCTCTGCAGGAGTGGGACCCAGCAGCACCGCAAAGCCGTGCAAAGCTTCCAGCAACAGCAAACGCTGCCCCGCTGTGCTCAAAACAGCCAGCGCCCCAAGACTTTTTTTCTTCTTCAGGAAGAACCACAAATCCTGCACGCACTCTCCCCGCCACAAAGAAGCGTCTCCAACGTAAGTTCATTGTGCATCTGGGCTAGCTTAGCTTAAATTAACTTAAAGTTCATTCAAGTTAATTCATGTATATGTTGATATTCCCGTGTTTTTGTGTGTTTCGTTACTATTGCGTAATATCAAGGTATTGCGCAACACTCAGCGGGCCTCAGCTCCGCTCCACTGTGCATTGCCCGTATTCTGTTCGCGTTAAAGACACCGTCGCAGTATACGGAGGTAAATACACAAACCTCACGGACCAGAGAAGTTCCGTTTGTATTGTGTATTAACTGCATTGACTGTTTTCTTTGGGAGTATTTTCATTCATTTGTATTCAACTTTGTGGGATATTTCTCTCTTCATTAACTCGACTCTATGAGTGAGCGGAGGGCCGTGTTCATCACTGTGTAAGCTGCCGACAGTTCAAGACGACAACGGTATGCTTACGCATGAGAGAATAACGTACTTATGCTCCTCAGGATATCGCAGCAGAAGTTTGATTTATGTTGACTTACGATTTCTCTCCACCTTTTCTTGGCTCACCCTCCTGCCAACACAGCAGGAGGTGACCCCCTCTCTCTCTGACCCTCTCTCTCTCACACGCGCACACACACAGCGACCCCCCCTTCTCCTCCGCCAGTTTGCCCAAGTCACTCGACTAGGCCATCTAGTGGTGGGTCACGGTAGCACCTTAAGGTTCACCCCCCCCCCCCCCCCCCCCCAGTTTGTCTAAGTCCCTCGACTACGCCATCTGGTGGTGCTCAGCGGTAATACCTTAAGCCCTTCCCCTTTTAACCCACAGTCTCACCCCCCTTCTGCTTGGTGGCCAGCGGCCATCTTTGTAGTCTTTGACTGTGAGTGTTAAGGGCCCTCACCCCCCTTCCTTTTATACACAGACACACACACACACATACACATACTTATATACACACCCTCCTCCTCTTTTATTTCATTTCTTTAGATATTAGGTACATAAAATTGTATGATGGCGTTTGTTGATTGCGATATTAATTGATCTGATCTTTTATTATTCTAATTTAATAAACTCTATTATATTTTAAAGAGCAGTCGTCTGTGATTAATGGTGCATATGTATGTGATGATCTGTATGTAGTAGTCTGCGCTCGGATTCACACCTTCACTGTCACTGATGAGTGACTACTAATTATGAGACTTAGTTTTATCGTTTGGTTATCGGTCCCTGTCCGCAGGGTGGTGCCCCGTTATTATTAATAATCATTAATAATTGTTATTCACATTAATAATTCTATTGATGTCAAGAATTCAGTTTCTTAAAAGCTGATAACTCAAACACAAGCCCCTATTGATCCCAACACAGGGTTTGAACTGGTATGGGGAAAAAGTCCTCATAAACTTACTTCCAGTTGAAACATTGTTATTGCCAAATGAAACATTTCAGCGTTAAGCTCGACTTTTCATGGCGAATGAACTGAAGAGAACTGAACTCAAACTTTGCTGCGTAACCTCGGCTTGAGCTGCCACTTTGCTTTTTTTTTCATACGACATGGTAAAGGAAGTAATCTGCCTTTTTTAGGCTCTGTTTTTTATTTTTCTCTTTGTGCACATTGCTATATATATATTGGCTGTTTTCAGTTTTCAAGGTACACTGATGTGCTCAGATTTCACTCAAAACCTAAAACCGAGTTAGTACATTTTATCACTCAAACTCAATTTTTTACGGATACTTTGCTTAATTAAAAAGAAAAATCCTAGAACAGCCCTTTGTCACTCTAGAAGAAAGCACATAAAGCTGTTAGTGTCCCTCTTTTTTACCAAACTGATGGTCGAATAAAGAAGAGAGGTTGTAGGGTCACCCCAAATCACAACGTTTATCCTGCGTTCACGTGGAATCAGGCATACGGCAAACCAGATTTCAGAGAATACAGCAAACGGTAGAAGGCATTGTCATCCAAACATTACTAATCCAGTGGTTGGGTATAAATTGAGACTTTTAGTAGCCAGTAATCTAATGAGCCATGCCTTAGCAGTCAATAAGTCAGTGTGCCTTTGAATTTAGTGTTTGACTGAAAACGTCTGAGGCCTCTGGTACATTATGTTGTCATTTTTGTACAACAAAATGTACGGAGACATTGTTGTACTTTGGTCCGATGCTGCTTCGTCACAGGAATAAGTTCTACTTTCCTGTTAGGTGGTGAGAAAACAGACGAAAACATCATCCGTGCCTTTACGTTTGCTGACTCCACTGCTTCATGTTACAGGAGCTGAACAGGAGATAATCTTAACTTTAATCTGTTCAAATAAAATGAGTACCGGTACATGACATTGGAGTTGGTCTTATGAGACTGTGACTTGGAACAATTTAACAATCGTTCAACACTGTGCGAGCATTATGTATCAAGGTTGACGATCTTATAGTGACTCAGACAAATGTTGGCACGGATGATCTTATCACTTAAGGAAACTGATTTATGACTGTAGACTGACATGCTTTCACCTTTTGGAATGGCTAAAGGGTCAATGCACAGCTAAGCATTACATTTTTGCTATGTCAGCATATTTTCGGTGACTCATCTATTTGTCTGCCTCTACTCGTGTCTGTCTGTGTTTGCGTGTCCAGGGTCCAGCAGGAAGAGGTGGGGATCCAGGTCTACCAGGAGCTGGGGGAGAGAAGGTATGATCCCTAAGATGGTTTGAGCTCAGTGGACGATATTAAAGTGACGTAGTTGTTTGCCTGTTGTGATACTTCTTTCTTTATAACTTCTGAATAACCTAAGGGTAGCCAAAGGACATCTGGACCAAAGGTAATATACAACTCAACATAGAATAAGCCAAAATAAATCTGCTGCCCACCATGTGCTTGTGTGCGTTTCTATTTCATCACCAAAACAAACATGTTTGAGGGACAAATCGCTGTTAACCAGGCAGCTTTTTCTTTTGATCTCTGCAGGGTGAATGTGGGTCTGGAGGTACAGCAGGGTCTCCAGGGCCACCGGGGCCAAGTGGTCCACAAGGGAAGAGAGGTCCATCAGGTCCCCCGGGACCCCCTGGCCCTCCAGGAACCAAATTCTTTGTAGAGGTGACCCAATTTCATACCAAAGATCTACGCACACATATCACTGCTGTTTTTCCAAATGTATTATAGTTAATAAGGATGTCAGTTCAATGTGTAACACCAGACTGTGTTTTCGTTTGTAGGATTTGGAGGGTTCTGGGAAGACGGACATGCTGATTGGAGCTGGAGTCAGAGGCCCACAGGTCAGTGCGAGTGTGTGTGTGTTTGTATATATAGTGTGTACATTGTATGGGGTCAGATCAGTCTCAATAATCACAAATGCACACAGAAAGATTCACAAATGCGTACAGAACAATTCACAAATATATTCGATTTACAAATGCACGCAGAACGATTCACAAATACATTCCAATGCACAAATAAATAAATTACGATTTATATAAATGTAAAAATAAATCACAAATATATTTCTGCATTTGTAAGTATTTACATTTGTTTGTGGATTTGTATGCATTTCTTTGTGGATCGCACTGCATTTCTTTACAGATCTCTCCTTGGATTTATGAGACTCCCCTGACGTGGCTAGAGCCACAAATGCGTTTTTTTCAACGTTCTCTTTTTCAACCAATCACATGAGCGCAGCTCCCCCCTCCCCTCCCCACGAGGCTGCCAGGCGTTAGAGTTACGCAATTTGCGGAAGCGACAGGGGAAGCTCAAAGGCACTTCCTGTTGCAAGCGCCACCGTTTTGGTGCGGGTCCGCGGCAGTTTAGCCTTTATTTGTTGTTATTTGACAATACATTAAGGTCCTTGAAGGTATGACTGTTGGTAGTTGTAATTAGTTTAGTAAAAAAAGGCCGAATTGTAATAGTATGGCTACTCGTTTTCATTAGCAAGCTAATATAGGCTAACATCAATTGGTACTTGTTGCCATGGCAACGATACACACTTTCATGCAGACTGAAGGAATTCAAATTGTAAACATGGATAATATGCATTGTACTGTTTAGAATGATAGCAACCCATATTGTTACGGGTGTAGGTAGGACCCAGGAGCAGTACGACAAGACGGGACTGTTCAGATAAGAGTCTTTTATTTGAGACGTGAGACAGGCAGAATACTTTTCCGGAAGCACACACACAACAGGTTTCTCGGGGTCTGGGACAGAAAGGCTGAGTAGGTTTCCAGGGCAGAGGCAAGGCGAGGTAGCCTGGAACAGGCAGGGTCGGCAACAGGAAATCAGTCCAAGGGGTGAATGCGGGAAAGTCAGGCATGAATGCGGAGAACGATCTGGCAGTGAGTGTGTGTGAAGCAGGGGTTTAAATAGTGGATGAGGCAGAGTGAGCAGGTGAGTGTAATGAGCTGATTAGGTGAGTGTGCCTGGCAGGTGCACGGAATAAAACTGATTAGGTGAGTGAGAGGTGGAGAAAAAACTAGATAGAAGTGTCAGAGCTGTGACACATATAACCTATTGATTTGGATATATATACATATATACGTATGTATATATAGGTATGTATCTATATGAATATATTTATATGTATGTATATATTTATACAATTTGTATCCAACTTTTTTTAGAGTTACGCAATTTGCGGAAGCGACAGGGGAAGCTCAAAGGCACTTCCTAAAAAAAAAAAAGAAGTTTTTTAGAAAGTTTTTTCCTCAGACTTGTTATGGTTTTAGTGTGCAGATACTTTAACAGTGAGTCGTACCCTTGAGATGTATTTCATATAATTTCTGAATTAAGTACATAGTAGTTGGATTTAAACCTCACTAAGAAATGAACTACATACAGTATCTTAAACATGTGACAGTGAAATCCCTTAAGCTCTGTGCAACCTTTGTGTTACCCCTGTCCATGCTGTGTGTGATTGTAGGGTGAGCCAGGGGACCCGGGAACTGAGGGTCTTCAAGGTCCTGCTGCACTACCAGGTGCTTGGGTAAGTAGATTCAAATAAACTGAAGTGGAAATGTCATGGGTGATAAACCCATAGTTAGAATGACAGTTTTAATCAGTGGTTGTGGCACCTACAAAAGAGTGTTGTTTTTTTCATTTGTAATGAACAATGTAGGGGATTATGATGTCAAATTGTGTAATTACATAAATGTTACAAATCCAAATAATGCTCTAAAGTTTGTCTAACGTTTTGGAAAATCGTTCCAGCAAGACATGGGTCTAATTTCTGTGCATTCAGATAAGATGTCCAGGACGTGTTTAGCATTAACTTAGCATGAAAACTAGAAACAGAAGTAAACCGCTAGCCTCCCCGAAATGTGCACCAGGAAAGTCTATTAAAGTGGATGTGACTACTTTGTACAGCAGGGGTGCCCACACTTTTTCGGCTTGCGAGCTACTTTTAAAATGACCAAGTCAAAATGATCTACCTACATTAAAAATGCTAAATATCTATTTATTTATATATATATATATACTGAGTATACTTTATATTTGCAATATATGTTTGCGTACCTTGCATAACTGCATAAACCCTCATGGCACAATACAATTCTGTACATTTTTGGTTATTACCTTATTCTGATGACTTGCACTGAATGGAATTGGCCAGAGTTGCATAGTCCGGACAGTAGCTGCTGGTAGCCGCCTCAAGCAGACTTCAAATGATCATCAGTCATGGTGGAACGGTGTTTGGACTTAATGTTCTTCATGTGGGAAAAGGCTGACTCACATAAATATGTAGAGTCGAATAATGCAGTCAGGAAGGTATCACATGTCCTCATGTTTGGGGACTTTTCCTCTGTGAGGAAACTGTCCATGAGCCCTGGACTTCAGCTGAATGTCAGCTTGCAGTGTCAACATCTCATCCTCCACTCCAGACGAGTTCAGGTGAAACAGCGTTGACATTTTTGATGCGAGTGAATCAACCTCAATATCTTCCTGAAATGGGTAGCACATAAATGTAGCAACTGGCTCGAGTAAAGCAAAGTCTTGAAGTCTGTCAAACTCTGACAGACACTTGTCAATCTGCTCTGTGTAGCACGCACTGTGAAGTTGCGCACACGCCTTCCGCTGCGTCTCCAGCTCTGACGCGAGGTTTTGGAAGTTCCCCAAATCATGGCACTGCAGCTTTGAGGACTGATGTTGCATTTTCCTTTTGAAAGCATTAACTCTTACGATGGCGCCGCAGAGGAAGGCTGCCTTGACGTGTTGGTGCATGTTTTTTGTTGTTTTTGTCGTTAATTCAGTTTTATGCTGCGATTCCCGGAGCTCTTTCATCAGAGATGAGCTCATGCACATCAGGGGTACAACTCCAGCGGACTTAGGTCCATCTTTTCTGCTAACTTCTGTGGAATTACTGGACATCTAGTCAAAGGTGCTCTCACCTTAGCCCATGCAGTGAGACGAAGGCGGAGAGGGAGACGGGCCGGCGCGCTCGTGCGACTCCGCTCACGTGGATTTCGCACACCGCTGCCGGGCATATTTCTCTCAAACGTACGCTCACTGTGCAACAAACTGGACGAACTCCAGCTACTGGTGGCGAAAGACAGAGACTTTTCTTCATCTTCCGTTTTGTGCTTCACTGAGACCTGGCTCCAGTGGCGGCTGGTGGAAAATTTTCTAGGTAGGGCCATCCTATCAATTTCAGCAAACATCCCAGTATGATTTCATGCAAAAAAAATTTTGCATCAAACACGCATTATTACTTGGCAGTTAAATATTTAACATTTATTCCAACATGAAAAAAAGCAGTAAATAACACTTATATAATATAATACAATATGATATAACATGTTTATTTATTGAGATGCCCCTATGGACCTTGTTATAGGAGGTAAAGATCAGGAGAAGTAAACATGAAGTGTAATTATGAATACTGATGTTAAATTAAGCTATGATGAGTTTTCACTGTTAATTTAGGGGGAAAAAAGTGGCCCGGGAGTTACTGTCAGACCGGCCCACTCAATACACGGTGCGCTGCCCACTCAATACACGGCATGTATTTCGCCGGTCTACGGCGGCCATTCGCACCTCCGCCGGCCCCGCCCCGACAGACGCCCGGCACGACCACACGGTGCAGACCGCGGTTATGGAGAAAAGTTTTTAAAAGCACCGTAGTGTCCAGCCGTGCTATGGCGTCCTCGGATCGCGAGGAGTAGTATAATGTCAGTTTATACTGTTGATACAGTTTTCACTGATTATTGACTTTCGGTATTACAGTAAATTGAATGTGTTCTGTGAAGCATATAATATAGTCGGGGCCGGCGATGTCAGAGACGGCCCAAACCCCGTCGGCCTACCGGGGATTCCCCCGGTATCCCCGATGGCCAGTCCGCCCCTGCCTGTGGATATAGTATGGTATGTCGAAGTAATCAGTGTACTTTTCGGAAGAAAGGAAGTTGATTGACTGACTTGTACGAAGTAGTGAAGCTTCGCGTGTAGTCTGCTGTCTGATTGTGAGGTCAGGCTGATCTGATATCAGCTCTTTGGCTGCAGAATCTCCGCCAAAGTTCTCCTCTCAAACGGGTCTTGGAGGAGGAGTGCTCGCGCTGGCGCGGGCGCCTGTAGAGACTTCTCCTGACGAGAACGCGCAGCTAGGGGGGCCTGATCGTTCTGGCCCACAGCTGAATCTATTTGAGGGCACTGATTGGCTAAATTGTATGTCACTCATTTATATCTTGAATCAGCAATTGGCTAAACTGCTTCATAGACCCGTCTTTTTTGGGCCAAAACGATTAGGCCCCCCTAGCTGCGCGTTCTCAGACGTGTTGTGCACACAGGCAGAGAGCACGAGCAGACGAGCACACAGGGGGAGAGGACGAGCAGGAAAAGCATATATTTTGCGCAGATATCATATTGTACACACATTACAGGGTACATTCCATAGTTAAAAAACACAAATATTGACAATTTGTATAATGTATAATTCTTTTTTTTTTCCGTGTGGCTCATGGTGGGGCCATGCCCCATGGCCCTCTATTGACCAGCCGCCACTGCCTGGCTCTGTGGAATGATACCGGACTCGCTACAGGATGTAGCTACAGCTGGCTGGCTTCCGGCTGTTCAGAGCGGGCCGCGACACGGAGCTCTCAGGCAAATCGAAAGGTGGAGGAATCTGTTTTTACGCCAACAGTGGCTGGTGCAACGATGTGTCAGTGATTCTTCAGCACTGCTCTCTTGATCTGGAATATTTTATCATCAACTGCAAACCCTTTTACTCCCCACGTGAGTTTGCTTCATTCATTCTGATCGGAGTTTACATTCCGCCGCAGAGGAACGTGCAGACAGCGCAGCGCGTGCTCGCCCACCAGATACTGTGTGTGGAGCGGACCTACCCGGACTCTCCAGTTATTGTCCTTGGTGACTTCTCACTTCTCAGGAAATCTCAGCCATGAACTCCCTAAATACCATCAGTTTATTAAATGCCCTACCAGAGAGGAGAACATTCTGGACCACTGCTACACCACAATCAGCAGGGCCTATCACGCCGTCCCTCGTGCTGCACTGGGACTCTCTGACCACGTCATGGTCCATCTGATTCCCTCATACAGGTAGAAACTCAAGCTATGTAAACCTGTGGTGAGGAAATTCAATAAGTGGACCAGTGAGGCTCTAGAGGATCTTCGGGCGTGCTTGGACTGTACAGACTGGGATGTTTTCAAGACTGCTACCAACAGCCTGGATGAGTACACAGAGGCTGTAACTTCATATATCAGCTTCTGTGAGGACAGCTGTATTCCAACAAGCACCAGGGTGAGTTACAACAATGACAAACCCTGGTTCACAGCAGAACTCAGACAGCTAATGCTGCGTTCACACCAAACGCGTCGATTTTTTTGACGCGCTGCAAAATCGCGTCCATCGCCGGTCGTGTTCACACCAAACGCCGCAAAATCTCGTAGCGCCGGAGAGGGGGCGTGGTTTATCGACTGGAAGCCGTTCACCTGGCCGTCATTTCTTTCCGCTGTCAACCATGAAAGGAATAAGGACAATTGCTGCTTTGTACGTGTTGTGGAAGTCCCTCAAATGTCGGAATGCCAAACGCCGTCATGTCTGGTTCATAATATTGTTCAGAGGAGCTCCGTGGATTGTATTGAGCTGTATTCACTGTGTCTAGCAAGCCACAGGTCGCTGTTTACTACAGCTGTAGGAACACAAAATAAACTGATTTTGCTGTGATTCAACGGCAATAAACCGACAAAAAGGGACTCGGAAATAACTACGTAATGATGCCGATTTGTACTTGTCTTCTCCGACAAAAAGGGACTCGGAAATAACTACGTAATGATGCCGATTTGTAGGCTACTTGTCTTCTCAATGGAGGTCTGATGGATCGGTGCTAGGCTATGCTAACATCGTAGCAGCTCCACCAGCACTCAATAACGTCATGTAGACGTAAATATGGCAGCGTCTATTCATTGTTTGTACCATATGGTTTACACACACACATGTATACACATAGTTTGGTCCGGTCTCTGTTGATATGAGATATCGTAGAGCTCTGGGTGAACACAGACGGCTACAGTATTTATTTCCTGATTCAACAACGGCAGGAAGTCAGTGATGACAGGGGGAGCAACTCAACGCTGATAGGCTATCGCGCCACAGCGTCACGCGATTATTTCGCAGAAGTTGAAAAATTTCAACTCACGCATTGGCGATTTTGCGGTGTCCAACGCAAAAAACGCGGCGCGCCAGTCTCATCGTGTCTGTGCATAGACTTTGTATGTAATCTCGACACGCGTCAAAAAATCGACGCGTCCGGTGTGAACGCAGCTAAAGGCTGCAAAAAGATCAGGCCTTTAAGAGTGGGGACAAGGACTTGTACAAAGAGTCGAAATACAGGTTTAGCAAGGCAGTGAGAGATGCTAAACGACTGTACTCTAAGAAACTGCAACACCAGCTCTCAGCTCTGCTTCTGTCTGGAGAGGTCTCAGACAGATAACCAACTACAAGCCCAAAACCCCCCATTCCATGAACGACCTCCGCCTGGCAGACGAGCTGAATGAGTACTACTGCCGCTTTGAAAGACAATGGGACAGTCCTGACTCCACCCCCCACAGCCCCATCAACCATCACCAGTCCACCAGCCCTCCCTCCCCCAGCTCAGCAGGGGCCCATGCCTCTGTACCACCCATTCCAGCGCCCCCCCCCACCCCCAGTGACGACTCTCTCTATTCAGGAGAGCGATGTCAACAGGCTCTTTAAAAAACAGAATACCCGCAAAGCAACCGGCCCAGACTTGGTCTCCCCCTCCACCCTGAAGTATTGTGCTGACCAGCTGTCTCCGGTGTTTACAGACATTTTCAACACCTCCCTGGAGACATGCCACGTACCAGCCTGCTTCAAGGCCTCCACCATCATCCCTGTCCCTAAAAAACCAAGGATCACAGGACTTAACCCTCCTGGCCCGAGAGGTACCTCAGGGGGAACAATTCAGACTGTATTTTCATAAAGCATCGGAAAAAAATATTCATTAAAACGAATATAATGATGTCGCATACCTCGTAAAACTTCACAAGCCGTTTAACATACTCCCAAACAACTCAGTCACAAACTACTAGCATTACTACAAAAAACCATATTCATATTTCGCATTTTGTGTGCACACGCTGCACGTTTCTGGACAGAAATACTCGAAGCTACATGCTAACAACAAAGCGAGATAGCCAAAATCACGCCAACACCACAACGATTACGGACATATCCGTAACATTTCTCTCCGTCATACTATCGCTGAGATATGAGGCCAACAGACACCAGCAACACAAATCATATTATCGCTTTATGATCATAAATATGACTTACTATTGACGTTTTCAAGCCGAACAGCTATAAATCCCCGCATTTTTTCGCTGGTAAACAGTGAATGGACTTCCTGCCTTTGCAACAGAGACACGCCTTTCCTTCGGAGGGGGTCATTTCACCCCACAGGGGAAGGCGTAACATGCTTTGGGTCCCAGAGACTGCAAGTCACTATTTTCGGAGACTTGATGAATTTGACTGGCTAACAGTGCTGTCACTCATTTTCAAGTGATTAGCTCAATTCTATTGGAGCTAACGAATACAGAGAGGTATGTACCATGGAGGTCGGCCAATGGGAGCCAGAGTTATTGTTCTGCGTAAGTATAAAAACTAGGAGCACGCGGCCAGCTACATTACGCACAGCTGATTACGCTCAGCAGTTTCAGATAGATGATAGATGAGGTTTCGGCTGCCTTTTCACCGTTCGTTCATTTTTAGGATAACCGGTAATTAGTAAGATGTCGAAACAGAAGACTTACAAATATAATATAAAATAATATAATGTCAAATATAATATAAAAAAATATATTATTATTTTCTTTTTCCAAAAAAAGCCAGAAATTGCTGCATTTGGATGTATTTAACACCATTAGTAATTTATAAGTGAAATATGTAGTTTAGTACATGAGGAAATACAAATGGCACACATGGTGCCCAAATGCACATTTTGGAAATCTCGCCTAAACTTTCTGCACTAAAAATTCTCTCATTTTGTCTGCTTCACTTTATCAAAGTAAAACTTTGCAGAGAGACTGTTCACATATATGTGCTATGATTTGGGAGATGTTTTAGGCTGGGGGCTGCATCATTTCAATGAAATAATAACAATGAAGGGGCTTTTTTTTCAGGCGAACCTGAAACTTTTCAATTTGAGCTGTGTGCCATGTTCATTTACTCTTAACCAGTAACTTATACACTGATATTTACACATCTGAACAAATCTGACAAGTGTTCCTTTATTACAACACACCAAATTATTCAAATAGACCTTGTGCTTGCAAAGATGCACTCTTTTGATTATGGGTATGCAATTTTCGAGCAGAGGCCTAAAATAGGGCTAGGCCTTAAAAGGTTAATGACTACAGGCCCGTCGCCCTGACCTCTGTGGTCATGAAGTCTTTTGAGCGCATCGTCCTGTCCCATCTAAAAACCCTCACCGATCCACTCCTGGACCCCCTGCAGTTCGCCTACAGAGCCAACAGATCTGTAGATGACGCAGTCAACTTGGCCCTTCATTTCATCCTCCAGCATCTGGACACCCCAGGAACCTACGCCAGGATCCTGTTTGTGGACTTCAGCTCTGCTTTCAATACCATCATCCCGTCTCTGCTGCATAGCAAGCTCTCCCAGCTGCAGGTGCCCGACTCCACCTGCAAGTGGATCACAGACTTCCTGTCTGACAGGAAGCAGCACGTGAAGCTGGGAAAGCACAAGTCTCATCCTCGAGGACCATCAGCACCGGCTCCCCCCAAGGCTGCGTTCTTTCCCCTCTGCTCTTCTCCCTGTACACCAACAGCTGCACCTCCAGTCACCAGTCCGTCAAGCTCCTGAAGTTCGCGGATGACACCACCCTCATTGGACTCATCTCTGGTGGGGATGAGGCCGCTTACAGGTGGGAGACTGACCATCTGGTGACCTGGTGCGGTCTGAACAACCTAGAGCTCAACGCTCTAAAGACAGTGGAGATGGTTGTGGATTTCAGGAAGAACGTAGCCCCACCAGCCCCTATCACTCTGTGTGACTCCCCCATCGACGTGGTGGAGTCCTTCCGCTTCCTGGGCTCCATCATATCCCAGGACCTCAAGTGGGAACTGAACATCAGCTCCATCACCAAGAAGGCTCAGCAGAGGATGTACTTCTTGAGGCAGCTGAGGAAATTCAACCTGCCAAAGACAATGTTGGTGCATTTCTACACAGCCATCATTGAGTCCATCCTCTGCTCCTCCATCACGGTCTGGTACGCTGCAGCCACTGCAAAGGACAAGCGCATCATCCGCTCTGCTGAGAAGGTGATTGGCTGCAATCTGCCGTCCCTCCAGGACTTGTTCTCTTCAAGAACCCTGAAGCGAGCAAGAAGGATTGTAGCTCACCCCTCTCACCCTGGACAAAAACTGTTTGTGCCCCTTCCATCTGGTAGGAGGCTGAGGTCCATCAGGACCAAGACCTCACGACACATGAACAGTTTCTTCGCGTCGGCAGTCGGGCTCATTAACAGAGCCCGGGACCCCCACTGACTCTGTCATCCCCAGGACAATTTCCCTCCGGTCACTCCCCTGCACATCCCTTCTATCACACTGGACACTTTCACACTACACTGCTTGTGCACTCGACTTCACTTTATTTATATTTCACTTTATCTTATATTTCACTTTATTATATTTTACTTTATCTTATATTTTCTGTAAATTTAATTTGTTCTACTTTGCATTGTTGCTCGTTGTTGATTGTTGTTAAATGTTACGCATCTCCCGTCATGTCAAATTCCTTGTATGTTCAACATACGATAGCAATAAACGGTTTCTGATTCTGATTCTGATCAACTGAGCTGTTCATGTTGACCACGGTTTTGTCTTTTCCTTGCAGCTCTAAATTAAGCTCATTCAACACGTTGGTCAGATCGGTTAAAAATGCCAAGTCTAGCAGCCACTGATCGTCATTTAGTTGGCTGTATTCTGCATGTTTAACAACAAGGAGAAACTCCTTTATCTCCGGACAGAGCTCTCGGAATCTCTGCAGGAACTTCCCCCTGCTAAGCCATCTCACATCAGTGTGTAGCAAGAACTCAGAGTGGTCGCAGTCAGCCTTCTCCAGATGTGCACGGAACAGCCATCTTTGAAGAGCTCTCGCTCGACTAGAACAGGCAATCTTCGTTGCCACATCCATTATCTCTTTCATGTTTAGCATTTTAGCGCATAATGCTTGTTGGTGTATTATGCAGTGGTAATTAAGGAAGTCGGGGAAAGCATCGTCCTCCTTGGCAATAAATACATTTGAGCGGCCAACCATTGCAGGTGCACCGTCCGTGGTGATCGACATCAATTTGCACACTGGGAGCTGGGTTTTGTCAATAAAGTTTTTGAAAGACTGAAAAATGTCCTCTCCCCGAGTGTGTTCTTTCATGGGCAGTATTGTTAACAGCTCTTCTTTTGCAGTCATATCTGTAAACACCATCCGAATAAAATTGCACAACTGGGCTGTATCACTTACGTCCATAGACTCGTCCATTTGCAGGGAGAAACACTCGCAGTCCGCGATGTCCTTCCAAAGCTGCTGTGTCAAATCCTCGGCCATGACTTCACAGCGCCGTGTAACTGTACTTCTTGATAGCTGGAGAGCTTTGATTGACGATAATATTTCCGGTTTGTTTTTAAAGTCCCGAAACAACGAGTCAGCTGCTTCAACGAATGCCTCTTTTATCATCTCTCCATCTTGGAAGGACTTCTTGTGCTTAACGATGGAGTGACTCACCCGGAACAATGCTTCGGTGGCAGCCTTCGATTTTGAAGTCAGCTGTGAGAAAAGTGACTGCTGTCCGGACAACTGATTTTAGTTCCTTCACCTTTCTCTTTCTCAGCTCGCTTTTTGGCGGGAAGTCAGTGTCGTAGTTTTTATGAACAGCCGAAAGTGCCGCTCCACATTTCCCTTCTTCGGAATAGCGATGGTAGTTTTGCAGATCAGACAAACGGACTTCGAAAATGACATCGTGAAAAAAAAGTCCTCCCATTCCACATGGAAGTGGTACGTTTTTGGTTTCTTACTTGGTCCAGCTACCCCACTCATTTGTATACCCTTTCTTCAGTATAAATACATTGGAAGGCTAACAAATTAGCTCGCCGGAGTTTTGCAGTAGCTTCTGCGGTTGACTGCGCATGTGTGGTTAGAAAAGACGTGATCTCAGACTGGCTGCCCTGTACGTCAATCAAGTGTCAAATGCCATAGGGAGGATGGAAAATGATAGACTTTGTCATGTCTGTCTTATAAGTGCCCCTCATACACGAACCTAGGACGCTCGGTCACAAGAGGCTAACATCTAATTTTTTTTGAATGGCATGAGATCTACCTGCACTTCCTTTGCGATCGACCGGTCGATCGCGAAGGAGGTACAGGGTTTAATGTTAATGTTAGCTGTTGACATTCAGTAGTAGTGTGTATGAAGGCAAATCACTGTCAAAATCCGAGAGCGCAAATGAGATCAACGCGCACACGCAAATCAAACAGCCGTTTGATTCGCGTTTTTACACGAGCGAAATTCCCTTTCGCGCGAGCAAAATTCGCTCACGAAACTTTAACCTAGTTTTTCTTTTTGACAGTAAGTGGGCGGACCCAGTCTCCATTGTATCTCTACGTCTACGTCTGCGTCAGAGTGATATCCGGTCTATCCAAAGACGAGGATTGTAACCAATTAGATGTAGCGAGCGAGCAGGTTAAAGTTTCTTACGCGAGAGTGAATTTTGCTCGCGGAGTTATGTAAAAGCGCTCGTTAAAGTAAAATACAGGCACGGCTGTTTGATTTGCGCTTGTGGATTTTGACAGTGATTTGCCTTCATAAGTGTGTGTCTGCTTGTCAAACCACAGGGGAAAGCAAGGACTTAAATGAGTGTGATGAATAATTACTACTCATGCTGAACAGTACACTAGCTTAGTTATCACATTTGTCATTAGAATCCGGAACATGCTAACACCCACATACCCAAAATGTTTTGAATGTATTAAGGAATTTAGCTGAAGTGCTAGTATTGGTAATTAGCTAGCTTGTTGGGAGCTAATCATTAGAATCTTGTTTGGTAGGTAACTCATACACCTTAGTTGCACAGCACTTAACTGGTTTGAATCCTACTTGAAGGACCGAGAATACTTTGTGTCTGTAGCTGATTACACATCAGAGCTGACTAAAATTACATGTGGTGTTCCCCAAGGTTCAATACTGGGGCCTCTTCTGTTCAACATATACATGCTTCCACTAGCTCAGATTATGGAAAACAACAAAGTGTGTTATCATAATTATGCAGACGACACACAAATCTACATAACTATGTCACCAGGGGACTATAATCCCATACAAGGGCTGGGTAACTGCATTGAACAAATCAACAACTGGATGTGCCAGAATTGTCTTCAATTAAACAAAGATAAAACAGAAGTAATTGTTTTTGGTACCAAGGACGAACAATTGAAAATCACCGCTCAGCTTCAATCACTGATGTTAAAACCCACAAACCAAGCCAGAAATCTAGGTGTAGTTATGGATTCAGACCTCAACCTGAACAGCCACATCAAGACAATTACAAAATCAGCCTACTATCACCTGAAGAATATATCAAGGACTAGAAAAAACATTTCCTGCTGAAAATGCGTTGGAATGCTGAAAACTGAAATTAATCGCAAAAACATTGCTGAAAATAGATATCCAATTCAAAAACAAATTGCAAAAAGCTTAATAATTCAAAAAGTTTAAAGATTACAATATGAAAATTCATATCACACCTCTCCTGAAAGAGCTGAACATTTTGATATTTGAACAGTTTCTGTGGCTTAAAAAAATTCATCAGTGGTGATATTTGTAGTAGTAGAAGTTGTAGTAGAAGTATTAGTAGAAGTATTAGTAGCATTAGAATAACTAGTAGTAGTAGTAGTAGTAGTGATATTTGTAGTAGTAGTAGAAGTTGTAGTTGTAGTAGAAGTATTATTAGTAGAAGTATTAGTAGCATTAGAATAACTACTAGTAGTAGTATTAGTGATATTTGTAGTAGTAGTAGAAGTTGTAGTAGAAGCATTAGTAATTAGAAGAAGTAGTCGAAGACGTACTATCAGTAGTCATAGTAATAGCTGTAGTATTGGTCGTAGTATTTAATATCACAGTAGTAGTAGTAGTAGTAGTAATAGTAATAGTAATGGCAGTAGAAGATGTAGCAGTAGTAGTAGTACTAGTAGCAGTCGTACTAATAGCTGTAGTAGTATTACTACTTTTAGTAGCATGAATAGCAGTAGTAGTAGCAGTTGTCGTATAAGTAATAGTAGTAGTGGTAGTAATAGCAGTAGTGGTAGTAATAATATTGATGGTAGCAGTAATAGCAGTAGCAGTAGTAGTAATAGTAGCAACAGCAAAAGTTATAGTAGAAGTAGTAGTAGCAGTAGTAGTAATACTATATTAGCAGCAGCAGTAGTAGTTAGAGCATTCATTTTTTTAACAAAAAATCCAAATTTTGAGCTTGTTTAAATACAGTTAATCCATGGGGCTTTTATTTTGAAAGGGTGGGGGAGGGAGGGGGAGAGGAGACATAATCATAATGTTTGACACACATCAACAGGTTATTAAATTACAGGCTTCATCACAAGCAGTTCAGTTAGAATTCACTCTCTGGGGCTTTTATTTTGAAATGGGGTGTGGGGTGTGGGGGAGAGGAGACAGAATCATGTTAGATAAACACAAACCGGTTATTAAATGACAGGCTCATCACAAGCATTTCAGTTAGGATTCATTCTGTGGGGCTTTTATTTTAAAATGGCGTGTGTGTGTGTGTGGGGGGGGGGACCTGAATGACTGTATGAGAGAGAGACACAGCGAGATAGAGGGAGAGGAGTGTATGTGCGTGTGTGTCTGTGAGTCTGTCTTTGTCAACATCACTAATTACTGGCTCAATCGCAAACACCTGTGTGCCTGAAGCCATTTGAAAATATTCTCCATAGAGATCCCATTGAAAATAAAAAGCTTAATCATTCAAAAAGTTTAAAGGTTAGAAATATGAAAAGTGAGGCAGAGAGAGAGGCTCTGATATCTCTGGCAAACTTTCTCATTTGGAGATTGTACTATGTTTTATCTTTTACAGCTTACATGACTATTGTCCTGCTCTGCCATGTCTTTCCTCGTCTCTCCCTCTTGTGTCGCGGTGTGTGTAAATGTCACTCGAATCAGGAAACTTATCAGAATCCTCATATCTGATTGGCCGAGCTGCAACACGTAACAGCTGCAACAAATCATGTCTCCAAGACCTGAATGACTGTGTGAGAGCGAGAGAGGGAGAGAGAGAGCGAGAGCGAGAGCGAGGAGTGTATGTGCGCATGTGTCTGTGAGTCTGTGTTTATAAATATCACTAATTGGCTCAATCGCGAACACCTGTGTGCCTGAAGCCATTTGAAAATATTCTCCATAGAGATCCCATTGAAAATAAAAACCTTAATAATTCAAAAAGTTTAAAGGTTAGAAATATGAAAAGTCATAGCACCCCTCTGGTGAAAGAGCTGAACATTTTAATAGTTGAACGGTTTCTGTAGCTTAAAAAAATGAAGGACAAGAAGCGTTGCGACGGAAGAAATAGAAGTTGAATAAAGATTCGAAGAACAATAGTTGGAATGCTTAACAGCATTCCAACAATAAGTTAACAGCATTCCAACAATTAGAGGACTTATGTCTCAACAGGATTTCAATCAGGAGAGACTCGTTTCCTAAGTTAACAATGATTTATTACACATGCGTCAAATATGAAAAGTGCAAAGTCTTTGGCGATTGGACTCCATCCTGAAGTACTATCACCGAGGGTAGGGATACGGAGGTCCAACAGGCCTAATCCCCCCTGGAGTCCAGACACTGGTGGTGGTGATGAAAGGAGTTGCTGCCATCTGATGATGAATCAGGAGCATGACTGTGATGCTGACTGGAGGTGACTGGGGTGGAGGAGGGTTGCCACTGCTTAGCTGAAATGACAACTGACAGCAGCAGAGAGGAGAACACTCTTTAAAGTATGACAGCAACGATATGATTGGCTTGAGGAACCGGTGTGCCGAACCTGGTTGGTTACTAAAAGTGCCCGCCCCCAATCAGCTGATAGAGTAATTACAAGGAGAGGAAAGACAGAGATTACTAGTGAGTGTCTTCCTGACTGAACTTGCGCTTGAGCTACATTTCAATCAGGAGCGACTCGTTTCCTAAGTTAACAATGATTTATTACACATGCGTCAAATATGAAAAGTGCAAAGTCTTTGGCGATTGGACTCCATCCTGAAGTACTATCACCGAGGGTAGGGATACGGAGGTCCAACAGGCCTAATCCCCCCAAAAAGACATGTATTCAAATTAATACCTAAATACATACCTACCTACTGCTGTGGTGACTTTCCTAAGAAAGTAGACAATTAGTTATGAGAGAACGCCAAGGGTAGACCGGGAAGGAGTAGATGTTAGACCAGAGGTAAGAGGACCGGTTGAGTCAACGCAAAGGATAGAGGAATGTCACGAGGGACTGCAGACTAGGATACGGGGGGTCTGGAAGACCGCAGACACAGGATAGTGCGGGTCTAGATAGCCCTTAGCGGAGTATGGCAGGATTTCAACAGATCCCGAAACATATGGTGGGGTCGGCCCTGCGGAGGATCCGAGCGCAGGACTAGATAGGTGAGGGTCGAGCTAGACCGCAGACAAGGATAGGTTGGGTCAAATTTAGACCGCAGCGTAGGACAGTAATGGGTCACGTTTAGACCGCAGAGCAGAATAGGGGGGTTCAAGAGAGAACGCAGAACAGACGGTTGGGGGTCTAACGGCCCCCACAAGATCGGGGTCTGACTGCCTCAGCACAACCAGACCGGGTGAGCTCACCCGGGAAACTAGAAGTATGTCAACTTTGACAGGTCTCGCATCATTCGGACCGCGAAATAGAAATTGTGTCATATCTGACGGCGAAATTAGAAACTTGTCAACTCTGGACGGGTCTCTTATCATACGGACCAGGAAATTAGAAACGGGGCACCTCAGACCCACCTTTTCTTTTAGGAACGTAAAACGGTCCCGTCGGACCAGGAAACAGACTCGTTAAGCCAGGTCACGGACACCTAGGAAAACAGTCACGATAAGCCAGGTCACGTTCACCTAGGAAAACAGTCACGATAAGCCAGGTCACGTGAGACCAGGAGATTGGGGGAAGCAGTGTTAGACCAATCAGGTGGAGAAAACGGTCAAGTCACACCAGAGGAATAGAGCAAGACAAACACAGAGCACAGTAATATATAGTGCTGATAGGATATCCCTTTGCACAATATAACGTGAACCCTACCTTAGTGTTACTATAAGGAACATTTCAAGAAGGGTATAATGCTATCCCCTGCTATGAACCAATACCACTAATGAGACCTACCAACGATACACCAATCGATGTGAACATGTCACCACCACCAGTTATATGCATTCCTTACCGGATTATACGGCTTCAATGATCTCTGATTATCGAGGACGGTGTTGAGATCGGGGCGAATGTAAGATGTAAAGGTAGAGGATGATCAACGCCCCCATTTTTGTAGGGGAGTAGCCGAGATGCCTCAGTTAGCTGCTGAAGTAGCAGCCCCTATTCTAACAGCGTGCCCTGAGTATAGCTGAGGTGATTAGTTGATTCTAGTGAGGATAACCTCCCCTTGCTAGTTAACCACGTTCAGCTAAAGGAACGTTACCTGGGGTAAGAATAGTAGAGCAACTACTAAGTCTTCATAATAGGAATTTAAGCATGGATTTGACAAGCCAAAACCCAGAAACTATCCAAGCCACAGCCCCTGTGCACGCCCCTCCGCATTTGGAGAGTTTAAGCCATGAGTTGCCAGCCAAGTCACGTACCCATTAGACCTGGATAGTGAGTCCAACAGACTGGCGTGTACTGGCCTTATACCGTGCTGCGTGAAGACCCCCATGAACCATAGCATGCGAGAGGTTGCTTTAGAGAATATAAAGAACATTTTGCATGAATGAGCTAAGGCTATTCGCCAAATGCCTGACTGGAGCTAATTATACTTTGTGTAAATGTCCAAGTATGGTTTTGCCACTTATCCGTTCCCGTCACAATAGCGCAGTCGTGACAGATTACTGGATGCCGAGCACCTGGTCCTGGAGCTCTGAGGAATAACAGCCCTACTCCACTGCGCACATGAACTCATCTCTGCCAGTGCTGCCCGTTTAACGATTTGGTCTTTTACTTCCGCCGACCATGCCCCACACTTCACCACAGATGCCTTCTCGTACGTTACTGACTGTCACACTTCACCATCGGTAGCCGTTCTTAGCTTTGTTATCAAAAATACATTTAAATCCCCTTCTGCCTTGTGTCCCTCTGTCTTTGTCCCTGGGTTAAGCCGGGTTACAACATTACACATGGCAGTCTCCCACACATAGACTGTGGACACTTTAATCAGCCTTATATGGCCAGCCTCTTAAATGTTCATTCCTCCCCGGCAGTTTAACCCAGTGCGTTTCATATGTCCAGAGACGATTGTTCACAGCAGCCAGGTGAAGCGCCACTAAGCACAATCTTTTGAGCAAACGCCCCCACGCCAAGCATAATAGAGGCACAGATATGAGCCCAATAATCTGAATCCTATCACCTGACTTCACTGCCCAACTATGATGTAAAAGAGAGGACTAGAGCTGAAGCAAATGGTTTAATAACCAGAAATAATGTTGCTGCACACAATGCTATGTGTATGACCATACAATGTAATGTCCTACTTCCATTCACACCGCTTCACCCTGATGGCACTGAATTTTTACCGCTGCATGACGATCCAGTTCCATTAATTTACTAAGATTAGGTACTTTATCTTTATAAGAAGCAAGTACTTAAAAGCTTCTGTTATGCAATTTAATCTATAAATGCCTCCCTTACTATACATGACATATTCCTTCGACTTCTTGATTTAATAACCAGCTGTTGATTACAACAAACGTCGCTACAACTGTTTAAGCTACTTCAATGTATAGGACTAAATCATCGCACACCTTAGACAGACTGATGTTCCAGACCTTTGCATGAGGACACTCTCTCAACTGGACTTTGTTAAATTTCATGTGTTCTTCTCTGAAACACCAGCGGCGTACCCCCCAACATGGGCTGTGAAGCATAAACCACTGGTGTTACTCATGGAGACACCCATAGCAGGTTGGTATAGCTGACACAAGCCATGAACCAACCTCCCCAAAGCCGAGGAGGGATTGTAGTCATATGTTCCCTCCTATTCAAAAACTACTTTATCGCCTTAGCCAAGCCCTGTTAGGAAAGAAGTAAAGTCTTAAATGTAACATAAAGAAACAAAGGTTAAACAACCTGTAACCTATTGGATCTGCCTGCCAAACATTTACTCCAAATGGAAACTATGCTGTTCTGAAGCATCTCAAACCAATTGGCCCATCTTCTATAATCCCCAGAAATGTCAATAGTGTTTTATCAGTGCACTATTGGTGATATGCACTTGATCATGAGCACCCAACCCTACGAAGAGGATACACCAAGTTTAACTGCTGCTTAGTTATATTTATTTCCCCTCATAATGAATCGTAGTCTCGTGAATGCGAACAACTCCCACTACTGCCACAGGCGCTTTCATGCTAATCCATGAGTGATGCTGCGGAGCTCCAGACGTGTGCCAGACCCATGATTTCCTCATTTTGTCGGGGAATGACGAGGAGCGGAAACACAGTCTCCGTTTCAGCAGCGAGGAGCCGGAACTGTCCCGTGGAGCTGATTTACCATGGCGGCTGGCGGCGCCGCTGTTAACAACACAATAGAAGCTGCATCGTTTACCAGAGATTGACGACCAGTATCGATGGAGTGGATGGAGCGGATGGAGCTATCCGGTGGAACTGACGGCGTTGTCTGCATCGGAGGCCAGGAGTGCTGGTGGAGAAAGAGTACGGGACGCCGCCTGCGGAGCTCGGATGAGCCCGGCGATGGATCGACTGATCGCGAGTAACTGTTAGCCTTACTAGGATAGCACCGCGAACTCCTCTCCGAGCCAAGAGGGCTTCTTGCTCGTGTGCGGGGAGCCGCTGCGCCGCGCTGGGCGAGTGCTCCTGCGCCGGCCACCTGGCGGGCTGCCGGCTCCGGTAAACCATCGCTGTTGAGACCCGACTCTTCCTGAAACAATCAAAGTCGGAATCCGTCCTTGTCTCAGTTACGCACAACTAGTTGTTGTTTAAATGGTAAGGGAAATAGCCTCGCTTTGCCACTGCTTAGCTGAAATGACAACTGACAGCAGCAGAGAGGAGAACACTCTTTAAAGTATGACAGCAACGATATGATTGGCTTGAGGAACCGGTGTGCCGAACCTGGTTGGTTACTAAAAGTGCCCGCCCCCAATCAGCTGATAGAGTAATTACAAGGAGAGGAAAGACAGAGATTACTAGTGAGTGTCTTCCTGACTGAACTTGCGCTTGAGCTACATTTGGAAAAACTTGTCCACGCATTTATCTTCAGCAGACTGGACTACTGTAACGGTGTGTTTACAGGTCTCTGTAAAAAGTCCGTCAGAAAGCTGCAGCTGATTCAGAACGCTGCAGCTCGAGTCCTCACTAAGACCAGGAGGGTGGATCACATCACCCCAGTTCTGATGTCTTTGCACTGGCTTCCTGTCCAACAAAGAATTGACTTTAAAATCCTGCTGTTGGTTTACAAAGCACTGAATGGTTTAGGGCCAAAATACATCTCTGATCTGCTGCTACCTTATGAACCATCCCGACCCCTCAGGTTGTCTGGGACCGGTCTACTTTCTGTTCCCAGAGTCAGAACTAAACATGGAGAAGCAGCATTCAATTTTTCTGCTCCACATATCTGGAACAAAGTCCCAGAAAGCTGCAGGTCTGCTGAGACCCTCAGCTCCTTTAAATCAAGATTGAAGACTTTTCTGTTTGCTGCTGCCTGTAATTGAAACACATTCAATTCATATATTAATCAATTTCCTGCATTTCTGCATTTTACCACTGCATTTTATTTCTTACACTGTTTTTTTTTATGTTTTAATGAATGTTCTTACCGGTAATTGTTTTTAAATCTCCTTTGCCTTATGTTTTGATGCTTTTAATGGTTTTATGTGAAGCACTTTGAATTACCTTGTTGTTGAAATGTGCTATACAAATAAACTTGCCTTGCCTTACACCTGAACTGCTCACAAAGAATATATCAGTTCCAGTCTGAGTGGTATAATGTGTCAAATCACCTTTAAGCATATGGTTTCTAGATGATGGTTAGCAACACATAAATAACTTTTTATTTCCCTTTACTCTACAAACAGGGGACCAAAGGAGAAAAGGGCAATCAAGGACCAAAGGTAGGGTTGCCATAATATGTGGATATTAAGTAATACCTATGCTGTCTGTGCAGTTTGTTCAACACCAAACAGCAGATGGACACAGCTCGCCACTAGCTGGTGAACATAGTGGAGATTTTAGCAGCTGAAAAGCCAGATATTTCCATCAGGAGTTGGTAGAGACCAAAGATTGCCAGGTGGCCAGTACTGAACTCCAAATGAATGATGTAAATGAATGCAACAGTTTGTTACCAAGTTCTCCGCATCTGTTCACTGCTCCCAAGTGGCCAAATAATCTGTTATTGTAGATTTATTTAAACTTCCCTGTTGGTTGTGTCATCACGTTCGTATTCCTGTTTGCTGCTGCCTTCCAGATGATCTACCATTTTATTCACATTTTAATTTCAATAAAAGACTTTCTGTTTTGTGTCCTGAAGGGTGATTGTGGTGTTGATGGACTCAGTATCCCAGGACAACCTGGTCTTCATTAATCTGTCGGATGTATGTGTGCCCTCCCTATTTAGTAAATCGTACAAATCTCTAAATATACACTGCTGAAAGTGGCCACATTTACACATTGCCTATTACGTCTACAGCTGCTGCTCAATGTGACAGATGGGCTCTTCAACCTCACAGAGATCAGTGGACCACCGGGCCCCCAGGTGCGTAGCACTAAGCTGTTAATGACAGTGTCTCTTAGATGGTACCGGCCTCCTTCTGTAATTGTTTGACTGTGAAAAGACAACAGCTGATAATAAGGACGGAAAAAATGTGATGAATATATTATCACCACTCACATCTGTGACATCAACAGGAACATAAATATGCATCCGATACAGGGACATAGATCATCTATGATAGATGTGAACTACTAACGCAAGGAGCCAATACTTTACTACAGCGCGATGCATGTTTTAAGTACCGTACTTCGGCTGCAGCTATGGGTGATGATTGGGTGTATGAGCATGTAGTTCTTTGGCTTCGTCAGAAAAAGAGATCATTAACCCAGCACTACTGCTTTAGCTTGCATCTGTGTTTTTGTTTTTGTCTGCACATGCATGCATGCTTATGTGTAAATGTGTTTGTGTTGTCGGTGTGTTGCAGGGCCCTGAAGACTGGATTTCCTGTAAGAGCATTTCGTAACACTTCTTCCTGCTGAGCATTTGCATCACCTGTTGACTTTGTTGCTAAAATCTGAATGTCTACATTAGTATTTTTGCAGTTCATGAAAATGCAACAATTATTTGAAAGCAATGTAGTAAAGGATTCTTTTATTTTATTTTATCTTATTAT
Source organism: Lycodopsis pacificus (assembly GCA_028022725.1). Classification (NCBI taxonomy): domain Eukaryota; kingdom Metazoa; phylum Chordata; class Actinopteri; order Perciformes; family Zoarcidae; genus Lycodopsis; species Lycodopsis pacificus. The sequence goes on from CM051700.1 coordinate 3,947,731, forward strand.
ATCTTATAATTACAATAAGAGACACTATTCCTGGCAGACTATTGATGCTGGACTGCTTTTACAGAAGTGAGAAACACTGCATTATTAATGTTTACACCGCTCATGACAAATCCCCCTACAAATATGTTTTATATGCATTTTAAAGACCCAGAGAATTATTGTCTGTAGGATATGACACTTAAAATGTAAGGAAGAGATGTTTTGAAATGTTTGCTGTCTTCATAACAGGTTCATTTGGTATATTTTTAAAAGTAGGGTTTTCTGTTTTGTGTACAGCACTTTGAGCTACATAGTCTGCATGAAATGTGCTCAAGATTATTGTTATTAGGATATAGAATTAAACTATGAAACTGTGAACTATACATACTTAGTCCAGAGGGTAAACTTTTTAAAGTAGCGAGTTGTGGAGTTCAGAGCAGAAATAAACTGTGAAGTTGTCTATAATGTAGGTTTCTCTTTGTCCTATAAGCCTCTTCGTTACTTTCTATCCAGGGCATCCTAGATGGCACTTCATCATGTTTAATTTACAGTAGAGTCCAGCTAGAGTTTTGCAGCATTGTCTAATATTGATCTTGTTGTTTGGTGTGGCATTGTTTCGATTCAAAACAATCCCTTTTTGTTCATGTATCATATGTTTACATTTTGTGATCAAGTTGGTTTATCAGACCTGGAGTAGAACACATTATATATATAATACAAATGTAAATATGAAGCACGTAGCACAATCATGGGTCAGAACCAGAGCAGCTTACTTGTTGATTCCTGTCTGACTACAATGAAGGAAAAGTCAGAAGAAACATTTACTGAACTTCCACTGGGAGGCGATAGAGTTCCACTGAAACTCCACCGATGTGGAGAAACGTGTGTTCACACACCTTTTTTGTTTTTGTGTATTTGTGTGTTAGATGTTAACAGTGAAGACCGAAGCTGATTATCTGCTCTGATTTATTTTATTTTTTTCTGTGTGTCACATTGAAATTAACAACTGTAATCCTGTGTCACGTGTTGTATTGATTCATTCGGTGGCATTCATTTAAGGTTTAACAGAAGAATCATTCAGGAGGACAAGGACAGGTTTAAAGAATCAAAGTACAGGTTTAGCGAGACGGTGAGAGAAACCAAACGACTGTACTCTGAGAAACTCCAACAGCAGTTCTCAGTGAACGACTCTGCTTCTGTCTGAAAAGGTCTCTGATTGATCACCAGCTGCAAACCTAAAGCTCCTCACTCCACTAACGACTTGCACATGTCCAATGACCTGAATGAATCCTACTGTGTTTGTGAAAGACAAAGGGACAGTCCTGACAACGAGGACTCTCTCCATCCTGGAGAGGGACGTTAACAGGCTGTTCAAGAGAAGCCACTGTAGACTACCTGCTCAGCAGCAAACAGATGCTAATGCAGAAGGACCAGAATGAACCAGATCAGCTGATTCTGCAGTTTGTTGTTGATTGATATGAAGTGATGAACCTCTAGTATTGATATACTTTACTTGTTATATTTAATCAAAAGCATCCTTTAATTTGTTCACAACTATCTGTCTGCAGTGAACAGACATAAGACTCAAACTTTTTATTTTCAACAAACCCTTAAAAAGATTCAAGTTTCACTGATGGTTGGAAAGAATACTGTCGATATTAAAATATCATCTTGAAATGAAATCTTAAAAAAACGTGTTTATGCAACACCGTGTTTGTTTCATCTTTGTCCAGTGAGTTACATCCCTCAATAAGTTTGTTGTACTCAACCTCATTCATATTAGCTACCTAAGGAATTGATGTGGGTTTGAAACTGTTTACCATCATAAATTACACAATACAATTATACCAGACAGGTTTTTATCAGACTAAGAATATGTTGTATGTAAACTCTGTAGACAAAGTGAGTTGAGGTGCTTGAACCTCCACTACATCCCTGGTTATCAGCATGAAGGCACCCTCTTGTGTTGAGCTTCAGTTTTCACATTTCACCTGTTAACCTGCTATGATGTTCACTGCAGGAAGACATGGAACAACTTCACTGAGTCTTTGGCAGCTTCAAACATCAGTAAAGAGACATTTAAATGTAACATCACACTGTGTCAGTTTGTTCACAGGACACAGCACATTGGAAAGATGGCAGAGAAGAGCTTCCACTTTACAAACAGTATTCACATCAGCTCTCAGGTTGTTAATAGTATTTATGAATGTGAGGTTTGAGGCTGTGGGTTAAAGTTTCTCTGACTTATTGAATTCTGATTAAACAACTTTGTAATGATTGTAAAGAATCAACGACACAATATCTGTTGTCTTATGTGTTTTAGGAATACATAAAACACATACATAAGTCTGTGATTAATCCTCTTCACTGACTTAGTGCACAAACTAAATGTTTGTAAAAAGCAACAAGTGATATCAAACTCTGCTCATTTCTCTGTGACAAAGATGTTTCAGTGAGGAAAGTTTAAAGGACAGAGATTGACTGACGGATGCTCTTCTGCTCTAAACATGAACTCTGTACTTTGTGCTGTTTCAGGAGGAAAACTGACTCAGTTATTCTCTCATATTAGTTTCATATTTTCTCCGTCAGCTTTGTATGAAACCCTGGAATGAAGACAAGCAGAAAATACTTTGTTCATGTTTGTTTATTCATCATGTAAACATTCAGTTTGTTCACACATCCCATCAGTAAAGTCTGTTAAATGACTCTTGATCAATTAGAGATTTATTTAGAAATGCACACAAAGAGAACAAAACATCTCGGATAAATGAAGGTCTGGTGTTTTCTCTCTTAAGATTCATGCAGTGGAAGAGAAACTACTAAATAAAAGCATCAAAACAAATATTCAAACATTTAGAGCTCAGAGAAGTTTAAATGTTCATGCAGAGAAATGTCAGTTCAGGTAAACAAACATCATTATGAGCAGTGATAGCCTCCATGGCTAAACAGACACAGGAAGGAGCTCCACCTTAAAGAAATGCAAACATTTACACAACAACTAATGACAAGATGTCAGAGTACAAAATGAGTTGAAGAGTTCAGACAGAGTTTAACCCTTCAAGGACTTCTGTCTATTTCAGGTTACACAACTCAGCAGAGTCTCCAAAATAACTAAAAAGACATAGTCCAGCATAGAGAGGTTGAGTGAATGTGGTCTGGACTCTGTGGAGGAGAGTCATGGTTTCAGAGATGCTGTAGAAGGACAGAATACCTGCACTGTGATCCAGGTACACTCCTACTCTGGAGGACAGAGGACCCGAGACGGGAGTTTGGACATCATTGTACCGAAAGTTATAACCATTTTTGTTACATATTAATGGCCAAGATTTGTCATTCAATCCAAACACACATTCATCCCAGTCCCCTGTTCTGCTGATATTCTTGTAAGAGACTGCTACATAAACTCCTCCTCCTCTCCACTCCACCTCCCAGTAACAACATCCAGTCAGACTCTCTCTACTCAGGACCTCACCATATCCAGTGAATCTGTCTGGGTGACTAGAATAAGACTGTTGTTGTTTCATAAATGTCACTTTTCTGTTTCCATCAGATAATAACAGACGTGAGTTTGCTGTGTTTGGATCCAGTGTGATTTCACGTGAATATTTTAAGAACTCAGCTCTGGTCTTGGGCTGTGGTTGTAACAGTAAAACACTCACTTCAGTCACCATCAGTGAGATGTTTGTCCATGTCTCTCTCAGAACGTCCTGTAGTTTGTCTCTGACTTCTGACACAGCCGCTGCCACGTCCTCAAAGTAGCTCAGAGGACGGATCTTGATGCTGGATGAGTCTGGAGACTCACTGAGTGGTGGCAGTGAGGGGTAGTTGTATAGAAACTGGTTGTGATCCTCTGTGTATGAGAGCTTCTTCAGCTCAGCGTCGTTCCTCTTCAGCTCAGTGATCTCCTGCTCCAGCTTCTCCTGAAGCTCTCTGACTCGACTCACTTCAGTTCTCTGCTGGGATCTGACCTGCTGCTTCACATCAGAGCTTCTTTTCTCCATGAGACGAATCAGCTCAGTGAAGATCTTTTCATTGTCCTCCACTGCTTTATCAGCAGAGAGATTGATGTTCTCCACCTGCTGTTGAAGCAGCTTCACGTCTTTCTCTCTGTCCTGGATTCTCTGCTGGATGTTTAGTCGACTCACCTCCAGCTCTCTCTGCCTCTCAGTCCTTTCTGCTGCAGCTGAGACTGTGTCGTGGCCTTTGTGTTCCTCCACAGAGCAGAGGTAACAGATACACTGCTGATCAGTACGACAGAACATCTTCATCACCTCACCATGATGAGTGCAGATGTTCTCCTGGAGCTTGTTGGAGGGGTCCACCAGCTTGTGTTTCTTTAATGGAGCTACATCATAATGAGGCTGGAGGTGTTTCTCACAGTAAGAGACCAGACAGACAAGACAGGACTTGAGGGCTTTCAGTTTCCTCCCAGTGCAGACATCACAGGACACATCTTCAGGTCCAGCATAGCAGTGATCAGCAGGAGCAGCTTGGAGTCCAGTCTTCTTCAGTTCCCCCACTAAATCTGCTAACATGGTGCTTTTCACCAGGACAGGACTCGGTGTGAAGGTCTGCCTACACTGAGGGCAGCTGTGGAGTTTCTTCTTATCCCAGTGGGTTTTTATACAGTTCATGCAGTAGCTGTGTCCACAGGGAATAGTCACCGGATCCTTCAGTAGATCCAGACAGATGCAACAAGAGAAAGTCTCCAAGTCCAGATGAACTCCATTCTGAGCCATTTTCTTCTCCTCGTGTGAGAGTTTCACTCAACAGAAACAGAAGTCTGTGCTTCGACCAAAAGTCAAACTGTTCTTTTTGTCGCGTTAGAGCTGCTGCTTCTTCACGTGCTCCTTTATACTGATCTCCCACACTTGCATGTCGGTGAAAAGGAGGCGGAGTGAAGCACGACGTTACACCATTGGTCGGTGGAGTTGGCGCACCCCCGCTCCTCATTGGCTGTTACTATTTCAAAACGAAGAGGCCGCGTTTCAGCTTCGTGACGTCATTTCGCTTCTGCATCAAGTCACCTGATCCACTTCCTCAATGCGTGCGCGGTTTGATTCAAATGATGATTCAAATGCAGCTGAAAGCGTACACTATGAAAACCAGACATTCAGAAAGTTTGAAGAGTTTGCAATTGACAATTAAAATATTTCTTTATAATTAAATTAGATTATTAGATAATATTAACATCAAGATGACATTGATTTAATTTGATATGACAGTGACAAAAGTTACTCCATTGTTGTTGTCCACCATGGATGGAAAAAGTAATACAATATTTTGCTCAAGTAAAAGTACTGTTGCTGATATATATATCTGAGATATTTCAAGAAAACTTTCTTCTGTAAAAGTTCAAAAGTAAGTCAGTTAAAATATAATCTGAGTAAATTCTGAAGAATATTCTATTAACCACCTCTCTTTGGAATATTATTACCATATAAATGGGTTTTAAAGTGAAAGTAGTTTTGAAAGCATGCCAGCAGTTTTGTGCTACGCTAGGCTAAACACATCCTGTCACAAAATAATATGCACATATTAGTTCTAAAATGTGTAGGTGTCAAATATGTACTTATCCTATCTAAGTCCAATGTGATCATGGAAGGTTTGTCATTCTAATGAAACATTGTCTGGAAAAAGACACAAGCAATCCACTGTCAGTGGGACTTCCTTGTTTAAATATGTGCACACTTACATCTGTCTCTCTCTCTCTCTCTCTCTCTCTCTATATATATATATATATAAAGGGTTTAGTTTATCCAGCTCTCTCTGACTTTAATTGTATCCATAATAAAAGTTTTGAGGGAAATGTCAGATCATGAAAACACAAATCTTTCTAATAAATGAAGAAAGTTGTTTGTGGTCCTTTTGTTGTTCAGACTACAATGAACATATATTTAAACCAGATGTTAAATCAGAAACCTAATCAAATATAAAGCTCGAGTTTAATCTGTGATCCGTCTTCACTGTTTACATGTTGAAACAAATCGTATCAGTCCGATCGGCTACAGCGTCCAATCACATAACAGATGAACAATGAGGGGGCGTGTCGGCCGTTAAAAGACTTCCTGGAAGGCTGTTCTCGTGGGTCCTCGCTCATGGCTCCTCCTCGATCCCTCCTCGATCCTCGCTCCTCCGAGCTAAATAAGAGCTTTAGGACGTCTGTCAATATGGTGGTGCAGAACAACTTCCGGTTCAAGCGAGGATCGAGGAGCAAGGAAATGACAATTAAGAGACTTGGGATGTACCCTAAGTTGCAAGGAAAGGACGCAAGTGAGGGAAACAGGTATGCAATTAAGAGACTTGGGATGTACCCCAAGACCTCTGAAGGATAAGAGAGAATGCAATCAGAGACCTAGTGAGTTGACTTTTCTAATTCAGGAGGGACACTGGCCACTGACTCTGAAGTAAACAGCACAAAGGTGTTTAAGTTAGTGGAGTTTGCAGAGACTTCCCTCAAGCTTTTCTGCACAAGAAGCATTCTGGACAGCTTTCCTGGAGAGTGTGGCTCTTAATTTAGTGTTGGCACATTGTTTATTATCAGCAAAGGTACACGCCCCCTAAACACCATATAAGAGCAGGTGTTATGCCATGAGCAAATACGCATGCCCAAGAATTGGAGATTTGTAGGAAAGTAGGAAAGTCAAAAAAGCATTGAAGAGCAGTCTGGAAACCATTCAGAAGCTGAATGAACACAATATTACCTGAAGGTTTTGATAGTCTTTATAAGATAAAAGGCCTCAAAGTGTTTCCTTAATAATCCAATCATTATAATTACTCTAAAACACAGTAATCTAAATGAATAATTATGATATATATTTACTTTAAGTCATTACTGAGAGTAACTTTAATGCTGACAAATTGGCCAGAGATGGAAATCTTTAAAATTATTTACAATTTAAACACTGTTTTAACAATAACATCCTCATTAACATCTTCGTCAAACATTTAACACACTATATATCATTTAAGGACAAACCAGAATTCTGTCATGAAGTATGCAGAAGATATGCTGGGAACAGATCAGTCAAGATTTTAATTAATTTAATCAAAATACATGATTAGTTTCTAATTCAAGAGAAACCGTTTTGTTTTTCTTTTTGGCAGTATAGGAAATCTTTCATTGTCTTTATTCAAATGTTACACTTTTGATGGTTAAGCAGACTTTAATATGCATAAATCTCCCAGGAGACGTGTCGCATGTCAAAGTATTATCAACAATATGTGGTTGTTACGCAGCAGAATGGCTCCTGACAGAGCAGTTCTATGATCATATATGTATAGACTATATTATTAGAACTACAAATGCAGAAAATGTAAGCAGCATTTCAAAGCTGAGAGCTTGCCAAACAAAAAAAAATGAACGAATTTAACAGCTTGCATCATTATCGACATTGTGAAAATAAAGCCTGAATCTGCAGAAGAAGTGACTATAACTGTCAGATAAGTGGAGAGAACAAGAGCAGTTCCTCCTCAGAAGCTTGTCACACTAGAAACATTCCATCACTCACACATCTCTGAAGATCCAGGAAAGAAAGCTCATCACATCAAACAAAGCTTTGTGTTGCAGCCACAGACTTTAATGCCCCGTATGTCAAACATCTAATGTGAAGGTCCATCTCTCCCAGTGTGCACTTCATACATGGCTTCTAGAACATGCACACTCTAAGGAAACATATACACGTTGCATAATAATCTTGTTTTTTCCTAAATAGGACATGTGGATGTATTTAAAGGACAGTATGAGGTCTTTCTACACATTTCTCTGTCAGTAGCACAACAGGTGTGATCTCCATTAGTTTTCATTTGCAGTGGAAGCTGTTCCTGAAGAGGTCTTCATACAGGAGGACCCACCCAATTCTGTCTCTCTTGAGTGCCCAACTGAAAATTGTATTGTCCTCAAAATAAATCCTTAAATAAACACCTAACTGAAAACAAAATTCATACTCAGTTTTAAATCTTTTCTCTGACAAAGTGCCATATCATCATTTTTCTCTAAATAAATTAAACACAAAGAAATGCACAACATATACATATTAACAAAAGTTGCATTCACTCTTTCATTGTCTTCTGTGAATCGCTGTGTGAACCGATGAAATGAAGTCAGTGTCTGCTCTCACATTAGGCAGTGAAAATGTAACGAATTGATTAGATTAACTGCTGCTGTTATTTTTGCACAGTTGAGAGTCCCATCATCAGCCAATCATTGTCTTCTGTATAGAGGCGGGCTGTAGCTCAGGCATGGCTGACTGGCAGTTGTGTCAGCGAATGGGACACGAGTGGCTGAAGCAAAAGTGGGTCTGGACTTTGGACTAAGGGAGTCAAAAGAATGAAAAATGATGAATGCAATTGAGAGACTGTTACTTCAAATCAGAATGTTATTTCTGTGACAATAACTATGTTTTTAATAAACATTTATTTTCTGTGATTCCTTTAGGTAGGCTTTCACCTGGCAGCCATACAGACTATTCATATTGTTAGCACTGGGCTAAAAAGCTTTGTTTCTCACCATCCATATAAGCCAGTGTGGTGAGGAGGGGTGCGTCTGGGGAAATATAGGTTGTGTATTGCAGGTCCTCCATCAAAGGTGGCGTTAGCTGGCCAGAAGCAAACGATGTCATCAGGGAGGAGGCAGAATTTGGGCTGATGTATTTCTTTTGACGAGCTCGACAGTTCTGAAACCAAACCTGAACAGGGAGAACAGACTGATCACTCGATTTAGAGCCTGGTTGCAAGATTTCACTCCCGAGTCCTGCAGCTTCACCGTACAAAGCTATCATTCTCTCTCTATTGGGAGAATTTATCCCAAGTGCTGACGTTGATTTCTCCATCAAATGTTTTGGTGTTCACTAGTGAGAGGCTTTACCTGAATAACCCTGCGGCTGAGACCGGTTCTCTCTGCCAGTTTCTGCAGAGTCTGGGCGTCTGGGTTGTTATCTTTAGTAAACTGAGTCTGCATCACCTACACATGTAGAGATGACAGAGGGAAACACGTTAACATGGTTCAATGTTTTGTTGAGTTTGATAATGTTGGTAGTAACAGATTAGAATAGATGCCTGCACTGAGTTCAGTCTGTGTTTAAATACAATGTAGACTAGAGGGCAGCCAACATCAGCACTAGTGACCAAATGTTACTGGCCCATACATTCACTATGAATACCCTCACATATGTACACATTCAGCAGTAACAGAGCAGCATAGCGTTCATTTGAAGTCAACTAATCTAAGTCAAACATTCACTCTCATTTTAACTCTGTTTTGAGACATTCACCTGGGTGTGCAGCTTGCTGAAATACAGTCTATCAGTGAGATGAACAGATGTGATACCGAGGTGGAATACTGGATATTCCAACTAATCATAGCATCAGTGCAAAGCAGCCCCACCTGCTGGCAGCAGATAAAAGTGTGGTACTGAAAAACTTAGAAATTGATATCATTCTGAGCAGCTGTGTGCTCATTGCATTGGTAACTTTCACAGGTGTAACTGACTAATAACTTTAATAATAGCCCTGTTGCATTTAGGTGGGTCAGTGTTCTGGTATAATGCACGCTGGCTCACTAGAACGGCTGTGATACACTAAATGCAATGGGAGCATAATTCATTTAATCACTATTTCTTTCCCACCTGCACTACACTGCAGTCAGAAGAAAAATAGCCCAGCAATCACAGCAGCAGGCAAGCTGAGCCACACGGTTCAGCCGTACCTGTAACTGGTCCACAGTGAAGCTGGTCCTGGCCCTCTTAGCAGGTCTGGTCATGGTGCTGGACTCGTCTTTCTCTGCCGCCTCCTCCTCGTCTACTTTTGGTTGCTCTTGAAGACAAGACGTGTAACAAGGGTCATTTGACAAGTTGCAAATATGGGCCCCGTTTCAGAAGAGCTCTCCAAAGCACTGGCACATACTCGAGTATTTGGTATCAAAGCTGCCCCCTGCACATAGCCACAGTGGGTTGATTAATGAGATCTGTAAACGCTTAACATTAAGTTATATTGTTTTTAGAATCAATCTTCTGACTTTTGTCTACAATCGCTTAACCAGTCCCTTGTTACCCGTCCCTTTACTCACCATTTTCTTTACTGCGTTTGATGTTCTCCATCATGATGTCATAGTGGGGCCGGCAGAAGACCCTGTTCTCCAGCAGTCCGCATTCCTCCCCGGTGGACAGCTGGCGCTTACAGGAGGTGCAGGAGAAACAAGCCAGGTGGAAGGTGCTGCCTCGAGCACGACGCACCCAGTCACTGGAGTGGATGTTACGGCCACAACGGGCGCAGCGGGTCCCATACCTCCTGAACAAAGACGTGCAACAGGACGAGAGGTGGAGCAGTCTCTCAGCTTTGGTTTGAGGTGTGATCAGGTCATTGATCAGTGATGGTATCATCTAGTCAAGTGATCAGTCTTTAAGGAGATGTTCTGAGCAAGTCTCACTCTCACCCCTCAATAGGGTAAATATTTAAACAAATGGATATCACCATAAAACTTCACCACTTTATTACCTACATTCACACAATTATTTGTTGTATTACAAGTCTTCTGATATGTTATGTTTAAAAATGCAAATGACACATGATCCTTTTTAATATGCATTAACTTGCATACATTTGGTGATGAAGCTGTGCAGCCTTTTCTCTCGTCTGCTCTCAGAGACACAGATACCCGTGTTCTCCTCATGTTGAGCCTCCTGTTTCTCCTCAGAGCTCAGTCTTTGTTAAAGCTCTTCTCGGCCTCCGTGGGCTCTGGGAGTAATGTGCATGTACACTGTATTGAGAGACTCCACCTCTTAATGGTTAGTCAAAATAAAATAAAAAACTAAATAAAAGCTATGTTCAAAACAGTCTGTGCACAAAAAAAAGAAGCAAATTAGATTGAGGTTTATCCATCTATCAGATTCAGATCCAACAACGATTGAAGTACGATATTTTCTTTCTTTGCATGTTGTCATTGAGTCCCAGGCCCAGATATTCAGGATGGGATAAGTTCAGAATATAGACATGATGCTTGAATTCAATTCAGTGATCTTCACCTCAAACAGAGCACACCGTCCTTGTGTTTGTTGATAGAACGTGTGCACTAAATATTTTCCTTCCTCTGTGTTTTGTCCACAGACCTGAAAAGCACATATTTACTAAACTATCTTTTTTTTTCTCATACACAGACTGTATGAAAAGCTAATTTTCAGATGCAACTTAATCTCTTCAGGTATTATAATGTTTAGTCAAGAACCCTAACAAACCCTCTGTCTTTTCTTACATGATGCTTATTTATAAAGGAAGGTCATGGAGATAAAAGTGTGTCAGGACTGACTCACCTGAAGTAGTCCAGTTTGCAGAACACCTGTTTGTCCTTGATGTAGCAGCTCACGTGTCGCCCCAGCGATGTGTTACAAACACTGCACGAGAGGCAGCGCACGTGCCAGCACAAGTTGTTCACCTGAGATTGAGAAAAAAATGTAACATGATATAACTTACAAGTGACATTTTACACATCCCTTAATGGTGTGTTTTAAAACTGATGGCAATAGAGGTTGCTCACATTCTTCACAATGCATTTATTTTAGTTATTGCAATTTCAGACGATCCTACTATTCACCACAATGTTGTCACGAGCTACTTAGACTATATGCCAAGATGCTTATCCTCACGAGTGCATAGACTGCAGGATTTGAGTATTCTGGTGTATAATTTTGGAGTTTTAAAATTCCTCAATTAAAGACTAACTGTAAAATATACGAAACAATTGTTCAAAATACCCAAAAAACTGTTTGCCTACATCATTCTTACTTTTAAGAAGAAAATAATATCTATGTAAGGTGGAATAATGTACACTTAGCAAAAAGAGTATTTAATTAAAACAAATATCCTGAAGTAAAGTGATTTACTGATTTGTACTTGTTTTAGTGTACCTTGGCCTAATTTTGTTTCAATCACATCTTGCCATACAGTATATACATATTTGTTTATTCATATGTATGCGCGTGTCTGACCTTGAGGAGGTATCTGTCCACTATATCTTGGCCGCAGGAGGTGCACATGGTCTTCCCCTGTAGGGAGCCCACAGTGCGCACGGAGACCGAGGAGGACGGGGAGAGGGAGGACGGAGAGTAGGAATCCTCCTCGAAAATATCCTCAGGCCCAGAGGAACCCTGTCAGAAACAGTCCGACAATGTCACTCACCACACTCAGCGTTTAGTGTTAGAGTAAAATAAATATAATTTACATACATAGCCTATCACAAAGAATTCAGCGCGTCGTTGAGTTTGACGAAAGTTCACTCAAATAAAACAAGGGTCCGACTTTTGAGATGTTTGAACATAAAACAGCGTTGTTTGGCTAGCATAATATATGCTATTATAAAAGACTAAATGTTCTGCCCCGTGGCTTTATTTAGCGCCACTTTGAAGTGCGCGCGAGCAACATTTCGACCCTTCACACGTAGTCTACAAGCTGAGAGACTTCAGAAAGACTAGCAGGTTAGGAAGTGAAACACCTACTGTGTCGACATAGATGTTTCCTTGTTGCCGCTGAGTGAAAACATCCTCCGCAGGTCTCTGTTCATCCTCCGACATTGTGTCGGCTAGTCCGGAATGATGCTCGAGACACAATGACGACCAAGGTGCCACAATCCCGTTCATATTTCCATGACAACCGGTCATGAGCCCACGCGCTAATAAAGGTGACCCACCCAAAACAAAATACTCGCTCAAACTTTTTTGGAGGATTTTTTTGTGTCTTTATTTTTATTTATGTGCTGCCGTATGTCGGAGTGGGACGCTGCAGACGTGGACCGGACTGGTCCACGATTCACTTTGCAATGGAAGACATGACGAAGTGTCCATGTGTACAATTAGCTAATCTTTCTCGGGGAAACCGGCCTCGCGCACAGCTGAATACGATTCTGACTAATTGTGTTAAGGCGCGCACGTGCACATGATTAGGAGCCATCAGCTGGGCGCTGACGAGTCTTTACCTCTGGCTTTGTGTCAGAGACGGCCCGGTGTGTTCACCTAAACACACCTCTTTAACGAGAGGAGTTCCACCTGAGAAAATGTCTCCCGTGAAACAGGTCTGACATGGCAAGCTCTGGTCACATATCAATGCTGCCTTTTATCTGTTCAAATGAAAATAAATAATAAAAACTAAATAATAATGCTAATGGGAATCGTAATACGTGATCATTATTATTAGTAATATAAGTGGTAGTCGGAATAACAATAATAAAAGCACACATTTAGATAAAATCACGATTTTATAATTGGCTCACATTCTGCACCCTTCACATTACATTTTGGGCCAAAGATAGCTGTTGGAATAATTATCATTTTGTAATGTTCAGCTGCTTTTATTGGATGTTGGATAAATAATGTGAATATACTAATGCAGGTCGGCCTATGCACATATTGGATTGACCTCTCATCAAAAGAGCGGAATATAATAATGTGTAAACCAAATAATGGATACAACTAAATAATAAATCCTGCACACATTGGCCCTGTATTTTTGTTTTGTTGTTTTGTCATCTAAAATGAATTGTTAACGTCACATTTATGATTTGGATCTACATGGTTTCACTGTATTATGTTTCGGTTACACAATGGAATATTGGTAAGTTAAACAGCAGATGTTTAAATGATTTTCACACAGATTTACACCTTTTCATTGGCACAAAATTATAATAAAAAAATGTAAATAACTTGAAGAAATAGCCCTATACAATCCTCCATAAAATAAAGAATAGTACAGGGTTTTTTTGCATGGTGGATTTATACGAAAATAATCAGTCTAATAATTAAATTACGGTAATAACTTTTTCAGAATGAATGAATTCAGTCTATTTAGTTCAGATATGCTGTGCTATGAGTAGGCCTACTATTTATTATTAAGACCCAAATATAGTCAAATCTTTTTGAAGTCGGACACTTTCTATATCTTGTTACTCACCACGCTGTTGGAGACACAGTTAAACATGTTCCCGGAGCATCTGCCGGCTCCTCCGGTACATCCCTCGTGCGGGCCAGATGTTGGTTGTATCCCACAGCAGCCGACCGGGAGCCCGACCCCGGTATCTTAGTCCACTGTTTACTCCTGCTTGTCAACCCCACTCCCTTCAGCCTCGCTTCGTGCTCCTCTCTCACCATTTGTGAGCGCCACAACTTTCACCCCCTTGCCATTTTAAAGCAGCCCGGTGTACCTCCCACTGAGATCAGATCCGCCCGCTGCAGCGTCAATGAACAGTTGTAGAATTATTTATTGCGAGGAGCAATTTTTTCTTTCTTTTCCTTTAAAAAAATAATTTAAACAACTCAATTATTTTCATTGTCATCACGGAACTTCAATTCAGGCTCATGCAGGATAAACTGTGACATTATTATATTCTCTCCAGACTCAGTTTGGCTGTAGTGCTTTAAGAGAAGCCGATCTTTAACACTCAAAGATCTTTCAGATTCACTTAGCCCTGTTCTGACATTATCAGTGTTTCTCATCTTTTTCTTTCTTGCCATCAGGGACATCATGAACACCGCCAGGTCAAATGCGTGCCTTCAACTTTTCCGTTTTAAGGAACGATGCAGCCTGAAGGGGGGGTCTGTCAGTGCCAAGTAACAGAGAGAGGGCTCTTGATTCTAGGGTATGTCCTCCTCCACGATTACCTCGTCAGACTCTAAACGGAGGTGACGGCAGACCAAAGAGTGGGGTCAAAAGGCCTCAGTGAAAACATTCTCAGAGGGCACTTTGTGGATGGCGAGGCAAGAAACATGGGGTCAAGAGTCCCTTTGGGTCTTATCTGTGCATATTCGTCTGCAACCCAATATCCCAGTGCCCCAGCCCTCCACAGGGCTCTTCAGGATCATTTTGCATGACATGGATGAAAGACTCTTAGAGTCTTAAAAACTCTTAAAAGAAAGGAGCAATGAGACCGTTAAAACTAATCTGAAAACTGAAAGAAAATCAGCAGCACTAAAATTATCTCATTTCTAAATTAAGTCCACAAACAAATCCTGGTCTTTTAATGATAACTACCCCTGGGTTGACCTGAATTTTATTTTTAGTGTTATGTAGTTCATCATAATTTTAAATGAAACAGCTACTAAAGTTAACTGTTTCGGGAATGTTAAATATCAGAAACTCTCCACTAGAACATAATAATTCTGTCTCCAAGATGTCTCACTCACCAACATTTTTGATAAGCTTAGTGCCTTTCCTTTTTTTGAGAAAATGAACACAGAAACCAAACTTTCTTTTGTGATCTTTGACTTTGAAGAAAATCAGGCTGCTGTGAAACTTTTTGTTTTTGTCTGAGCTGGAAAAAGAAAACCTTTTTTATAGTGTGAAATAATTAGGACATCTTCTAAAAAAATGCAATGGATGTTTGCAGCAGTTTTTGTAAATAAAGCTTTGCACACTGGCTTTATAACCCTTGAATTCAAGTTACTACAAGGAACTTTGAACTGGTTATGAAACAAATTAAGAAAAATGAGTGGTTTTCTAAAGCAGTGATTTTTAACCAAGCCGTCACAGATCGTCTGGCGTGCCCTGGGAAAAAGTCCAATTTCACTTAATCAGTCCAAACATGTGTATTTTAGTTGCTGCAAATAATTGCCATTGTTGTTGAGCGTCTGAGCGAGCAATATAGTGGCTAAGTAATAAATACTCTTCCATGCCAGTGGGTGGCAGTAGGTAGCGCAATTTAAGACAGTAGAAATAAATAATGGGAGAGGTTGTGGTGACAAGACGAACAGCGATGGAGAAATATTTGAAAAGGAAAAAAGTGGGCCCTGGACAAAACTCTGACACAGATGAAAAGCCTCGTATGAGTGGTGGTCAAAATAAAGAAAAAATGATGAGCTCAAGGCAATACAGCAAAAGTTATCTTTCGTTTGGTTTTACTTTCACCGGGGATCCGACTGCACCGACTCCGTTATGCTTGGTGGGGAAAAGCTTTCCAACAATGCCATGGTCCCAAGCGAGCTGAAACGCCAACTCCAAACGACACACCCATCACTTATACACATTATGCTGTATTATGCTACGACTCATTTTGTACGTTTTTTGGTTGTTGGTGTGCCACGGGATCTTTTTAATGTAAAAAAATGTACCGCGGCTCAAAAAAGGTTGAAAAACACTGATCTAAAGGGACTTAGAAACACAACCGTCTTTGTCCAGGGAGACTGCCAAAATCGACACAAAATTAAAGATCCTCGTAACAGCTTTAATGTAAGAGGACTATGGGGCCTCAATAAAATGGAAATATAATAAAAACAAAAAACTGGATGACTAGACTGACTCTGATACAAACTTAAGTGGATCATAAAATATCAGTTATGAAATTAATCTGCAGAAGCTCCGGTTTAAAATGAGACCAAACTTTTCTTTGGATGTCAGTTTGTCAGCCATGACAAAGGCCAAAATGAGGCCTGAGGCAGGCTAGGTGAAGTGCTTTTCTAGCCGAGCAGATGGCCAGAAATGCCTTTTGCTAGTGAAGCAGTTGTTGATCACTTGTTGATCACTACCTGCTGCTTAAGAGGAGTGAAGAGTCAGCAGTCAATGACGGTATAAAACAGTCAATACAATTTCTTTTCAAAAAGTGTAAATCACTGCACCACGAGAGGTCCTTGAGCATTCAGCCACTACTGAGCACAGCAAATATTAGACTAATGAGTCCAGTATTATGCGAGATAGCTGCGGACAGACTGATGAAAACACAACCAAACACATGATCTCAGATCTCAGTCAACTGGCAGAGACAAAAGTATGATTTTTTTATTTTAAAAGAGGGAAAAAGTGTTTCCTTGCTCCACCAGGAAGCCAAATATTTCAAATATAGAAATAAAATCCTTCTCCATTGTGACCGACCCTTCCACTAATCCAGCCCTCCTTACAGGGGAGGAAGATGTAGGACAGCATCTGCTGATTTATTAAAAGAGGAGAGGGGGGGGGGGTTGTTTCGGGGGAATAAGCTCTCTGGGTGTTTAACATCATGGCACCAAGACATAATGTTGAGAGGCTCCTTTGGCCTTTTGTTTAGACCAGTTAGTTTGACCTGAGACCAATGACACAATGCAATCTGTGGTTTACAAACCTGTCAGTGCTACTAGAGACTTTGACAGGTGGCTAACTCTGCTGCTAAATTCATGAATCTGTAGGGCTATTGCAGGGCTACAATTACGCAAGATTAAGGATGTTACGTGGCTGCTTTAATAATAAGAACTCCACAAGTTAAGAATATCTGAGAGCTCTGGACAACACACACACTGCAGACACCTGCTACTTCATGAGAGTGGGTGGATAATTTAGCTGTCAGTCCAAACCAGTCAGGTTTTTATTGAACCTGCATCTGTCCAGGCTGTTCTCATACAGCGTCCGTAGTAAACCTATGAAAATGAATGTGACATAAATAGTAGATATGCCACAAAATGAATTTGTATGTTATCCATGTAATCTTGAACAGGGAAGTTTAAAGACAGCAAAAAAAATTAATATATTCTTTATCCAGGTTTATACTTCATTCTTAGGTTTCTACTAGACATGTTTAATATTCGGCACCATGTGAAGAAGTCAACGTTATTTTAATTGTCACATAACTTCCGTACTTAAGTAACGTCACTTTTTATTTTATTCCAAACCATAATCTCTTCCTAAACCTAACCAAGTCATTTTGTTGCCTAAACCTAAATAAGTATTTCACAATGTTTTCTAAACCTAACCAATTATTTTAAGATCTTATCCTAAAGCGAACTAAGTATTCCATCATTTTTTTAAAACCAAACTAAGTAGTTTTGTTGCCTAAACTGAACTTAGTTGTTTCTTGTGAAGACAGAAGTTCATTTTGAAAAGACTGTATGCATGTGACGAGCATGAATTGTGTTGTTGGACTTTCTCAGGAAAACGCCCGAAAAATGAGGAGAGACTTTTTGGTGTATCATGTATGAGGATGTTGATCCAGTATCAGGTTCGCTACAGAAAAAAAGTTATGTTCATGGAAATTCCAGTTTCAATGAAATGATACAAGTAGTATCTTTTTGAATTGTTAATATTTCATTTAGCCGTGTGTTTGGTTCACATGATTATGCAGGACTAAACTAGGAAGGGGAAGAAATGTTCTAATATTAGCTGCCCTGATGCATTCATATATATCTAAAGAGCAATGCCGCTGCAAACATGAGACCAAACTAATATCCGATAACAAAAGGTCATCGCCCTCTTCTACCTTCTGGTCCGTCGTTGTGACGTCAGGGTTCGTGAGCGGTGGTGTTTGTCAGTGGGCTTGGTTTCCCTCCTCAGCCAAAAACATCCCAGCATCCCACAAACACATGGTTATTTTCTCTTGAAAGCAGCAATTGCTTTTGGATTGGCCCACGACATGCCGTGCTTACCTCGCCCCTTGGCAGTGTCGCAGCGCAGGCGGGTCACCGTGCATTAATCAGTGTGTGTGTGCGACTGAGATTACTTAGCTTGATGTCAGGGAGAGTGACTGGTGAAAGATTTGGATGTGAAAGTGTGTGCAGTGTGTGTTTGCGAGAGAGAGAGGCAGAGAGACTTTCCTTGCCAACTGCCATGTTTCCATTGGTTACCTGACCCTGACAGGAAGTGGTTAGCTTTGACAGGTATGGACAGGAAAGACATGACATGATGATGGTGGTCCTTTAAATCTAAAAATGTTTTCGTCATAGAACCGTAACCCTTTAACAGTGTCTTTTCACTTCATGAAAGTTAATTGTAACAATTTAGTCGCCAAAAATGTCTTATTCAGCATTTGGTTGTATAGCTCCACCCTCTTAAATCACCCCTGGTTGCAAAAAAAACCAAGATGATGACAGCCAAAAAAAGTAAAAATGGCGATCTTGAGGCTTTAAAACGGCAGTCCATAAACCAATGGGTGACGTCACGGTGATTTAGTCCACATTTCTTGTAGCGTTCCTCTTCCTTGTGTGTTGCGCCTCCTTCCGGTACCTCTGCACCTCCCAGTGAGCGTCCACTGGATCAACTTCTACCTCTTCTTACGTTCTCTCTCAGCTCAGGTCATCGGAAGAGCCATGAAGGAAGCAACACCAGAGAGGACGATTTGTTTGAAAGAACAGCAAAGTACGAGCGTGTCCCACAGAGAGACGTCATAGGGGAATTTAAAAATAATTTAAAAAATCAAGCGATAAATATGGTTTTCAGTGGCATACCTCACTTCTGTAAACATCATCGCCTTCCTCCAACTCTCTCCGGTAAGTTCTGGTGATCTTCCTCATGCAGCTCTCATGTAGCAATTCATTGAGCCAATTCAGAAAGCGTCCCTGAACACTCTTATCCCACACGAACCCTCTGGTTGGGGAACAGGTCAAATGTTTTGATGGACTTGTTTGGGAGAATCTCCTGGATCGTCTTCCTGGCTGAGCGACGTTTCTCCTCCTCCTCGATTGTCAAGACAGAAGCAGCAAGAGATTTCTCTGGTTATAAGACTGCTGAATACCAAACTGCAGCATAATAACTTGCAATTTGTATTACTTGGAATTATCTGCTCACAAAAAGCTCTTTAAATTGAAGAAAGGTTTGTATATTTTCACTATACTTTGGCTCACAAGTCTAGAAAACTACCAAAGAAACACATAAACTCAAGATTTCATTCATGACTTGAAGCCATCATTTTTACATCACTTTCTCCTTCCTGTTTCTCACTACTGAATTGGAGATCATGTATGTAATGTTTTTAACAGGAGCCAACGACCTTTACCATGAAGGATTGGTCTCTGTTCCCATTCCATATTCAAAATTCTAAATCTTTTTTTTATTTAGGCCGTGTGAACATGGCAGTGAAACCTCTGACATGTGTCAGAGCAGAAGAAGAAAAATAATAAATGACTACAGTTTTAAGCTGTGTTTTGTATTTCAAACAGCATTTAAAAGTTGCACAAAGCTTTCATTGACGACGGTTTTAATCTGACGCTGGTTACTTGTGCCTGAATTAGCGACCAAAGCAAGTTTTTTGTTGTATTGATTCCCGACAGAATTGTGAAGCCTGCCAGAAATGTACTTAATATTTTGACTTTAGCGTATGTTAAAGGTATGTCTTTTTCATTTATCTTTTCAATAATTTAGTCTTTTTTTACTTCCAAAATTATGGACAAAATTATATGATGACAGCCATTTACCAAAATAGTAAGAACAAAGAGAGTACACCTTAGAAGCTCATTTTCTGTCTCGGTGGACACACATCATGCGGTAGGAGGCGTGGCTTTTCTGTACCAACATGTGGCTGTGTTGATGGCAACATCATGGCAAACATAAGGACCAGAATCACAAAAAGGCTGTACTGTGTAATAAACCCAAACATTAGCAATAGCTTTCTTGTACTGGTCATTTACACATGAACTCTTATCATTTTAGAAATGGGCATTTTAAAATAAAAAATGATCATGTAAAATGAGAATGATGAAATAACCTTTTATAACGACTTGAGTTTTAATAATTTCTTAAGTTATTTAGCAAATTATTGTTTTATTTAAATACAAACATTTTTACATAATATAGCCCATTCGTAAGTGTATTGAAATATTTATGTATACATTTAATGTTGGACACTTTAGTAGAAAATTAATGGAAACCTGTTTTAAGTCATTACAGGACGCGCCCATACAAGAATAAAAAACAAATATACCGTAGGTTATGTCTTTCAAATCAGCATGACAGCAGCAAATGTTTTCAAAGCCAACATTTCATTTAGCTTTAATTGAGCCAAAAAACATAATTATGATCATGACAAGAACTAACTGAGGCACATCTTATGTTTATAGACTGCAAAACTTTGGTTGACAGCAGCATTTCAGAGGAGGCTAATTATCTGGCTCATTGCACACTTTATCCTTGTCCTTGCACGTTCCCTCCTTTTTTTTCTTTTTTATTGCTTGTTAATTATTTGACCATGTAGTTACATAAACAAAGATACAAACAATCACTTCCTGAATGAGAGGTCAATCCCACCCCTTCTCTCAAACTGACTGGGCATCAGAGAGCTTCTCCATTTCACATGTCAAAGTCCAACCAGATTCAAAGCAAAAGAGTGTCTTGTCCCCTTCTTCAATAAAATGGATAGGGAGTGAATTGTGTTACACTTTTTCAGTTTTGTTCACAAACTTGATGCAAAGTCAGACTGCTACTGTAACTGACCGCCAGCCCATAAGGTCATTAGTGTGTGTATGTGCACGTACATGTGAGTTTGTTTGTCCGTCCCTGTTCTCCCCATCATCCCCAGCTCCCCTTTCATCTCAGCTACAGGAACCCATCACCCGGACAACCAAAACAAATAGTGGGATTCTGGGTACTGTATTGCCGTGACAACAAAGGGTAAGGGGGTGGGGCCGGGTGGAACCAGAGGAGTGCCGCATCTGGGTTTCGTTAGCATCACTGGCCAATGACAGATGACTTGTATTCTGCCCGGCGACACAACATTAGGCTGGTTGGCGGTCGACTCTGACAGAGGGGGGAAATGACATCATCAAGGGAAGCTGATGTTTCCTGAGCCTCAGAGAGCCATTTCTGGACCTGGAGGGATTTAGTTTAGTTCAGCTGTATTATGATTGCCATTAACTGATACGGTAGTGACAGTCGGCCTGTGGTCCCAAACGATCTTAGTGAGGTCACTAAGGTTGAAGTGTATGTTTGCGTGTGTGTTCTCCTGTTTTGTGAAATCCATTTGTCCACACAGCATGGATGGATTACTGAACGAGCCCACTAGGCACAGGCCCAAAGTGTTGGGGCCCCCCCTGGCCTTGACCTACAAAGTGTTACTCAAAGAGACACATACCAACCAGGAAGAGACTCAAAATGACTACAATGAGACACAGAAAGACTACAAAGAGACCAAAACAACTACAAAAAGATGCAAAACATATTGTAATGAGCCTGCAGGTGAGTAGGAAGGGGAGTCAATTCTGATTGGCTTGTTGAATCATTTGCTTTTTGATCAAGGCAGCCCAAAAGAATATGACTAGATCATCTTATTTCACAGTTTGTGAGTTGGTAGACACTCCAGAACCAATATGTGCACAAGCAGTAAAAGATTATTTTTCGTGTTTTGTCTCCCTTTAAGTCACAGGCTGCATCAGTAACGGAAACCTTCAATAATCATATATTTTATACAATAAAGTGCATATCTGAAAGGGGCTGTCCTGCATTTCTAATTCTTCCATCTCTTCTTCTACTTCTCTCTTTACATCGCCCTGTCTTGCACATACTGCGGCTCTGCTGTTGATTACTACAAGTGTACAGAGTGGTACAGAGCAGATGGATGGAGAGAAGGACGACGGACGAGGAATAAGAGGAGGGTAAAGGCAGCACTTGCTCTCTGACCCTGCCCTCTATTACTGGGTGGTAGAAATGAACCAATCAGCAATAGGCTGAGGAAGACGACAATGGGAAATGAAATATAAAGTTTAAAGTTCAAAGCAAGCTTAGTTACGAGGAAGCCAATGTCTTGTGCTCTGTTAAATACCGGTATGTTTGTCATATCACACTCATGAAAATCTAAATTTTAGATATTGTCACATGCTGTTGAGTTTTCATTGCTATTCATCTGCAAACTCACCGGCCCCCTTGTTCCAGTCCGTGTTTTTTTAAACGTTCCCCTCGCTGCTCCAGAGGAAACTGTGTTTTCTCCTCAGAGGCTAGCTAGCGTGCTAGCGCTCTTCTGAGGTTACTGTGGCCAGTGGAAGCCTCTGGATATCTGCAGTTTTATTGCAACACAAATGGCCAGTCTCTTTGATGCCGACACTCAAATATTCACATCGTGCATCATGGATGTTTTTTTTTCAATATCCTCATTTTAGTAATTGGATCTGCAAGCTTTTGTGGTCACATCTACAGGGAAATGTGCATTTGACACTGAGAAAATGAGAGCAGAACTAAGTTTGTGATCTGTGGTCATAGAGTGCTGCAGGGATGATGTACTTCTGTAGGATAAACCTGGAAGTTAGCACCACACTGGTTTTCTCTCAACAAAAAGACGATGGGATTTTATAATTGGATTTTGTATTAATGCAGAAAAATATGCTCTGTGGCAAACAAACGTTTATGATACTTACACGTTTTGTGTAAGTATCACCAAATGAAAACCACTTGTGATTTTTAAGCGCAAATGTAATTGACAGGTGTAAAAACGTTTTGTAGTCTCCTTTAGCCACTTGTTATTAATCGTCATTTTTGAGACATGTAATTCCCAAGAGGGGTATTTACTGAACAAAACCTTAAAATCTCTTCATCTTGTGTTAACCACAGAACTTATTTTACTCAGCTCCTGTGCGGTACAATTTCAACAAGTTGTCTAAAGTAAACGACTCACGACATTGTTTGTCCATGCTCTCTAGGAAGACACGTAAAAGCATTGTCCGATCTGACGCCACAATCAGCAGGCAACATAGTTTGACTATGCCTTACAAAACCGTAACAAAAAAACAAATCTGTTTCATGATGGGACATTGCTATCGATGGTTACGGTTTGTTTATGCATAAAAACACATGGTTGGGGTTTCGGGAAAGGTAATGGATTGGGTTAAAATAGCTACTTCTAATGTTAGCGGACCTCCACCATCATGGTTACAATAATATGGTTAAGGTTAGAGAACGGTTGTGATCGTACCTTAAAACAACTGACTGACTGTCGGTTTGAAATGCGAAACGTCTCGCCACTGTGGACTTTGTGGCTCTGTAACAACGTCACATGACTTCGGTCATGTCTAGATGGAAACCATCGATGTGTGAAAACGTAACTATTCCAGGTCAATGCCCAACCTCAGCCATCTTCAAGAGTTTTGTAATGGTTACCATCTAGACACGACCCCTGACTTCCTCCTCTGCTCCCGTCATAATTTATACGGCCTCTAGAGGGCTTGAACCATAAACTTGGGTCATTTTGGAACGCTCATTGGAATGACCAATACTGTCCCTTTTCTTCGGAGGACTGTATCTACAGTTTTGAGGTGGTTATACTATTGTATTTCCATTTTATGCTATTTTGTATTTCCACTCCACTACAACTTCGAGGGAAATACTCTTACTAGTCACTTTTTACTCGTCAGGGTGAACTGTCAGATGTCCCCGACCTCACAAAGAAACTGTGATTTCCCCTCTAAACGCTTTAAATAGTTTCATTAAAGCTGCAGTTGGTAACTTTTATGAAAATAACTTTTTGTCATTGTGAATGATTTGTGGGTCACGGGAGGAGAGACGCGAGGAGTCGTGCATTAGCATTTTGTGTTTCTGTGTCATTGGTTCACTGTAGTTACACGCTGTAGATGTAGTCTTTTACAGTCTTTTACCGTATGTCTGTGGAGACTCACAAAGTATTTTATATTAACCAACCCTGTATCCTAAAAATTACGTTCTTCCGAAACTAAAATGCATTCTCAATTACGTTTGACCATAAACGTATTTTCTCCCTGATTATGTTTGTGTTTGACGTATTACAAAATACGTTTCAAATCAACATTTTAACACTAACCTTTTTTCCCTCTCCACCACCGCCTCTCCTCCCTATTATGCGGTCAGAATACTACCGCAACACGCGATTGTCTCCGGCAGAAATGCGCTGATCCACGCACGGGGGTACGTGGTTATGGTTAGGGTAAGAGTAAGGACAGGGTTAGGGTTAGTAAATAAAAGCAAGGCAGATCACAGAAAAATAATAAAGAGTAGAGTATGGCAAAGATATGTTGATTAGAAACGTATTTGTAATACGTCAAACACAAACGTAATCAGGGAGAAGATATGTTTCAGGGAGAAAATACGTTGATGGTCAAACGTAATTGAGAATGCATTTTAGTTTCGGGGGAACGTAATTTTTAGGAGATAGGGCTCATATTAACGCACAGAAGAAGTGCTTTCTATGGCCTGTTACACCATCTTTTGTTTTGAGGTAGGAAGTATCTTTACGGCCAACATACACAGACATTTAGTGGAATTTTTATCGTCAGCTCTCAGATTTATCATAACGTCTCTGCGTGTGCCTGTAGAGTACAGAAATAGGATGAAAGTGGTCTGTCAACACCAACAACAGGCTTTCAGTGAGTTTGGAGTCTGATTGTTAGCTGTGTTAGCCAACCGACTGACAGACAGAGCTTTGAAGCTGTGGCTTGAGCACTCAACACCACAGCAAGGCCTTAAGACTTACTGTTGCTTGGAGTTTTACTTCAGAAAAAGAATGCCATAAAAAAACATTCCTATGTCTTGAAACATAAGACTCACATGTAAAACCTATTTTGCTGTCACTTACATCTGCATTGACATTTAAGTCAACATGGAAAAACCAAGTAAGGAATTACGATTATGATTAAATTATGGACAAATCCTGAGGCATTAATGTTTCAACACGGGGTACATGAACAATGGATTGTTGTGTAAGAGCAGATTGTTTTCAACTACAAACTACAACAGTCTGTTGCTTTTCCGGCCGTACAGACAGAAAATGTAATCAAAGTATAAGAACCATGTGATGAAGAAGTGCTGCGTTTCTGGAGAGTTGATGTGAGTCAAGGCTGGTGTGGTGAGTGTGTGGGCTTCCATAAAAAAACATGGTGCTGGCACTTTGACATACATCATTTGCTGGTGTGGGTTCTTAATAAGTGGATCACAGAATTGTATCAATTAATGTACTCGTTGATGACTGAATTCAACCCACAGTCGCCAGAAAATTTGTTGGTATCGTTCGTCTCTGCAAACCACGATATGCGATACAATGTTGACGTTTATGAAAATAGGTTTCATGTCAGCCTCGTATCAAGTATGCAGTAACGCACCATGCCACGTAGTTAACATTGCTTAACAATTGGTTAGGTTTAGGCAACAAAACTACTTGGTTATGGATAGAAAAAAGATCAGGATTTGCAGCTTAACGTAGCAGCGCAATGTAGCAGTGCAATGTAGCAGCGCAGCGCACCGTAGCAGCGCAATGTAGCAGCGCAGCGCACCGTAGCAGTGCAACGTAGTAGTGCAACTTGGACAGTGAGTTCCAGTAGGATTGTTTGGGGAAAAAAACGAGCAAACTCCCAATATACCAGGAGAAAGTATACTTGGAAAATGTAATTCTATTAGCTTCATCTCAAAACCTTTTTTGTTTTTTAAACACATGTGAAAAAACTACACTTACACAAAAAAACGACTTTGTTACAGTAACGAGTAAATGTTATGCGTTACATCCACTCCTGTACTAAAGATACCTGAAGATGCTTTTGTCCAAGCCATGAACGGCATCCTTTTATAGTGATCAAACTAAATATGGGGCACTCACAATGACAAGTAATAATTCCACATTGAAAAGAAATAAAACTGCAGCTATTTTCGCCTCAAGTTATTTCAGTTTGGTTTCATCAACACCAGGATGAACTCCTTAAGTAGATTTCCACCCTCTGCATCGCTCACTGATCTGGAGGAAAACTTCATATTTTATAAATGTATATAACTACAGTGCTGCCATGCATTAGATCCTGTACCACGTTGAAGAGCTGTGACTACAAATTAGTCGTAAAGGCTTTATTTTTGAAAAAAATGTTAAAAAAATGATGTTAAAAAAAAAACCTTTTTAAACTGATTTAATAACTTCATGTGGCTCAGCTGAGTAACTGCCATCGTAACTGTGACATTAGTGTTAATTGATCATAATTTCACCAAATGTACTCTATTTAAATTTACTTACATTTTCTTACTTCCACACTGATGCATCAATGTACCCTATAAGCAGTATTTCACTGCTGTAGTTGAGGTGAAGCTTCTTCTTTATACATACAGTTAGTTAGTGCATCCCAACCTAATGATGTCGCCCCTCCAGAGACACAATTTAAAGTTAGGGATCAAAGCTTCGTCTGTCAGTCTGCTGACTAAACGCCCCGTAAAAACCAAAAGCTTTGACTCACTTCTGTTGTTAGAAAACTGTCATCACTTCTTCTGGGGCACTCACAGGAAGCCACCACTGTTTATCAAATCATATCAGAATCACATCGGACCACTTTGTGTCTAAAAGTGGACTTCAAAGCTGAAGTCTGAGTATTTTTTCATGCTCTTTTCTGTTGCTTTATTTCTTTCTTTCTTCATTACACCATCTACTGTCCACGCATTTATCTTCAGCAGACTGGACTACTGTAACGGTGTGTTTACAGGTCTCTGTAAAAAGTCCGTCAGAAAGCTGCAGCTGATTCAGAACGCTGCAGCTCGAGTCCTCACTAAGACCAGGAGGGTGGATCACATCACCCCAGTTCTAATGTCTTTGCACTGGCTTCCTGTCCAACAGAGAATTGACTTTAAAATCCTGCTGTTGGTTTACAAAGCACTGAATGGTTTAGGGCCAAAATACATCTCTGATCTGCTGCTACCTTATGAACCATCCCGACCCCTCAGGTCGTCTGGGACCGGTCTACTTTCTGTTCCCAGAGTCAGAACTAAACATGGAGAAGCAGCGTTCAGTTTTTCTGCTCCACATATCTGGAACAAAGTCCCAGAAAGCTGCAGGTCTGCTGAGACCCTCAGCTCCTTTAAATCAAGATTGAAGACTTTTCTGTTTGCTGCTGCCTTTAATTGAACCACACTCAATTAATATATTAATCAATTTCTGCATTTTACTACTGCATTTTATTTCTTACACTGTTTTTTAATGTTTTAATGAATGTTCTTAATTGTTTTTAAATACGCTGATGTGAAAGGAGTACAAGTGGAGACTGCACAATTATAACGGTATTTCCTTCGGGACCAAGCTCGTGCCAGGCACACACTAGAAAACAAAGATCCATAGGTGGTTTGTGTGTGGGTTGACAGAATTGGCAGTGTAGAGGTTTGAGTGCAGCGTAGATGATCTCTGGGAGACATCGATTTTTAATGGTTTTATGAATGAATGTTCTTAATTGTTTTTAAATCTCCTTTTCTTTTGTCTTATGTTTTGATGCTTTTAATGGTTTTATGTGAAGCACTTTGAATTACCTTGTTGTTGAAATGTGCTATACAAATAAACTTGCCTTGCCTTGCCTTACATCTTCACCTCTTTCTTTTCCTTTGTTAATCCAGCCTTCCATTCTCGTCCTCTCTTGTATTCTCCCTCTCTTTCTGTCTGTCTCTTTTTAACCCCATTCACTTCACTTTACTCATGTCTCCCCCTTCTATCTCCCCCTCCATCGCTCCCCCTGCTCTCTTTGACACGTCTCTGTGTTTCCTGTCCTTTGTGAAACCCTCCTCTCTGTCACATCTTGTTTTCCCCGCTCTATCCTGTTTTAATCCAGTTCCCGCCCCCTCGTACAGCAAAGTCACGCCATTGGAGGAAATGGGTGAATAGTGGTTGCTGAGTGACAGGTTATTCTGGGCCGCCTGCGGAGGTAAACATAGCGATGTAATGGAGGTAAACGTCCGGTCAGTTGGCTGGGTGGTGCACAAACAATAGGCCAGTAGGTTCTGGCAGAACTGCTGCTGGCTCTCCCGAATTATATGAAGCTTGTGTCTTTTATTATGTCTATCTACAAGCTCCTAACCATGTGTTCACACCTTAACCGACCATGTTGAAGGCTTGCGTTGTTTTTTATTCCAATCCGACTTTTTGATTTGCTGGAGTTTTCTGCTGCTGCATAACTCCACATTTTTCACGTATTTCAAAAAATATTGGATCCATTATTACGCCAAGATATCTAAATTTAGTTGATCAAACTTTTCACCTTTAATTAAAGAGTGTCAACATTACGAGGCTGTGCAGTGGTTTTGGATCAAAACATACCTTTTGTCTTGCCAAAATTTAAGCTAAGCCATGATTGATCACTGTGTGATCCTTTCCATAGCCGTTGTTTGCTTCTCACCTATCAGCTTTTTTGCCGTGTGCATACAACAGTGTCATCGGCATACATTTGCAAATAGCTTCGCTGACAATGTTTTGGAAGATCATTAAAGCTGCAGTTGGCAACTTTTATAAAAAATAGTCTTATTTGTTAAAACTGTCACTATATTCTGACAGGACTTGAGACAGACTATGTGTGAAGAATCCAGGTTCTTCTGGCTCCTAGATTCAATCACTGCTCCCGATGCTTGTGAACTGCGATCATATCAAACTAGACAGCGTTGATCAACCATGATTATCAATATTCTGTTACTGCATTGCCTATTTCTGCCGATTGCCTATTTCTGCCTTTAAATATTTCCATGAATATATTTTAGCAAACTGTTTAGCTGTAAAATAACAAAGTTTGCTCTTGCCGCCATGTTAAAAACAGCCAAAACCAAGCACCACCAACAGGCCGAAGCAAATGTTCTTATTTTACAGCTAAACAGCTAGCGGGTAACCTATAGCATCAAGCCAAAACTACTTTCTAACTCCACCTCTCCAGATTTCTTTCATACTTGTTGTCATTTGTGGACATTCATCAGGTTTCACATAGCTGTAACCAGTAGTTACACATATCTGTTTTCTGGTTAACAAGACTATTTTGGGGGTCTCTGTACCCTCTGACCAGTGGCGGCTGGTCAATAGAGGGCCATGGGGCATGGCCCCACCATGAGCCACACGAAAAAAAAAAAAAATAAAAAATTATAATAATCATAAATTATACAAATTGTCAATATTTGTGTTTTTTAACTATGGAATGTACCCAGTAATGTGTGTACAATATGATATCTGCGCAAAATATATGCTTTTCCTGCTCGTCCTCTCCCCCTGTGTGCTCGTCTGCTCGTGCTCTCTGCCTGTGTGCAAGACACGTCTGAGAACGCGCAGCGAGGGGGGCCTGATCGTTTTGGCCCAAAAGAGGCGGGTCTATGAAGCAGTTTAGCCAATTGCTGATTCAAGATATAAATGAGTGACATACAATTGAGCCAATCAGCGCCCTCAAATAGATTCAGCTGTGGGCCAGAACGATCAGGCCCCCCTAGCTGCGCGTTCTCGTCAGGAGAAGTCTCTACAGGCGAGCACTCCTCCTCCAAGACCCGTTTGAGCAGTGGCGGCTGGTGGAACATGTTCTAGGGAGGGCCATCCTATCAATTTCAGCAAACATCCCAGTATGATTTCATGCAAAAAAAATTTAGCATCAAACACGCATTATTACTTGGCAGTTAAATATTTAACATTTATTCCAACATGAAAAAGCAGTAAATAACACTTATATTATATAATACAATATAATATAACATGTTTATTTATTGAGATGCCCCTATGGACCTTGTTATAGGAGGTAAAGATCAGGAGAAGTAAACATGAAGTGTAATTATGAATACTGATGTTAAATTAAGCTATGATGAGTTTTCACTGTTAATTTAGGGGGAAAAAGTGGCCCGGGAGTTACTGTCAGACCGGCCCACTCAATACACGGCGCGCTGCCCACTCAATACACGGCATGTATTTCGCCGGTCTACGGCGGCCATTCGCACCTCCGCCGGCCCCGCCCCGACAGACGCCCGGCACGACCGCACGGCGCAGACCGCGGTTATGGAGAAACGTTTTTAAAAGCACCGTAGTGTCCAGCAGTGCTATCGCGTCCTCGGATCGCGAGGAGTAGTATAATGTCAGTTTATACTGTTGATACAGTTTTCACTGATTATTGACTTTCGGTATTAGAGTAAATTGAACGTGTTCTGTGAAGCATATAATATAGTCCCGTCGGCCTACCGGGGATTCCCCCGGTATCCCCGATGGCCAGTCCGCCCCTGCCTGTGGATACGTATGGTATGTCGAAGTAATCAGCGTACTTTTAGGAAGAAAGGAAGTTGATTGACTGACTTGTACGAAGTAGTGAAGCTTCGCATGTAGTCTGCTGTCTGGTTGTGAGGTCAGGCTGATCTGATATCAGCTCTTTGGCTGCAGAATCTCCGCCAGAACACGTTCAATTTACTCTAATACCGCAAGTCAATAATCAGTGAAAACTGTATCAACAGTATAAACTGACATTATACTACTCCTCGCGATCCGAGGACGCCACAGCACTGCTGGACACTACGGTGCTTTTAAAAACGTTTCTCCATAACCGCGGTCTGCGCCGTGCGGTCGTTCCGGGCGTCTGTCGGGGCGGGGCCGGCGGAGGTGCGAATGGCCGCCGTAGACCGGCGAAATACATGCCGTGTATTGAGTGGGCAGCGCGCCGTGTATTGAGTGGGCCGGTCTGACAGTAACTCCCGGGCCGCTTTTTCCCCCTAAATTAACAGTGAAAACTCATCATAGCTTATTTTAACATCAGTATTCATAATTACACTTCATGTTTACTTCTCCTGATCTTTACCTCCTATAACAAGGTCCATAGGGGCATCTCAATAAATAAACATTTAACATATTATATTGTATTATATTATATAAGTGTTATTTACTGCTTTTTTTCATGTTGGAATAAATGTTAAATATTTAACTGCCAAGTAATAATGCGTGTTTGATGCTAATTTTTTTTTGCATGAAATCATACTGGGATGTTTGCTGAAATTGATAGGATGGCCCTCCCTAGAACATGTTCCACCAGCCACCACTGCCTCTGACCCTTGCAATCCTCACTATTGGTTTCTAGTAAGTAAGTAAAATGTATTTATAAAGCGCTTCTCACAGACAAAAGTCAGACAGAAATTACAAGCATAAAAAACTGTATGTGACCATAGGGCCAATCATTTACATACACACAGAGAAAATAAAAAAGCAGGTCTAGGACACGATCTTGTCTATGTCTATGATCTTGAAACTGCTCATATATTTCATGAATTAGTGTGGCCAAAATGTTCAATGCATAAATTGTTAATTTCACTTCTAGAGTAAGTGGAAATTTGAATTAAAGTCTGCAATTTTCAAAATTCCAGAAGGATTGCTAGCGTCTTAGTTGATTAATATTACTTTCCAGAATTACATTATAAACTGTCTCACAACATTGACGCAAACAAAAGTATAGTGGTATATACAATATTATCAATCTATCCCCTCAAAAATGAAGCTGACATCAATATCCTGTCTCAGTGTGGAGGTGTTAGGCCAAGTGGGACACACACACACACACACACACACACACACACACACACACACACACACACACACACACACACACACACACACACACACACACACACACACAGAAAGAGGAAGTATGTGAGGCCCTGTCCGTCTGGAGTGGAAGACGATTCTCTGGAATGAACGGGACCTCTCACTAATTTATTCATATCGTTTGCCAATACAAACCAACTCCTGACATTAGACTGTCTGATCCAGACATGCAACAAGTCTGCGTGTTGCTACGCGCACGCACACACACACACACACACACACACACACACACACACACACACACACACACACACACACACACACACACACACACACACACACACACACACACACACACACACACACACATAATGAGTATGTTGCATGCCCACATCAGATTTCTAACCACCACATACAGACTGACTGCAGAAAAAGAAGAACACATTATACAAAACTGTGAATGAAGCAACATGGGTTCCACAATGATTTGCTCCAGACCGCATGTATTCAGGTCTTTACTCTGGTTGGGAAATTCATCCTTTACAAGAATACTAGCTTGATGGTTTCACAAGTATCTGCTGCAGGCAGAATCTTTTCCACTCTTCAATAACGCTCTTCAATAACGCTAGAAGCTGCGTAACACTGTTTTTTTGGTTGTTCCTTAAAGTCATCCAAAAGAAGCGGGTGTTCAGACCAACACAGGACTATGAAAGAACACAGCATCCTCGTTCATTTCAATGAGACACAGTGGGGGTGCTGACGCAGAAGACTCAAGCAAAAGAAAACCCACGTATTTTAGTTTTGTCTCTGCTGCCACCAAAAGACTACTTCGCTTTGAAGATGGCGGGTGCTGGCTCCAGGAGACGGACCTTCAGCTAGCAGTTAGCCTCAGCTGGTTGTGGCCAGCGGGTCTAACCTAAGTAGTGGCTACAACAGCAAAGTTCGCCAATCAGGCCGGGTAGGGGCCGTCCCCCGGGATCAGACCCCCGGCGCTGGAATGATCAGAACAATACAGCCCCCGGGAAATGGCCCAGTCAACACAAAGACAGCTAACAATAACTATAGACCGGCACTACACTTAAAGATTATAAGAGCATTGTTATTTTGCTATTAGCTAGCAGTTGGCATATATTTTAAATAGACGATGACTATAAATTTAGTTTGTATGGACCGAGTCTGGAGGTGAAATGCTGCCCCCCATTTCTTTGGAGCAGGTGGCTACATCTTACATGTAGCCACACCTTTAAAAAGTAAATAAACACCAGGTGGAACAGCAGTGTTTTGCTGCCCTCTTTGTTTGAACATGTATCTCTGGGTTTGGTCTGGTGCACCTGTAACCACACCCAACAGTGATGTCACGGCCTGTAAACCTGTGCATCACTGCAGATTGGTTAAACCACTGGAGGTCAGCAAAGACAAGATGTTCTGTGGGTATTCAGTTACTCTTCGAACCGGCCTTCCTGGATTGCATTTTATCATCTCATCATGTAACCGACACAACATAACCCCATCAACCCCACCACCAACACAGAGATGTTTACAGTCTGTTCCAAACGTATACTTTAATGTTGAAAGCACGCTGTTGAACTCATTCAAGTTCACTGAGGTGAATTTTCATCTGTTGTTCCGTGATCTATAGGTTTATGCTAAAGTACCTGTAGGGTTGTCAGACAACAACAACAAAAAAAGATGGCTACCGCTGCTGTCATGTTTTAAACAAGCAAACATATCCTGGTTTCAGAGGGAGAGGAGAGGGAGAGGAGAGGGAGAGCAGGGAAGTAAGGAGAGACTCTCGACCCTCTTTGAGTGTTTATATAGTGGCGGTAGGATATCCTGCTACATGATGAAATCATTACAGACCTCTGTGTGTGTGCGTGTGTGTGTGTGTGTGTGTGTGTGTGTGTGTGTTGAGTGATCATGCTAGGGGTCAGAACCCTTTGTTGAATCAAACTGAAGTTACTAAATTATTATTCTATTCTATTTCATTGTATATACTGTGCATTTTTGTTGTTTTATCTTATATATTCTATATTCTGATATTTAATTTGTCCTACTCTGTTATTCTATTGTGCATTTTTCAATACTTAATATTTTTGGTTACTCTGCTACTTTGCTAATTGGTGTGTCTTGCTGCTGTAACATACAATTTTTCAACTTCAGCGAAATATTCGCGTTGCGCCCCAGCGCGATATACTGTAGCAGTCTGTGTTCACCCAGTGCTCTAATTTCCCCCATCTTCTATCTATCTATCTATCTATCTATCTATCTATCTATCTATCTATCTATCTATCTATCTATCTATCTATCTATCTATCTATCTATCTATCTATCTATCTATCTATCTATCTATCTATCTATCTGTCTAAATTAAGCTGCAGTCTTTGCTGTGTAGATCCTGATGACAAGCAAAACATAAAGGATGAAAGGATAAATTCTTCAAAGATTCAAGGACCATTTTTGGTCATCATGCGACACAGGGATGCACAAACAAATTCAGTTATAGCCCATTTTCAACACAATAAACACATGACAAACAAAACAAAAGGACATTCCTGCAGATCATTTTTTAAATTTGCATTATAAGGAACGTAAACAGCAGCAACAAAAACAATTATCTGGGCAGATAATATGGTAGCAATAATAATATAATATTTAACATGAGGAAAACATTGTCCATCAAGCATCATGATGTAAACACAAAGTCCACCTTCTCTGGTCCCACCAGAGTCCTGCTGTCAAGTGCAGCTTGATCCTGATGAATGATGGATCCAGCTCTCTGTGAAGATGTGGGCTTAACAGTCACCGACCTCCCGCTGCTTCCGTCCATCTTATTTTTCTGCAACAGAGCATCAGACAGCCAGGAGCATGCTGGGTAGTGGACTAGTCTCAGGTCCTGGCTGGGTTAGCTTAGCTTCCATCGGGACTCTCCTCCCTCTCCTCTCTGGGGCAGTTTGGTCCAGCAGGTGGTGATCGTCTCAAAGTCTGCTGCTCTTAATCCACACACTTCTTTTCCAGATGCTGATAAATGAATGTATTCTGTCATATGCCATTAGTGATGAACATAAAATAACTAAAGACAAAAATGTAGCGACATTAATGGGAGCTACCGGCTGCAGCATGTACGGCAGTGCATGTCACTGCCGTTGTCATAGCAATTCTGAATGTAAAGCGAGTATTCACCACATCGTATTTGCACACAATGTGACCAAAAGCATTTTGCTACAATGACACGGCATTACAGACGTTTGCTGTAGCTAGTTAGCACGTAAACATTTGTGTGTGTCTGACAATTTAAAAGCCACTGTTGAATTTCATCGTCTTTAGCTTTATATCATATGATATATAGCTAAAGACCAGTGGTGGGCCGTCAGGGCCTGCAAGGCCTTCTCTGCTGGCCTAAACAGAATCTCAAAGCTATTTATATTTCATTTAAAAAAAATTAAGTAAAGAAAATATAATTTATTTTATAATTTAATAATTGTTTCTTAAATGCACTACATGTATTGTAATTTATAAAAATATCTTCCCATTATCTTATTTTCTCATTGCACAGCTACTGTCTTCCTCAGTTGCTCTCAGATCTCACCTCTGTGTCTCTATGTAAGAACAGAGCCAGATGCCTGCAGACTCGGCTCTGTGCAGTGCAGATTAAAGTACATGGGGACGATATTGTTGATTGTCATAGTGTTCAACCAATCAGATCTTTAGTTTGACATGTTGGGCGTATTCTTTGACGTGTCAGCGGCCGCTAGCCGCCTATAATGACGTCAGCATTACGTGCAGCTCAGTGTTCATTTGTAGATTCCCCGCTAGGTGCAGAGTTTGCTGTGATTGGTCAGTGGGTGAGCATGTGACTATCACGAAACTTAACAGCCCAGCTGAGGCTGATGGGTAGTGAATCACATCACGTGATTTAGGTCAGCCACTCAAAATGCATTCTGACTGAGTTGAGCTGCACCATGATACAAGGTGCTGAGAGGAGGAAAGACACTGCAGAGAGGTGCATTCAACATTCATGTTGTGAAAGTAAAATGTCACTCTCTTTGGCTCGCGGCTTGTTATTAAGGAGTGACGGTGGATTCTACAGCCAGACCAGCTGAGAACATTATGTTTTCCTGAGTTTAGGCTTTCGCATTCTCTAAATGCTCGAGCGTTATTCAAACGACTCGTACCGAACGGTTTAATACAAAGACGTACATAGTTACAGTCTTAAAAATGAATAATAGCTATGGTGCCACAATGTGGTTAGAAGGTGGTATTTCAGCTGCAGGACCAGCAGTGAAGGCCCAGGTATAAAATGCACGGCCCGCCACTGCTAAAGACGATGAAATACCTCCACAAAACTTGTATTTCTTTAACTCCTTGAGGTTCAGTTTATAGCAATTTCTTTACGAGTCATCATAATTAGCTTTAGCATTGCAGTGCTAGCTAAGTAGCCATAAAAACTACCTCACCGACTAAAAGAAGGCAATCAACTGAACCCCACATGCAACTTTTATTTGACCAAAAGAGGGTTTTGGGGTTAGGGTTAAATTTTTTTGTGTGTCATTAACAAACAAATAACAAACACAGTAGGCTTTAAATATCTTTTAAACTTATTTTTAAAGTGGCCTTTTTCCAGTATGTCATCAAATAGTGACGAAGTTTTCCTTTTATTTTTTTGGATAAAGCCCTTTGTTTCTACAGCATTCTCAGATAATAGAAATGAGAAAGTATGTTTGGCTCAGTTTTACAACAGTCGGATACATTATGTGGAGAGTTTCCGTCGTCTGCGGCCAACACATGGGGGATGTTGCGTGTCTCAGCGCTCTCTGCAGACTTGAACAGCAGGAAAGTCTCCAAATCCTTGATGTGTTCCTTTAATCTTCAGCGTTGAACCATTTCCATTGTAATAAGTGAATACAGTCTGATGTAAAACACAGGAAATAGCATTCGTTCCTGTGACTGCACTGTACTAATAGATCTTACACATGTACACACACATACACAGACTGGTGATCCAGCATAGATCACCTTTCAGCAGCGCTGCCTCCAAGCATGTGTGTGTGTGTGTGTGTGTGTGTGTGTGTGTGTGTGTGTGTGTGTGTGTGTGTCCTTTGGGTATTGGGTACGTTTGCTCTGTACTCGTAAAGAGTAGAAAGGTGGTGAAAAAAACAAAGAGCGACAACAATGAGGCACGCATCCCCCTCAGGCTTTCTACACGAATATGGAAGTGGAAGAGGAAACCAGAATGAATGGAACGATGACAGAAAGAGAGAGTAAGAGGCTGTGAGGGAAGGAGTGAGTGAGTGAGTGAGTGAGTGAATGAACGAGTGAATGAATGAGTGGCCCAATCACAATGTAAATGCTTCTGTGTAAGGCCCAATCCCGATCTCCACACTCACAGACTTT
This sequence comes from Lycodopsis pacificus, assembly GCA_028022725.1. Classification (NCBI taxonomy): domain Eukaryota; kingdom Metazoa; phylum Chordata; class Actinopteri; order Perciformes; family Zoarcidae; genus Lycodopsis; species Lycodopsis pacificus. The sequence goes on from CM051700.1 coordinate 3,985,040, forward strand.
GAGGCGCGCTCCTGTAAAGTCCGTGAGGGTTTAGGTCTGTCCCACTGTCAAATCTGTTTGAGTCTCTCGCATCGTGGGTTCGCTCCCGGTCCTCCGGCTTCCTCCCACCGTTTAAAGACCTGCAGATTAGGTTGATTGATAGGAGTTCTCTATGAGCATTGTTTATGTCAGCAGTGATGAGAGTTGTCTACCTCGGTCTTAATAGTAAATAAACTGAAGGGGCATATAAATATGAACGGTCTCATAATGAACATTTTGGGACCTAAGCAGTGTTGGAGAGCGAATCATTTACGTCCACAGGAGAACATTACTTTGCTCCTGTCTGTTTCTACTAACTCCATCTACTGTAGTGAAACACTGACTATGGAGAAGAAGCTCATACAAACACACGTAAAATAAACTATCCCTTTAAGAGGGGGAACCACTGGATTAAACCACATAACTGTCGATAAACCATTTGAAACTAACTCCACCTCAAGCAGCTAGAACAGTAGAAAGCTGCTGACACACTGATGATCAATATTAACGACCCACTGATGACATGAATATTAATATCAATCAGGGACATCTCAGTACTTTAACTGTAGCAGGATTCTGAACTCAGGACTTGTGCTTGTAATGGAGTATTTCTATACTTAAGTAAAGAAGTCAGAGCTCTGAGCTGCTGTAGCTCGTGTCATTCTTAGATTGTATTATACATACACACTGTCAGTTCATCTCATAGACTGAAACTAAACGTATCTATTATTATTTCATATTGGTTGAGTTGTGTTGTTATGGGTGCAAGTGTTTCTACAAATGTGCACCGTGTGCTGGTAATGGGTCCCAGTGTTGTCAGTCACTTTGTGAACTGGTGAGATGTGTTGCTTCCTCGTGCACTGTTCTGTGCTTCTGTTCTGCAGCCCTGATTGTTCATTGAACGTCCACTAGGTGGTGGTGTGTGTCCATGCTTTTGTGTTTTACAGGAGCAGCATGAAGCAGACTTTACTGTTGGGTCTGTGCTATCTGAACTAGTGGGATGCTCACACTTTTTTAAAATTTTTTTATTTTTTTAAAATTTTTTTTGAAAGACACGAGACAATATTAAGACAATACATAGACATAACAACAAGAGGATGACAAGAACAGTGGGATAAAAGCCAGCAAATATTATATAGTCAGTGTGTGTGTATGTGTGCGTGTGTGTGTGTGTGTGTGTGAGAATGTCCTTGAGCCTTTTGAGATGGAGGGAAAAAAATATATATAATAATAATAAAAAAATAAAAAAATTAATAAAAAATAAATGAAAAAATGAAAAACAGGTAAGTATGTGTGCATATGGATGTTCATGTATGCATGTACGTGGGTTTCAATTGGTTGTCCGGCAAGAAAAACAAAACAGAAATCAACAATAGTAAAAAATACACAAAAGAAATATATATATACACCGGTATATATACTATACATATTTCAATATTAATAGAATGGGTGGTGTCACGTTTGCAGAAACATAGTGAGGGATGACCAGGTGGAATGGTGTTCTGTTGTATTGTATATGATGGACGAGGTTAGATTTTCCATTGAAATATACTCTATCATTAAGTTTCTCCAGTGTGCGATGTGTGTATTATTCCTTGATTTCCAGTTCATGAGGATAGTTTTCTTGGCGATAGTTAGGGCCACGAGGAGTAATTTGCGGTTTGTTTTACTCAGATGTATTGTTGAGATGTCTCCTAGTAAGCACAGTGAAGGGGATAATGGGACGAGGCAGCCCAGGAAGACAGACAGTGACTCCGTTATTTCTTCCCAAAAGTGATGAACTGGTGTGCAGTGCCAGGTGGCGTGAACATAGCTATCCGGGCTGTTTTGAGTAAAATGTGGACAGATATCTGACGTGAATCCCATTTGAAACATTGTTTGCCCGGTGTAATGAATTATGTGAAGTATTTTATACTGTATTAGTTGTAAATTGGCATTTTTTGTCATGAAGTAGATGTTATTGCAGATTTGGTTCCAGAAATCAGCATCAGGAGTGATGGATAGGTCTGATTCCCATTTTCTTGATGGTATGGATGATGTTTTGTCAGACTGTGATATTACTCTACATATTTTTGAGATTAACTTTTTTGAAGAAGGGATATTCATTAATTCTGAGGTTGAGGGGGGTAATTCTAGGTTAGTGGCCTTAATGTTAAGTTTGGATTGAACGGATGATTTGAGTTGCAGATATTCTAAAAATGTATTGCTCCTGATGCCGTACTTCTGAACCAAGTGAGGGAATGAAACCATGGTGTTATTATTGAAGATGTGTTTCAGATGAGTGATGCCTTTAGCGGACCATTTGTGGAGATTTAGAGGTGTCTTGTGACTTAGAAAATCAGGATTGTTCCATATGGGAGTAAAATTTGAAGGTGCAAAAGTGATGTTAGTGATTTTGTGGAATTTCCAGCAGGCTGTCAGAGTTTCTGCTATTGTTAGTATATTGAAACAAGGATGGCGTTTGATAGATTGGCTTAAAAATGGTAAGTCAGAAATCTGAATGTCCTTACAAACTGTCTGTTCTATATCTAACCATGTGTTGTCTGATTGGCTGGGGTGGATCCATTTAAGAATGTACTGAAGTTTATTTGCTAGAGAGTAGTGAAAAAAATGTGGAGCTTCAAGTCCTCCTTGTGTTTTTGGTTTTTGTAGAGTGGCCAGTTTAATTCTTGGTGTTTTATTTTCTCAGTAGAATTGAGTAACGATTGAGTCAAGGAACTTGAACCAGGAGTGGGTGGGTTGAGATGGTATCATTGTGAATAGGTGATTTATTTTAGGAAGTATTGTCATTTTAACTGTAGCTATTCTGCCCATGGTTGATAATGGTAGGTTCATCCAGCGGAGGAGGTCGTTATTGTTTTAAGTAATGGAGTGAAGTTCACACTTTTTTTCTATAAGATGGGAGAACCAGACTTTACTCCCATTCCCTCCCTAAAGAACAGAAGTAGCTCACCACCTCTTCAGGCTGCCGTTCAAGCTTTGGGAAGTGAATCGATGGTGTTCAAAGCAGAGACTTGATTTGTTTGTGAAGATAAATTAAAAGAGAATTCATTAATAATAAATATAATGTAAAATAATTGGTCAAATATACTGCCAGTTTACAGAATCTTGCGTCACTGTATTAAAAAAACAATAATTCACATTCCTCTGTTATTCTTTCCTCCTCTCTTTCACCTCTTCATAGTCCTTCTTATCCTTTCTCTGCTCTATTCAGATGTGATGTAAAACACTAGTAAGCTGCCATGAAGTTGTGAAATGCCAGGATTTTCTTTTTCCTTTTTTCTCATAATAAGCTAATATCATAGAGACTGTGAATCTGGATTCTAAACACTCTCTGCGGTGCTGTCAAAATAACATTCACAGTCATAGAAACGTGGTATGAACACCACAGAGATGGAGCTCTAGTGGATCACATGCCACATCAATGATAGCTGTAAATAAAAGACTGGCTTCATGGGGGAAGAACTGTAAAGAGCATCCAAAGCTGACATAACCTTTTGTTCCTTTACAAGATAAACCAACACGTGGCAGCGTAGAGGTTGTGTTGTGCTTTTGCTTCATTGGTCTCAGACACAGTGTGGCTGTACAGAATCACTGTTCTTTATGTTTAACCAGTGTGCATCTCTTTAGGAAAGTTGCTCTGAAGTTCTCGTCCTTGTCAAAATCATCATAACTACCAAATAAATATACAAATATGCATTCATTTTCAGAATGGTAACCCTTTAAAATTTGTTTATATTATACCACTATTTTTATGAAGAAAATAACTCAAAATTGAATCATTTACTGTTTACTAAATGGAGGATAGTCTGGAATATGTCAATAGTTAGCAACAACACCGATTTTGAATATATTGTGAAGTTAAAAAAAACTGCTTTAAAAATACTATATCAATATTATTTTCCACCTTCAGTGAGTTAAATGTTCTAACCAGCATCAGTTCTGATCACAACTACCAAACAGTCAGAACTTCAACCCTTCAAATGCCAGTTTGTTTACATAACATTTAATTTTCATTGTTTACTAAATTAAATCAGAAAAAAATAAAAACTTCAAAAGCCCAAAATGTCCCGAGAGATGCACAAAGTTTAAGACCGACAACATTTCTTTCCTCTCACTCCCCCTCCATCATCATAGGGTTACCCTCCCGCTGCCTGCCTCACCCTTCCTCACCCATGCCTTGCTCTCTTCACTTCCCCAACCCCCCCCCCCCCCTCTAACCCAGACACCCCCTGTGTGGCCTCGCCCCAAATCCCCCTACAGCCTTAAAACTCTCTCCTCCAAATCTCCTTCCTCCCACCAGTTTCTCACTCCCTGCCCCCAATCACTGCAAAACTCCACGTCCATCGTGAACTTTTACATATTCTGATTTCATAATAGCGTCTCAGGAAAACAGCATTATTAGTATTTTTTATATGATTTTGGTTAGTGGTCGATAGAGACGTGTAAATGTGTTTGCTGCAGCTTGCTTACAGATATAAGTGTAAGCATGTGTGTGTGTGTGTGTGTGTGTGTGTGTGTGAGAACCAGCGTTAACATGTCACATCCAGTGTATCAGTGTGTCAATCCCTCAGCTAAGCCTCGGCCCTGCAGGGGTGCACTCCCTATTTAGGTCATCAGATGGTAAAAGAGTTAAACTCCTCTGGATTGGTCCACAGACTGTCACAAAATTAGAGTGGTTTCAACACCAACAACCGGTCCATCTATGTGGCCTAAATCCTGCACTCACATACAGAGGTGGTGCCCATAATGACCACACAGGGGTGTGTTCATAGCTCCACCTCAACCAGTGATGCAACAGTGTTAGCATCCAAATAATGTCATGATATATCTGCAGCGGTGGCCATTTTTTCATAATGAAGAATTTACTTTGTAAGTACATTAGCTGATAATACATATGTACTGAAGTATACATTACCTTTACTTGTAATGGAGTGTTTGTGATATTGGACAATAACTGCATTCAGTTATTGCAGTTTTAGAGTGGGGCGCAAAGATCACAATAAATGTTGAATTAATTCTGGTGTATATATGCACTTTTGGAAAGGAGCAGTAACATGTGACTGCAGTAGTAACAAGACAGATGCTCAACATCATACAACTATTGATCAACTCTCCTGTGTCACTGTGGCAGCATGTGAAGAGCATAACACAGCTGGTATTTATTAGGGAATCGCCATAGAAACTCATCTGTGAGGCCAAACAATAGATAGCAACGTGCACCTTGATAACAATATTTAATGGCCATTGTAATTTCAATGTTATTTTCACGTTTTATTAAAATTTTTTGGGCAGGGCATTTTGTCTCTTTTAGTTTTTAGTTGTCTGAGATTTACTGTTTATACTATATTTAGAACACTTTTTTATTAGATTGGCAATCATCTGTAATGCACTGTGAATTTCACTAGTATGAAAGGGGCTATACAAATAAAGTATGATTAATTGAATAAATTAACCTGTTGTAAGGAGAATACAACTTGGACCCAATCAGTGAAATAAAAGTAAAATGAGGTCAAGACTTGTCATTTCTTCGTCTTTTTTTCATCTGATTGCCAAGACATGATTTCAGCCTCAGTAGTTCTGTTGCATCAGTACAAGAAGGTCTGATTCCTGATCTTTTTTAAGGAGAGTTTCTATAACCTGTACAGTGTTTCTTGATTTCCCAAAGTCCAAAAAAAATGCTTTTCTTATGGTGCGTTCACACCACATGCGGCATGAATTATTCGCGCGAGTAGATTACATACAAAGTCTATGCACAGACGTGATTAGACTGGAGTGACGCAAATTTGCGATGGCGCGGCACAATTGATGCTAATTCGCAGCGCGATAGACGCAAATTCGCGTCAATCGCCAAATCGCCCCAAACGCGTGAGTTGAAATTTTTCAACTTCAGCGAAATATTCGCGTTACGCCCCAGCGCGATAGCCTATCAGCGTTGAGATGTTTCTCCTGTCATCACTGACTGCCGTTGTTGAATCAGGAAATAAATACTGTAGCAGTCTGTGTTCACCCAGTGCTCTACGATACCTCATATCAATAGAGACCGGACCAATCTGTCACGGGAGTTCACGGTTAGGACCCAATAGCAAGACCACAGGAAACAGAAGTTGATATAACGAGGGAGGACAGGAAGAGGACAGGAAGGTGTGGAGCCCGTGGTCCGACACCGGAGGGCAGGCAGCTCGACGGTGTGATGTCCCGTGGCTCGACACCAGAGGGTAGGCTGATCGACAGTGTGAGGTCCCATGGCTCGACACCGGAGGGTAGGCAGATCGACGATGAGGTCCCATGGCTCGACACCAGAGGGTAGGCTGATCGACAGTGTGATGTCCCGTGGCTCGACACCGGAGGGTAGGCAGATCGACGGTGTGAGTCGTGGCTCAACACCGGAGGGCAGGCAGAGCGGCGGTGTGAAGTTCGTTAACACAACGGAGGGCACGAGGGATTCCCGCACCGGTGGACACCGGAGTCAGGCGCTCGAGGCAGAAGATGATACGGGGTTAAAGCGGGTGAAAGACGGTACGAACTGACAACCCCAGACTGCAGGACCAGAGTTGATATAGTGCGAGGGGAATGGTTAGTGGGATCTGAGTGTCAGCCGGCAGGAGGTAATCGGCTGGAGCGTGTACTAATCAGGGTGTGGCGATGGGAGGTGTCTGGAGGCAGCGGAAACACACAGAGCACATGGCACACAATAACAAACAGGGGAATGACAGAACACATGAGGAGAGGAGATCAGGGGAAACAGAGGTAACACACATTGGGTCAGACAGGGATCCTGGATCCTAACAAAACTATGTGTATAAATGTGTGTGTAAACCATATGGTACAAACAATGAATAGAATCTGCCGTATTTATGTCTACATGACGTTATTCTGAGTGTTGGTGGAGCTGCTACAATGTTAGCATAGCCTAGCACCGATCCATCCGAGCTCCATTCCATTGAGAAGACAAGTACAAATCGGCATCATTACGTAGTTATTTCGGAGTCCCTTTTTGTCAGTTTATTGCCATTACATCACAGCCAAATCAGTTTATTTTGTGTTCATACAGCTGTAGTAAACAGCGACGTGTGGCTTGCTAGACACAGTGAACGGCTTTCAGGGCGATAAGCCACGCCCCCTCTCACGCTTCGCGCGAATGAACACAAATAGTCCATACCGGCGCGAATGAACACAAATAGTCCATACCGGCACGAATGACGCGAATACTCACACCAAACGCGGCATTAGACCCAGTTAAAGTGTAGGGTGTAAACACTGCCCCCTAATGATTTTACCTGACATGACATGCACAAATAATAACATTGATTCCAACAGAAGCAAGTGGAAGCTTAGCAGATCAAAATGGATATCATAATTGAAGACTACTTTAGACGTGGATTCACAAATCGTGAAATTTTAGTCATTTTGGAGGAATCATATGATATCAAACTAAGCCTCCGGACCCTAGAGCGAAAGCTACAAAAGAACCAACTTTGGCGTAGACGAAATAAGACATGTAGCTGAGGTAGCATCCTTCATTCACCAACAGCTACAAACGTCTGACAAACAGCACGGCTACAGATGAATGCACCAGAAATGTTGAATGGCCGGGATAATTACCGACGTGCGTCAATTGATGCGACTGATGGACGGGAATGGGGTAGATCTGCGGGCCCGCAACCGTTTAAGACGCCGTATGTAGGTCAGACGTGGGCCAAACTATGTATGGCATATAGATGGGTACGACAAATTAAAGCCTTATGGAATAAGTATCAGTGGTTGCATAGATGGCTTCTCGAGAAAAATGATATGGCTAGAAGTATACAAAACCAACAATGACCCTCATATTATCGCAGGTTACTTCATAGATGCTGTGACAGAAAACAATGGCTGTCCGCAAAAAATCAGGTAAGATCACGGTACGGAGAATACCCACCTTGCAATAATGCAAACGTTTTTGCACACCACCAGTGGTGGACCGTCAGGGCCAGCTAAGCCTTCTCTGCTGGCCTAAACAGAATCACAAAGTTATAGCTATTTTCTAATTTAATAATTTTTCACAAATACACTACATGTATTATAATTTTTTTCCCATTAGCTTATTTTTCTCATTGCACACCTACTGTCTTCCTTTGTTGCTCTGCTTCCAGCCTGCAGCGCTGCTTCCAGCACAGCTTGTTTTAAGGAGAGCTTTTATCCAATCAGATTCAGCCCCTATGTCTCTATGTAAGGACAGAGGCCCGATGCCCTCTTGGTAGACTTTGCAGATTAAAGTATATGGGGACAATATTGTTGATTGTCATAGTCTTCAACCAATCAGGTCTTTAGTTTGACATGTTGGGTGTATTCTTTGACGTGCCACTGGCACTGAGGTAGCCTCCTAAGTACGTCTGCATTAACATGCGCCGTGATTGGTCAGTTGGCCAGCGTGACCTTTGTCAAACAGAAAACTAGCTAGCAGATGTTAGTATTTACTAAGAGTTCAGGTTGAAACATATGTAAGAGAAGTTATGACATTTTTTGCGTTTTGCTTGGTGTAGATTATTTTCTTTTTACCTAGCTGTGTTTTTTTAACACAATGGCTGAAGGAGGAGAAACGGATTTCTGGAGAAGGACATTTCCAGAAAAACTGGACATCATATCAATAGTCGGTCAACCCCACAGCTAGCAGCCCTGACCCAGCATGGAAAAGGATTTGTACGACCGGTATGTCTGGCTGACAGCGGCGGAGAAACATTGCACATTTTATGGCTAAGAATGCGTTTCATTTGCAACTGAGCTCTTGGTGTTTGGAGCTGTTTGTGTCTCTTTGTATCTTACCTGAAAATCAACCGCTCTACAGCCCCAATACCCAGCTGTACCCCCGGCCCCATATCAACCATATCCAGCAGCCCCGGTTCCCCCAGTAGTGTACTACCAACCCCCTCCACAGTACGGCGGTAGAGGCAGAGGATATGGAAGAGTCAGAGGTTACCAAGCAGGTGGATATGGCCGACCGGGAAATGGAGGAAACCCAGACAGGAAAGACGAATGCTACACTTGTGGAAGATGGGGACATTGGGCCTGAGAGTGCCCAAGACAAATGGGAGGAGGAATGCAGTTCAGAGGAGCTCCTCCACATCCCTACCCCCAAGCACCCCCACAGCACCAAAGACCAGGACCACCAAGCCAGCCAAACCATCCGCTGATGCATCCTGCACAAAACCAAATGTCCATGATGTCCCCAGGGAACTGGGACAGGACTGATCCACAGGGTCAGCACTGAAGAGTCCCAGAAGATCCAGAAGCATGTGTGGTTTACAGGGTGACCTGTAACGTGGCTGGAGTCGACATTGAAATGATGGTTGACTCTGGTGCGGCAGCCTCATGCTTACGAAACCTAAACGGGAAGACACCCCCACTCTCGATGAGAAAAAACGATGAGAACGGTTGGATATTCGGGAAAGACAGAGGTGCAGAGATTCAGAACATCATTGGAAACCACACTAGGAAGACAACAATTGCTCCATCAATTCATGTACTCTCCCAAATGCCCTGTCAACTTAATGGGAAGAGACCTCATGACCAGAGTCGGAGCTGAAATCAGATGTTCAGCTGACGGACTAAGAATCACATTTAAAGGCCAGCCACTTGCCCCATGGCTGACCCACGGAGAAAGAATTCTCTTAATGACATATCCAGAAGAACAAATTCATGTGTCGATGTCAAGGCTGTTGCCTGTGGCTTTACATTTTTATTAATTTGCACATCAATGGCATGTCAATTTGTTTTTATGAAATTGTCATGAGGACTTACACACAAAAAGGGGCGACCGTGGCTCACTAGGCTCACTAGACTTGTCTGGTAACCGGAAGGTCGATGGTTCAATCCTTGACTGGGACGTGTCCTGTGTTGAAGTGTCCCTGAGCAAGACACTGAATCCCTAACGCAGTGGCGGCTGGTCAATAGAGGGCCATGGGGTTTGGCCCCACCTTGAGCCACACTAAAAACAAATAAATTATAATAATAATAAATTATACAAATTTTCAATATTTGTGTGTTTGAACTATGGAATGTACCCAGTAATATGTGTAAAATATGATATCTGCGCAAAATATATGCTTTTCCTGCTCGTCCTCTCCGCCTGTGTGCTCGTCTGCTCGTCCTCTCCGCCTGTGTGCACGACACGTCTCAGAACGCGCAGCGAGGGGGGCAAAATCATTTTGGCCCAAAAGAGGCGGGTCTATAAAGCAGTTTAGCCAATTGCTGATTCAAGATATAAATGAGTGACATACAATTTAGCCAATCAGCGCCCTCAAATAGATTCAGTGTGGGGCCAAAAAGATTTTGCCCCCCTAGCTGCGCGTTCTCGTCAGGAGAAGTCTCTACAGGCGAGCCCCAGCGCGAGCACTCCTCCAAGACCCGTTTGAGAGGAGAACTTTGGCGGAGATTCTGCAGCCAAAGAGCTGATATCAGATCAGCCTGACCTCAATGACAGCAGACTAGCGGGAAAGGGAAGCAATACATGCGAAGCTTCACTACTAGCTGTACACCAGACAGGTTTGGCTAGCTGGATGACGTCATGCTAATAATTTATTTAAAAGAATAAATGCTAAAAGAAAACTAAATAAAATGTCGCAAATTTGTACCTCTGTTGGTATGAACAGTCTTGATGCAAATTATTTGCAGGTGAGTATTTATCATTTTTGTGTCGTTTATTTCTCCTTGCATGGAGAGAGTACAAAGCAAGTCGTGGCTTGCTGCCACCTGCCCCTTATTCCACTAATCAGCTCCATGACACCGTACACTTTGATTTACCTCAATTACATTTTTCTTTATTTGATGAGTTATGTTCAGATAAGGTTGGGACATTGTGGTGCACCGTGATGGACAGATTCATACAGACCAGAGGCATAGGTGCTGAGAAGTCCTGGCTAAGAGGATAAGAACAGTTGTTAAGGTGAATGTTGAAATCACCACCGATCAAATGAGATTGGAGTTAGTCATTACTGTAGGGATTGATGATTTTCATGATAAAAAAATAATAAAATACAATCAGCTGTTGCATGGAGAGGATGAATGTTCTGCATTTGTTGCTGCTGTGCTTGTGTACTGTTGACAGTACGTGATGTTGGAGGGATTACAAACAAACCCACCAAATCAAATGGGAGCCCTAATCCCAGATAATCCTATAGAAACCCCTGCCTTCCCCACAGCCAGTCAGTCATCTGGCTAGCTAGCTCCATCAGCCTGCAACTCTGATACAGTCCTACAGTCAGTCAACCAACCAGCTGCACCGGCGGTCACTTTGTCCCGTGAATACGCTACGAAGCTACAAACAGTCGTTCACAACTATGAGTTCTGATTTAAGAAAAGATCAATGATCATGTCAGTTTGTGTTATTATTTTGAAGGCCCACTTATGGATGGGCTTTTCAAATAAGCTATAGATGTGATATATGTGATGATGTTTCATGCTATACACTTGTCCTATAAACAAATCGACTTTAAATACAAAATGATTAAGTGAAAGAACAGACTCATGATATACACAATAATAGTTTTTTGTTATTTTTTGGGTTTGAGTGTGTTCCCCACCCACACATACATTCATTATATGATCACAGAAGAATGCAAGCAGACCAAACCACTTGGTTCAATGTACTATTCGGTCAACCTGCGTCAACAGCAACGTCCTTCATCCCATTTGCAAAATGTACTTATTCCAGTTATGTTTTTGAGTGTAAAGAACAATTACCCTGGGAAAAAGAACATCAAGATAACTTCCAATATGCGTCGGCTTATGATTTTTAAGTGTGTGCTGCTGTTTGTTTCACAGCGTATCACACGGCAGAAGGATACCCAAAAAAGAATGCTCCCAAAAAAGAATGCTCCAGATGTTATTGCAACAACAGCTCAGAGCGAGGTAACACATCTTTTGAAAAGCATTTGAGCTTGCTATTTGTGAAAGTAAATCCCTGTGAATGACATATTGGTGCATGTTGTTATCATTTTCTATTATATCATAACAAAATGATTTCTTATGCAGTGTACAAACTACCAACATAGTCTACTATACTAGCAACAGCACCACCCAACCTTTTTTCATATCCGGCTTTTCGCACTACTTTTACGCTACTGTTACTTTAAAGGTGCAACATGTAATGACTGGTCACATGCTCCAAACAAATACCTTCAGTAGACTATACAAAATTCGACCAAAACTGAAAGCCTTTCAAAACACCACTGTTGTCTCATAGGCGTCGGCCTATAGTTGACATTAGACATCTCAGTGCTTACTGTGACACTATCTGGGGACAGTATGGTCCATAGGTTTTGAAAGTTTCTTCACTGGAATAAATCCAATGTTGCAGAAACAGAAAAACAACCCCAGTTTTGTTTTGTCCTCCATTCCACCAGGAGACTACTCTGCTGGGAGAAGAGTGTGTGGCGACTCCAGGGGACGGACCGTCAGGTAGCAGATATGTAGCTAACCGGTGGGGCGTCAGGGTGTCATGCAGGATCAGACCCCCGGCACCGGGGTTTGTGCTCGCTGAATTTTAGTTGCTAGCCACTGATTTAAGGTTGGTCTCCCAGAGCTGCCTCCCCGCCATCATCATCCTAATTGGCCTTTTGGTGGAGGGGAGTATGAAACAGAAAATATGGGTTGTTTTCTCGTTTCTGCCACTTTTGGATTTAATCCAATAAAAAACTAAACTGATAAAATTCAATGTGACTGGCCGTCTTTGTCCTCTCATGTTGGACCGAGGACAGACTGGATGCTTCAGTGACTCACTATCGCCTCTACAGGTACAAGTGGTATTACAAGACGCCAGGGCTAGCTGGTTAGCATGCTCATTTCAGTAGATGTCTCTGCAACACAATACACAGACGTCTCTGACATGATGTCAACACTGTAGCCTCTTGACATTCTGTTAATAATGCTAGTTTATTTAATGAATTTTGTAAACAAAAATTCTGACCTGATTTTACACATTGCACCTTTTAGACTCAATTATCTATATGTAGACAACTAGACAACAGCTTAATTTACAAGGACCATATTTGTATACCTGCTTGTTGTTTGTATTGTACATAGCATTCATTCTCCTGTACTGGTTCTGTCCATACTGTACATATTGTAGTGATATTAATGGCACAGCTGCATTCACTCTGTTCAATTTGCATATCGGTTCATTTTTCATTTAGGTCCCTTCTTACATGACTCCCCTGTTGATTTTTTGTGCATTTACTCATCTTTATGTGTCGGTTATCTACTGCACCTTGTAACATTTTATAGTAAGATGCTTTCATTTGCATTTTTTTTGTATTTTCTTTTTATTATATGCACTAATAGGCCATCACTCATTTTTCGTTTCCACATTTATGTTTCAAATAAAAACGTAAATTTGAATAGCTTGTATGCATGATTATCATACAATTGAAGCCAAATGTGTGTTGTAGTCTTTCAATCACACAATATAGATAGATAGATACTTTATTCATCCCCAGGGGGATATTTGTTTTTACAATACAGCAGTGGTCGTTGCAGACACACCTGGAAGAGATCTGCATTGACTGTACCTTTCCAGTTAAGTAGTTAGTTTGGTACTAGGGTACTACATTTGTGTTTAACAAATTATAGCTTTTCTTCACTTTTTTATGTATTTGTCTGTTTTTCACTTTGAACATTGAGAGTCCATTTGGGAAATAACATGTCATTCCTGGGATTCACTACTATGAACTGTGTTCATTTGTTTCTTACAAATCCATGACCAAATCCATTCACAGCTTCATATTTAGGGCAGCTCGTGAAGGCAGCAGCATCCCTGATGCCTGCAGATTCACATCAAAAGGTTTATTTTTTTCTTTTGCTCCTGGCTACTGATTGGCTGAGCCGGCTGGGAAGAGGGCGGGGCTTGCATCTGAGTTCTGGCACCAGTCTGCTCTGCAAGCAGCGAAAGGTGGAGAGATTTTCACCTTCACGCGCGCCGACTGTCACACACACAGATACGAACGCGCTCTGTGACAAAAACGGGACACATCGAAACGGTGAGTAAAGTGGCTTATTTTAACATTTAAATGGGATTTATGACGTGTCATTGCTCGGTTTTCCTCGTTTAGCCTACTGTGTCCTCGCGCTGCGCCATCCTCTCGCGCGTTACTGAGTCAACGATGAAATTCATGTCATATTCACCGCGTTATATAGGTCTCGCGCTGCTGCGGCATGGATATGGGCCTATATTTAGCTTATTTTTATTGCGGACGGGACAATTTGACGTTGTGGTGTAAGGTGTTTCCCGTCGAAACGGTGGAGGATAGTGGGCGTGTGAGGGGGGACCTCTGTCTCTCACACGGAGCTCCGTGGGTTCGGGTCTCTTTGTTATGGTGGTGCCGCAGTCGGGATGTTACACCCCTCCTGCTGAAAAACCACCAGGCTATAGTAATCCAAAGATGCTCCTGTGATATCCCTACGCGAGCTCATCGTACCCCCCAGGTTTCATTAATGAGTGCAGAGCAGCCTCATTGCTTCTAATGCTAATTTAGACTTTGCCTCTTTAACCTTAATAGTCCTATATGGGACTACAGTCCCTTATAGACGATGCTTTCTTCTGCTATTTGTGCTCTATAACATCTACTACAGGAGGTTCGTTTTCTCACAGGCAGCAGGTGCAGCTCCAGAGCAGTCAGGGCCTTCTTGTTTTTTAAAGGCCTTTTTTTCTCCTGATGTTACACAGCCTTGCACCAGTTTATGGAAGAGTCTGTGATGTTCTACAGGGAGTAAGCCTGCCATTATACAATAATACCGCCCCCTCCCCCCCAAACACACACACACTGCATCCTCTGTCTCAGTGTGGATTCGTATGCATTGTTCTATCAATGCTCATGTCTTTCTCTCTCCGGCTGCTTCTGATTTTGCTCTTTTTAGTCGGTTTCACTTGTGAAATTCAGTGCGCGGTTGAGGATGACGAATGCACCGTAAACTCATTAATAGATGGGATGCCACATGCACGGACGCGCCGCGGTTCTGCTGTTGGTGTGGGGACATCTTAATTCTCCCCTCACAGTAGAAGTGGCGCTAGAGTTTGAGTAGACATCGCAGAGTCTGTTCTGTGGCTGCTTGTTGCAAGACTCTATGAATAGGGATGCACCGATACCGATATCGGGGCCGATACTGACTCATTATGTTGAGGCATTAGAAAGCACTTGAATTGTTATTCCTGTTAATCTTGTTTTTACCAATTACAATTTACAATATACAATTTATTATATTTCATATTGACTAAGCATTTGTTATTTTGTCTTTATCTGTTACATTTTGTTTTACAAAGTTAGCAAAGCAGTGTTTAAGTCACCCTGATGCCGCCTTACACATACCCCAGTCACTTCCACACAGTGAGGCATACATCTTATTAGTCAAACACTGGTATCAGCCGATACCCAAAGCCCAGGGATCGGTATCAAGACTGAAAAAGTCAGATTGGTACATCTCTATTTACTAGTGGTGTCACGGATCACGGATCGATCCGTGATCCGTTCGGATCAGCCCTCACGGTTCGGATCACTTGTGAACCGCGGATCAATCGAGTATTTTTTTTCTTCTTTTTTTTTTTACAGCGTAATCATCATAGTGTGTAATAAAGTTCTGCTGTTGCTGTTCCTTTTCAAGTAACAAGTCCCCGAATATCAATGCAGAGGGTC
This sequence comes from Lycodopsis pacificus, assembly GCA_028022725.1. NCBI lineage: Eukaryota > Metazoa > Chordata > Actinopteri > Perciformes > Zoarcidae > Lycodopsis > Lycodopsis pacificus. The sequence goes on from CM051700.1 coordinate 4,000,723, forward strand.
AGTGAACAGATATACAGCAGTAGTGTGTTCACGTGAACGGAGCAGCTTAGAAGCATTTAACGGTGAAGTCATGGCGAGCGGAGGAACGTCAGAAGCCGCGGCGTCATTTAAGTCGCAAGTTTGGGAGCATTTTGTCTTCCCTGTAACGTATAATGACGGATGAGGGTGGTGGACGAAACCGTTACAGTATGTAGGCGTTATTTAAAGAGAAAGACACACGACAACGGCAAAGCATCGGCATGTCCACACTTATGAAGAGCCACCATCCCGTCTCTCAGCGACGGGGACACTCCGGTGTAGAAAACAAAGGATTTCTAAATCTGGTTAAAATGCTTGAGCCACGCTACGAAGTCCACTCACGCACCCACTTCAGTGTGAAGCTGTTCCAGACCTCTATGAGAAGGAAAAGACTGTAGAGACCGCTTTCACCACGGCGGAGTGATTCTTAGTCCGGCGCTGTAGACACGCCCCCTCTGTGAGAGTCACACATACACACACCTGGTTCAGGTGCTGACAGAAGCATCAGAGTGAAGCTAGACAGGCCCAATAATATTCCAGTCACCACAGAAAGGTCGACCCTCTCCCCAGACAATGGAGATATTCTCATCTTTTTGAAAGTAATGTCACAGTAATGGTAAACATTATTGTGTATTTGAATGGCATCACCTGACAGGAAGTAAACATAGACCCAAGTTGTTGCCGAGCAGTTCAGTTCAGTGTAAACAGTGGAAGCTAGCTCACTGGCTGTTTCTTTCTTTCAGTATTGATGAAAGGACGAGGATATCAGAATTGAGTATTCTTGAATGTTTTATTTATTTATTTAATTTTGTTTCAAATTGGACATATTCAATATTTTTGTTTTCATGTAAGACTATAGGCCAAAGTTCTTTGCTTTAAGTGTTCTTGAAGTTCTTTAATTAATAAATGGAAAGCAAAGTTATATTTGTCTCCTCCCCTTTTCTTTGTTGATCCAAAAAATGATCCGAACCGTGACTCCTGAACCGTGATCCGAACCGAACCGTGAGGTTTGTGATCCGTGACACCCCTACTATTTACTAATCAAGCTGTGTGAAGTGTAAACCTAAGAAACATGGCTGCACTGTTACAAAAACAAATATTCTGGAGTGTTGTGCCTCATCTTATACAGTAATTTTATTCTGACACGTTTGATATCAGTTTGAAATTTGTGGGTCAGAGGACAATGCTTGGTGTTGATGGATCTGCTGGTGGCTCCTGTCGTGGTTGAAGAGGTCTGACAGTCGATCTTTGTGTGTCTATTTGTGTTGCCGCTGTCTCTGCTTCTGTCACCCATATGTCACACTCCATTCATTCAAAAATCCTCTTGAGTTTAAGTTATTTATTTTTCATAATCGTGACTAGACGTTTGGAAATCAAATTTACGATAACACATATTCAACCTTGTCTTCTACAGAATTAGGAAACTCTCTTCTCGGCTCTGTCAGTTATGTCCTGATGGAAACGTATTTTCTCCCAGGTTATAGGCGGTTACAGTTTGAAACAGGGGGTTAACGTTGTAATTCGATACAGAACAATAATTAACACTACAAAACTACCGAGTTAGGTTTAGGTAACAATCCTCTTTGGTAAGGTTTGGCAAAAAAACATCCTGGTTTGGCTTAAAATGACTACAAAATTGAAACAAAACAAAAACGCAAGAAAAGTACATGGTTCACATGGGACACGAACAGCAGTCTCCTGGGTGAAATATTCTTTCTATTCATTCGTAACTTCTGTTAATATATTCTTATTTTTGGGGAAATTATAGCAGGTAGTGGAACATGTTGGCTACTAATGGTAGGGTTGTCGGTTCATATCCCCAGTTGCTCCTATCGCACGTCCAAGTGTCCTTGCGCAAGAGGCTGAACTCACTATGATAGGCCCTGTTCACAGAAGACATTTTGACTTGTCACAGTAGCCAAAGCACAGCTGTGCATGATGAAATGAATGATGGCTGAATTCCATTCAGCTGCTAGTATTTCAGGTCCCTTGGTAACGTGCATGCTGGCTCACTGTCACTCTGACTGTGACTCTTTAATAATGGACGGAGCCTTCGATCAGCAGTCCCTCTCAAACACGATGTATTTTATGGGAGATATCTTTGTGACAGATAGTGATAGACAGGTGTGTCAGTAAGACACACAGCCAAGAATAAAAAAGACACACAGAGGCCGGAACAAGAAAGAGAGAGGGAGATGTATTATCAACAGAATGATGTGGTAATAAATGAACTTGGGAACAAAGAATTTCCATAACTTCATCTTCAGTGGCAGGTTCAGATATGCAGAGGGACTTACAATGCATTCATTTCCTTTATCATCAACATAGCAAGATGCAAGAGGAGACAATATTTTACAATACTATTAGAATGAGTAAGACGGAATAAAAAGAAATGCTAGTTGCATTGTGTTATCATAATGGTAACCGTGCTAGAAATGCTTCAGTATTTGCGATGACACCCAGTATTGGGTTATGCTTGTGAACAGTGGTGCAACGGATCATAAAGCTCACGGTTCGTATCGGATCACGGCTCAGACTCACGGATCGGATCACAGATCAGCACAGAAGAAAAAAGGGAGCAAATCTAATTTTTAGAGATCCCTGATCACATTTTGTTGCCGCCGATACTAATTATTGATGATCCGTGTTGTCAGATACAGATCCCTTTATTGTTTGATTATACAGCTGGTCTTCAAGGATCCAGACTATTTAATTTGCCACTGTCCGAAAAATCATTTCAACGAATCTGAAGTATGTTAAACCATCAAATAAATAACTATAGAAATACATTCTAAATGTTATGCTTTTACTTTGTGATAGTAATGTATAGTGTTTTTTTATCAGAAAAACAAACAATTCAATTGATAAGATAAGAATACAAGAAATACAATATTGTATTTCTATTGATTAAAACCAATCTTGTTTTAATGATGTATTATAAGCTGCTTAGAGTAAGCTGCTTAGAGTAAACGGCTCATAATTCATCTCTAATATCTGAAAACATCTCCTTGAAACAACTGGATTTTTTAAAGTTTCTTACAAACACTACATTTTACGAGATTACATGTGAACACATAATGATAACCTTATAATTTATCTTTGCCCACTTCTCATTTTCACTGAAGAGAGCCTGAACGCATCATAATGTAACTGAAGTGAACCTTCAATAGCGGTGCTGTTAACGTTACTAGCTCTCCTGTGGATTTAGACACGGATTGGTTGTTTACAATGTAACCTCAGAGATCAGAGACTATAAAAGCATGAATGCCGTCGTCCTGATCACAATTTGACTGAATATTGACGGCTAACGATCATCATAATCATCAGTGCAGAGCTCAGGTAGATGGGGCTGGGCAATATATCAACAGTATATTGATGTCTCAGATTTTGGATATCGCGATACGACAGAGGTGTTGTCTTTTCCTGGATATAAAGGCTGCATTACGGTAAAGTGATGTCCTATTTTGAAATTACCAGACTATTTTAGCTATTATTTGTATTTACACACTTAGTCATTATATCCACATTACTGATGATTATTTATCAAAAATCGCATTGTGTAAGTATTTTGTAACACTACAATATCATTGCAATATTGATATTGAGATATTTGATTTTCTCCATATCGCCCTTCCCTAAAGTAGACATTACTACATCTTTACATAGCAAATCGTTGTTTGCTGCTATATTAATGCTCTGAGTATTGTATAGAGAACCAGGCTGATGTTTGCCTGAGACTACAAGCAGGAAGCTGGACGGATTATCAGAGATGTTCTAATGCATAGCTGTTGTAATGATGATGCCATGATTTTCGCTTTAGAGATTGGTGGGATTACATGCAATCCTTCCCAGATTACCTGCCAAGCAGGCAGGAAGTCAGGCTAGCGGTCCAGCCAACCAGTCACCAGTGACACAGACATCAACCACTCATCCAACCGGTCAGTAGGGTTGGGTATCGTTCTGTTTTTTTCCGATACCGGTGCTAAAACGATACTTTTAAAACGATACCGGTGCCTGAACCGATACTTCTTTCTTCAAATTGAACAATATATTAACTGTTTAAAGTATACTACAAATATAAATAAATACAAAACACTTGGCTTCAAACTAGAGCTACAAACTTTTTAACTATGGACAATATGTTAACTGTTAACAGTTTAAAGTATACTTAAATAAATATAAATAAATACAAAACACACACACTCTGTACACACACACTACAGCTTCAAACTTCAGCAATTATTTTGCAGAAATATGAGCATATTTTCCTTCTCTGGCAAAATACGACACGTCTCATGACTTATTTTATTTTACCAGTTGGTGGCGGTAATGCGCCAATTCCCCGTTTGCCAACCGCCAGTACACCTCAAAGGAGAAGAAGAAGAAGAAGCTTTCGCGTGCCTGTGTTGTTGTGCTTATGAGCGACAGCGCTAAGTACCCCGTTGTAATAATACTATGAGTGAGGAGCGGAGGACCGAGTCCTGCTGCCAGGACGGAGTCATCAGAGTAGTGTCAAAAAAGTATTTCAATCGGCTCAGGTACCGAAAGGAGGCACCGAAATCTGCGTTACGTTTCGGTCCGGTAGGTACCGGACGTATAGGAACCGGTTCCATACTGGCACCGTTTTTCGGTACCCAACCCTACCGGTCAGTCACGGTAGAATTCATTTTACAACATTATAATCAGCTACTTTTACAGGAAATGTGTCGGCTCTCCAGTCAGTTAGTAAATCAACAAGACAGTGAGATGACCAGGGTGGTGGCACGTAATGCGACCAGGTAGGAGGGGTGGATGGACGGATCAAACAAGACTTCACTCGGTGTTCATGTCCCATGTAAAACCAAAAAGTCAACGCTGATCTATTTGAAATTACGCAGAATGCAGAAGTTATTTGAACCCGAAACGTGATCTTTTCTTTCCTAAACCTAACCAAGGAGCTCTGTTGCCTGAACATTAATTGTTGGTCCCAGCACGTGAATTGTTTCTGTGGTGGCAGCATGTAATTTTAACACATTACACCCCCAGAGGAAAATGCCATTTCATGTATAGATCCGGCCTTTCCAAGCCGACCCTAGAGCCGGTCACAGGAAATGTGCCCGGCGAGCGCCGGAGAGCAACCATCACTGACCCGCTGAGCGGGGGGAAATGCACCACTGTAAAAGAAAGAGGTTGCAAGAGAAAGACACTCTGACTTCTGTGTCACTGGGATTTTAATAACTTTGTATGGTGATAGTATGTCAGATGTTGTGCTTTCAGTTTATTCTACTGCCCTCAAGTGGCTAAAAAAATCATTTAATGCAGCTTTAAAGCATCAATCTTAAAATGAATTAGCCATATGTGTATGCATTCTTGGTATCTTATACAGCAGATGTTTATAAAGTGTTACTCAGACATGGAGTTCAATGTCTTTTAGCTCAAACAGCCCTTTATTGGACTACTACTGGGCCCGTTATCTTTTCTACTACCAATAGAATAGATATTATCTCTAGACCTAGATGCTTTGGAAATGAGAATGTGGGACAACACTAGAGTCAGTGCCAAGATAACAGTCTGCTGATGAAGACACAACTTTTCATTGATGCAATATTGTCATTTTCCTTTGAGTCTATGAACATTGTGATGCTGGCCTCACGCTGTGCTAACGAGAATATGGGTGCAGTGTGTTGCAAGGCGTTCGGTACACTTAATGTGGGGTAGTAGTTTGTATTCATTATTGATGACCTTGAAGGATTATGTAAGCTATGAGCTATCTGTTAGAAGCCATTTTTATTGCCACAGTGGGATTCACGGGAGTAAATCCTTCCGAACGTTTACTGTGTCTGATAGAGTTAATCATCACTGGAGGACAAATTAAAGCAGCATTAGAACACTGTGAAGTCCTGAAGTCTACTCCATGGTCCTAGACGTTCTGTCTGTAGTGTTCTCCCTCAATGCGTTTGTAGACGGCGCTCTTGTTGAATGGCGACTTCTTTTTTTTACAGAGAGCTGAACTCAAACACGCTCCTGGTTCAGTTGTTGTGGTTGCCATGGTGATCTTGCCTGGGTAAAAAAAAGAATCACAGAGTTCACTCACTACCACACTGATCATTCTGGAGACAGGGCGTAGCATTACCAGGAACCTGTGCACTGACTCAATCCAAACAACAAAGCTGTATCTGGGACAGCCGGGCTCCAGGTTTGGGCTTTAAATAGACACAGCACGCTGAAGTACACTTGGGACCGTTGATGTTTACTTACTCTCTGTAAGTAAGCAGCAGTTGGTGTGGCCCTTAGTTTGATAAAAATAGGTTAGAAAATGGTTCTGAATATGTTTTTTTATGTTTGCCTTGCCAAGTTTATATATTTTTCTTTGTGTGAAGAATCAACTAAAAGATAGTCTTATAATCAAGGAGAGACTTGTATACAGTACCAAATCTATGACATGACATCCTGGCTAACAGAAGCTCTATTAGGGATTGGAATCGTGATTTGGTTCCTTTTGAGACCTGGTTCCTTTAATCGATGCTCTCCAAATGTTGTGCAGATAAAATGACGGGACGGCCCAAAAATGTAAATAATAAGTGGATGTAGTCACTGTGACGTCACCCATTGTTTTGTGGACTGACGTTTTGAAGCCTCGAGTTTGGCATTTTAGCCGTCCCCATCTTGGTTTTTGACAAGAGGGTGGAGCTAAGTACAACCAAATGCTGTGCAAGACATTTTGAGGCGACCACAATGTTACAATTATCTTTTTTATGAACGAAAACAAGGACAACTCCCAGACGGGACAACACTGTGGTTTTGACCTGTCAACCACAAGGTAGACCCGCCCTAAAGCATACTCTGCTTTATGGTCTATTTAACTCTAAATGGACCATAATTTACTAAATGAACATCATGCTGTATTGAAGAAGACTTGAAACTATGGAGTGAGACCATAAACTCATGTCATAAAGTGAGAAGTAGAGTCATTTTCTCATAGACTTCTATACAATCTGACTTCTTTTTGCAACCAGAGGAGTCGCCCCCTGATAGCCATTAGACAGATTGCAAGTTAAGGCACTTCCCTCATTGGCTTCACTTTTAGAACTGGAGGTTGCTGCCAGAGAGCAGGCATGGCAGAGAGAAAATTAACACGTATACACCATAGGGGGCGATCATCTGTCAAGCTGGTAACACTTAACCCACTGAGGTCTTATGCTGCGGTCACACCGGTCGCGTTGATTTTTTGACGCACTGCAAAATCGCGTCCAACGCGCCGCCGGTCGTGTTCAGACCAAATGCCGCAAAATCTCGTAGCGCCGGAGAGGGGGCGTGGTTTATAGACCTGGATCCGTTCAACTGTCCGCCATTAACCATGGAAAGAATAACCTATATTCCTACGTGTTGTGGAAGTCACAGATATCCCGGGAAACTAAACGCCGTCATGTCTGGTTCACAATATTGTTCAGAGGAGCTCCGTGGATTGTATCGAGCTGTATTCACTGTGTCTAGCAAGCCGCTGGTCGCTGTTTACACAGACGGCTACAGGATTTATTTGTCCTCCATTGTTGTTTGTGATTCAGCACCGGCAGGAGGTTCGGCACTGATGACGGGGGCAGCAACTCAACGCTGATAGGCTATCGCGCCACAGCGTCACGCGATTATGTCGCAGAAGTTGAAAAATTTCAATTCGCGCGTTGGCGATTTTGCGGCGTCCACCGCGTCCACCGCACTGCTATAACTCGTCCAACGCGCCGCGCAATCGCAAAATCGCGGCGGGCCAGTTTCATCGCGTCTGTGCATAGACTTTGTATGTAATCTCGACGCGCGTCAAAAAAAAAAACGCGACCGGTGTGACCGCAGAATTAGGTTTGTGGGAACTGGTGTTTGTTGAAGGCCACTAAACCAGAAATATATAAGAAACATTTAATGAAGGAAAGAACAATAGTAAAAAAAAGAAAGTGCTGTTTTTAAATGTGCGATCACTGTCTAAAGGGATGTCTATCTTTGAGGCACATGCTGACATAGATATTTGGCAGATATAAAAATTTGATAACGATACACATAACATACCAAGCAACGCACAACTTACTAACAAGTTTGATACAAAGCCCTTTTCAAAAATAACAACCTGATCAAGATGCATACTGAGCAGGACATTTAGCAATGTAAAACTCTAATTGTGAGCACTCTCTGTTGGACAAACTATGCGAGACCATTGACACAGTAAATTAACTTTTTTCTGTGCTGCAATTTCTAGTTACTCATCGGCCGTCCTGTACAGGATACAGCGATATCTGCAGTTTGCAAATGTTAATGTGACTTTGAATGAGGTTTTCTTCTGGAACAGAGGGTTCTGGTTTCACTTCGGCTTTCTATAAACCCTGTATGACTGGAAGGAGTGAAGTAAATAGTAGCATTCATTATTGATATGTTTGTTCTGTTTGGAAGCAATTACACCAATAAATACCAAACAAAGAGTGCAGTACCATCTTTAAAGGTAGCCCTAACTGTAAGCTAGAGATGCAGTGAGCCGATCAAACAGAGAGTTCAGGGGAAACGGCAAAGGTCGTTCTCTCCTGCTGAGGGAACGGGCGGAGAATCCGATCAGACCTGACATCATATGGTAGAGTGAAGCCGTCCTCCACCCAGCTTCCATCAGCGCGTGTTTGTGATATGAAACAAGCGATAGCAGTCGCTGGGATTCAGATCAGACCTGGCGGCAGAGTGAGGGGATGATAAGTACAAAATGTCCCCCGTCCATCGGCTGTCTGTACTGCATTAAAACATGGACGCTGTGCACAGGACAGCAGCAAGGGTTCATCTCTTAAGCTTTGGGTCCAGAGTAGAAGTCACAGTTTATCTTGTTACTATAATTTTGTGTTTGAAAGATTTGTTTTGGGACATTTTACACCTTTTGTTTGACAGGGACCGTGGAGTGAGACAGGGAGAAATGGTTGCTATTCCTGTGTACATTTTGGTGTACTATTTTCTGTTAGGACAATGTGGATTAACCATGTTTTATCAAACTTCGGTCGGTGTGCACACTTTCAGTTAAAATGTGCTGTGAATAGTTTACTGAACTACAGCTAGCTACCACAATCTGAACAGTGAAATGTTCAAAGTTTGTATGTACTGAGAAGAGTGGTTTCAGATATCGCTGTCGTAAGTCTGTACCAGTGGTCTCCAATTAACATTCAAAGAGGTCCAATTAGAGAAAAATGTCCTCAAGCGACTAGGGGTGGGGGATCGATCGATTCTTAGATGCATTGTGGTTCTCTCTTGAATGATTATGACTCGATGCAGAAAACTCAAAAATCAGAAATTTCAAACTCAATTCTCAACGTTATGATTGTAATAATTCTGTGACACTGGGCTGTCTGTTTCTTACTGCTGCCCCTGAACACAACAGATGTGTGTCTTGTTTACTTTCTAAGCCAGGCTAAATACTAGCTAATACTAATATGGATACAATCTGACTGGTGCCCCCTGGCTTAAAAGCTAATGTATTGAAAGCAGTTTGCTTGTTCTTCTTCTTCCTCCCGACTCAGAAAGGGCGAAGTGAATCCCGAAGTAGATTGCAACTTTCATTATTTGGGCCCCTACTCAGTCATTGAGAACCAGAACTTTGGCGCTCTGTTGGACACTTTCTACCGAGATACAACATTCAACAACATATGGACACAGCGATAACAAAAATAAAGCTAAAGTCATGGCTAAAGCTAAAGTCATGGCTACAGGATCTTGTGTCACCGTGCACTTTATAACTATGTAGTTTTAGCACATGTTCCAGAGAAAGCGTTGTTCTTGTATGAGAGCTGGTACAGAATGCTCATTGTCCATAACAGGAGGTGTTCGAGCCAAATATGGCATTATAAATACCACTGTATTTCTGTGTTTGTACATTGGGTGGCGCTGTATTTCTGTCCTGGGCTCGGGTATATAGGTTCTGAAATTGCCGGGTTCGTCAGGTGTTTGACTCCGGAAGGGCAAATGGTTTTGACCAAATTACGCTACGCATTTACTGTGGTGTGGGAAAGAGTGTCTGTACATCATTGTTTCCACAACGAAAATAAACAAGCTACAGATCATAAAGCAAGGGTCTCTGTGATGTGTCAAGTGCACCACACCTCGCAGATCGTTTAGCATAGCCGACAGTGAGCGCGTCAACCAGGCAACTCCGGAGGGAGCAGCATCTCAGGAGCTTACAGCCACACGACTGGGCTTCTTCAACATTTGTCAAAACCCTGCTCGCCAATGTTGGAACTTTGTGTGGAAAACATCGGCACGTTGGATACGTAACGGAGGACGGAGCTACGGGGATAATGCTAACGCGGCCGTGGAGGAATCCAGCACGACGAGGGCTGCTCGGAGCTGTTCGGGTCTCTGGCAAGGGTTGGAGGACGGAGCTACGGGGCTAATGCTAACGCGACCGTGAAGCATCGGACCACCGGATCATCGCCCGGTGCCCAACGCACAGAGAGGTATGCGTAGCGCTACTCTGTATGGCCATTTACATTGTGTGCACACATAACTGGGCATAAACCCAACGCATTGATTGCCGAAGCGTGCGGACAAGAACAATAGACTTTGCATTGGACATTTTGACTATTCATCATGGAGAGCCGCGACGCAGCGTTGAACGAAACTACCGGGACGGGTGTGCTAACTGAGGGTAAACCCAGCACTATGTCTGGTAGTGTTGAAACTCAAAAACGTGTAGTTAAACTCACTGCCAAGGCGCTTACTAACAAATTAGAAATGTTGCAAAATTATAGAAAAGTTAAACTAAATAAATCAGCCACCATAAGAAAATCAATACAATATTTATTGTCTGGGGATGATAGAACACAGGTATCAAATGTTCTTGGAGGATTGATTGAGGTGTGTGGTGAAGCAAAATGCATGCATGAATCTCTGTTGGGTTTACTACCGTGGGATGAGAGGGAAAAACATGAAACATGGTTTAAAGCAAAAATGCTGTCTAATGATGAATGTATTGCTGCTACAAAACTGTGGGTTTCATCCAATGAAGGTACTGTGTATGGAAATGTTAATGTTGAGGACGGCATTAATCCAAATGACAGTGTTTCTAATTCTGGTAGTAAACATTCAAGTCAGAGGAGTAATAAAAGTGGTAACTTCAGTACCACGTCCTCTGCACGGCTAAAGGTGGAGGCAAGTAGAGCCGCACTCATCGCCCGCACGTCAACTCTAAAAGAAAGGCATGCTTTGGAGGAGCAGGAGCAACAGCTGAGGAGGAAAAGAGAGCAGCTTGATGTGGAAGCCGAACTAGCTGCTTTCAATGCTATGTTGGCAGTATATCAGGCCTCTGATCTGAAAAGTTGTTCTCAAGGACCCTCGGATGGCATGGCTTCCTATTTCAAACAGGAAAGAAGGAAAAAGGAATCTGTCAACTGCCTAAACCCTATGGCAAAGGAATACAAACCGGAGGGAAAATCAAAGACACAAAACGACTTGACAGATTGGCAGTTACCACCTGATAAACCACGATCAACGGTTGTGCGACCAAAGGAAATTGAGCAATGGGTTAAAGCTGTTTCGCAACATCAACGCAGCCCCAATGAACAACAGCAGGATAAGAATATACTGGGAACGCATCAGGTCCAGCACCAATTGACGACGGCTCAGTCAGAGGAAGAAAGGCATTCTACAAACCACCATCAAATCACTCCAAACCCGCCTGGAGACATACTTGCCATCATGTATAGGCAAAATGACATAACAGCAGCTCTGGTGCACCAGCAGCGTTCATCATCTCTGCCACCACGACAAATTCCCACATTTGAAGGGGACCCTCTCCAGTACAGAGCCTTCATCAAAGCCTTTGAACAAGGAGTAGAGGAAAAGGCAGGAAGAGCAGATTGTTTATACTATTTGGAACAATTTACAGGAGGACAGCCAAGAGAACTGGTGCGCAGCTGCCAGCATATGGCTCCGGAGCGTGGCTATGCAGTGGCTAAGGGACTTCTCCAGGAACACTTTGGAAATCAGTATAAAATTGCAGCTGCATACATGGAAAGGGCTTTGGCATGGCAAACAATAAAATCTGAGGATGGCAAAGCGCTTCAAGCTTATGCTTTATTCTTGCATGGCGGCTGCAACGTCATGGAGGAGCTCCAGTACATGCAGGAACTGGATATGCCCGTACACATGAGAGCCATTATATCAAAGTTACCATTCAAAATGATGGAGCAATGGAGGACCATAGCGCATAGCATTATAGAGACAACTGACCACAGAGCTCACTTCATGGATCTGGTCACATTCATTGAGCGTCGTGTCAAAATTCTTTCTGACCCTCTGTTTGGTGACATACAGGACCCATCAACCGGTGTTACTGGGGCAAGGACTTACGACAGGTTTAAATCCCAGCCCAACAACAGAGTGAGGGGAAATATTGTTGACACCACTGTAACCTCTATGGGCTGGCCGGAGGAAGCCAGGGAACAAACATCGGATACAGGGAAGGCCGAAAAGTCTGGATGCCTCTGCTGTGCCCATAATCACTCATTGGAGGAGTGCGAACAGTTCAAAGGAAGGAAGCACAAGGAAAGAATTGACTTTCTGAAGGAACAGGGAGCTTGCTTTGCGTGCTTGTGTGTTCGTCACATGAGCCGGGACTGCGAAAAGCCCTTGTCTTGCGAAGTTTGTGGTAAAAATCATCCCACCGTGCTTCATATCAAAAGGCAAATAACAGCTTTGGAACAGTTAAAGGAACCAGCTACGGACCAGCCAACTTCACTAAAGACATGTGGACATACAGGGGCCGGTAAGGACCGTTGTGTTCTATCAATTCTCCCTGTAAAGGTGAAATCTGCGAAAGGAAATCACATTATCAAAGTGTATGCCTTCCTGTATCCTGGTAGTTCAGCCACGTTCTGCTCAGAACATCTCATGCAGAAGCTGAATATTACAGGCAAAAGAACCAACTTCTTGCTACAGACAATGGGGCAGGAAGCGGTTGTTCCAGCGTACACCTTGAGTGGTTTGGAGATATCTGGTTTGGACAGTGATGATTTTTATACTTTACCAGAGGTTTTAACCCAGAGGAACATGCCAGTTACTGCTGATAACATGGTGACACCGGAAGAACTCACTAACTGGCCGTATTTGTCAAAAGTACACATCCCAAGCATAAAGGCAAGCGTGGACCTTTTGATTGGAACTGATGCTCCCAAGATGTTGGAACCTTGGGAGGTCATCAACAGCCATGGAAATGGCCCGTATGCCATCAGGACAGTGCTAGGATGGGTTGTTAGTGGTCCGCTGAATGGAAACAGTGGGGCTTTAGGGCCAGAGATTTCCTCTGCTACGGTGAATAGGATAACTGTTTGCAAACTGGAAAAAATGCTGACCAATCAGTACAATCACGAATTCAATGAAAAGGCTGAGGAAAAGGAAATGTCCAGAGAAGACCTCAAGTTTCTGGAAACTATGGAGCGCTCATCAGTACTTCAGGATGGGAAATATTGTTTGAAGTTGCCCTTCAGGAATCCAGAGGTCTATCTGCCCAATAACTTTGCCGTGGCTAAACAAAGGATTCAGGGTTTGAGAAAAAGATTTCTTAACAATAAGTATGTACACCAGGAGTATGCAGGGTACATGAATACGCTCATCAGTAAGGCCTATGCAGAGCAAGTACCTCTGCAAGAACTGCATTGCGGGAAAGGGAAGGTGTGGTACATTCCCCATCATGGCGTCCACCATCCAAGGAAGGGATCCCTCCGAGTGGTGTTCGACTGTGGAGCCACGTTCCAAGGAGCATCATTGAATAGCGACCTCTTGCAGGGTCCTAACCTCACAAGCTCACTCCTGGGCGTTCTTACTCGTTTCAGACGGGAACCTGTGGCATTCATGGGTGACATTCAAGCCATGTTCCACCAGGTCAAGGTGGCTGAAGAGGACAGAGATTTTCTTCGGTTTCTCTGGTGGCCAGATGGAGATGTCACTAAGGACCTGGTTGAATATAGAATGACTGTACACCTCTTTGGGGCTGTGTCATCACCTAGTTGTGCAAGCTATGCATTGAGGAAAACTGCTGAGGATAACCAGTCTGAGTTTGCGACTGAAGTATCACAATCCGTCAAGCAGAATTTCTACGTGGATGACTGTTTGAAGAGCTCAGCTACTGAAGGAGAAGCTATCCAGATGATAGGAGATCTCATCGCTCTGTGTCGAAAGGGGGGCTTTTGACTTGGAAAAATGGATCAGTAGTAGTCGTGTTGTTTTACAAGCCATTGCAGAGGATCAAAGGGCCAAGGACTTAAGGGAGTTTGATTTGGACCGAGACAAACTTCCAGTGGAAAGAGCTCTGGGTCTGCAGTGGTGTGTGGAATCTGACTCTTTCAGATTCAAGATGGAGTTAAAACAACAGTCTCACACCAGGCGTGGCATGCTGTCAGTTACCAGTTCAGTGTATGATCCTCTGGGGTTCCTGGCACCAGTCACTTTACGGGCCAAAATTATGCAGCAAGAACTCTGTAGGAGAGGATGTGGCTGGGATGATGCTTTACCACAAGACATCTTACACCCATGGGAAAAGTGGTTGGAGGATTTGGATCTGCTGGCTGCATTCAACATGGATAGGTGCATTAAGTCAGTGGATTTTGGAGAGGTCAGACATGCCCAACTACATCACTTTGCTGATGCCAGCAAAGATGGGTACGGAACTGTAACATACATCCGGATATTAAATCAGGAAAACCGCATCCAGGTCACCTTTTTGCTCGGTAAAGCCAGAGTGACACCTCTGAAGGCTATAACTATTCCTCGACTCGAGTTGTCAGCAGCCGTCCTTGCTGTCAGAGTGGACTTGATGTTAAAGGCAGAGTTGAATTTCCAGTTGGAGGATTCGGTGTTTTGGACTGACAGCACTGCAGTGTTGAAATACCTTAACAATGAGGACAGGCGCTTTCACACGTTTGTGGCCAACAGAATCTCGACCATCAGAGAAACGTCTGAGCCCTCACAGTGGAGACATGTCAGTTCCAAGGACAACCCAGCTGACGATGCGTCGTGGGGAATGAAGGTCTCAGACTTTCTGAGGAATAGCAGGTGGCTTGAAGGTCCTGCATTTCTTTGGAAGCAGGAGGAAGCCTAAAATTATGTTGGAATTGTCCGTGAACTCCGATGACCAAGAGGTGAGAAAGGAGGCCACAGCAAATGTCATCAGTGTATTTGGCACGTCTAGTCCTACTGATCAACTCATTGAATACTTTTCGGACTGGAGGAGGCTCAAGAAAGCAGTTGCCTGGTTTCTCAGGTTAAAAGCCATATTATTGGCACAGAGTCGCTCGAAAAAGCAGTTTGAAGCATCTGTGGCTAATCATCCAGAGAACACCAGTCAGAATAGGTCGATGCAGGCTAAACGACAAAGTGTCATAAAGAAACCAAAGATCTGTATCTTGACAGTGGATGATCTAATGGGAGCCGAGATTGCCATCATTGGCTACTGTCAGCGAGAGAGGTTTAGTGAGGAGATGTCTGCCCTGTCATCCAGGAAAGCAAACGTGAGCAGACTGAGTTCCGTGTATAAATTGGATCCAATTTTGGAGGATGGACTCTTGAGAGTTGGAGGGAGGTTGAGCAGAGGAGCAATGCCTGAAGAAGCCAAACATCCACTAATCCTTTGCAAGGACCAACATGTATCCATGCTCATTCTCAAGGATGTACACCAGAATCTGGGCCATGGTGGACGGGCTCATACGCTGTCTGCGGTGAGGAAGAGGTTTTGGATCACCAAGGCCAATTCCGCTGTCAGAAAGGTCATTGCTGAATGCAGCTTTTGTAAACGCTACAATGGAAGAGCAGTGGAACAAAAGATGGCAGATCTTCCTACAGTGAGAATTCTTCCCGATCTACCACCATTCACCAACACAGGGGTAGATTACTTTGGACCAATTGAAGTAAAGAGGGGACGGTCAACCTGTAAGCGATATGGTGTTCTATTTACCTGTATGGCGAGCAGGGCCATTCATTTGGAGGTAGCCGTTTCACTGGAAACAGACGCATGCATCAATGCTTTACGGCGTTTTATCAGCAGGAGAGGACAAGTGGTGAGCTTGAGGTCAGACAATGGTACCAACTTCATTGGGGCAGAAAGAGCGCTAAAGGAGTCACTCACTGCTTTGAATCATGATCAGATTCAGGGAGTCCTGGCACAAGTTGGAATTCGTTGGAGTTTTAATCCACCAGCAGGTTCACGCCATGGTGGGGTGTGGGAACGGTTGATCCGCCTGGTTAGTAGGGTTCTCAGCTCCGTTGTACATCAGCAGAGCTTGGATGATGATGGGCTTCATACAGTGTTCTGTGAAGCGGAGGCTGTTTTGAATGATCGTCCAATTACCAAGCTCTCGGATGATCTGAATGACCTGGAACCGCTCACGCCTAATCATTTACTTCTCCTGAAGGGTAAACCAACTTTGCCACCTGGAGTGTTCGAGCCTCATGACCAATACGGAAGAAGACGATGGAGGCAGGTGCAGTACCTCGCAGATCTTTTCTGGAAGAGATGGGTGAGGGAGTACTTACCCTTGCTCCAAGAAAGACAAAAATGGAACCAGAGGAAAAGGAGTTTGGTTGCTGGAGATATCGTGGTAATCATGGATCCGTCAGCGCCTCGTGGTTCATGGCCACTTGGCAAGGTTCTGGAAGTTTTTACGGACAAAAAGGGACTAGTGCGTTCTGTGAGATTACAGACCAAATCCAACATCCTTGTAAGGCCAGTCACAAAACTGTCTTTGCTACAGGGAGTGTAAATTGGTTTGTCTGTAAGGCACTTGGTCATAACTTAACATTTTGGCTCCTTTGTTGTATTTTGTTGGAATTGTTATGTCTGTCTGGGTTAACAATTAGGGGTCGGTGTGTTAGAGCCAAATATGGCATTATAAATACCACTGTATTTCTGTGTTTGTACATTGGGTGGCGCTGTATTTCTGTCCTGGGCTCGGGTATATAGGTTCTGAAATTGCCGGGTTTGTCAGGTGTTTGACTCCGGAAGGGCAAATGGTTTTGACTGAATTACGCAACGCATTTACTGCGGTGTGGGAAAGAGTGTCTGTACATCATTGTTTCCACAACGAAAATAAACGAGCTACAGATCATAAAGCAAGGGTCTCTGTGATGTGTCAAGTGCACCACACCTCGCAGATCGTTTAGCATAGCCGACAGCGAGCGCGTCAACCAGGCAACTCCGGAGGGAGCAGCATCTCAGGAGCTTACAGCCACACGACTGGGCTTCTTCAACAGGAGGATTTGGTTGAAGGATAAGTCGATATGATTTAAGCTTGATGAATGAATAAGCTTTTATGTCAAGTGATTCAGAGCATACTGAAGTTTGTGTTTTTACTACGATGATGCTGTTCTCTTGGCAATGCTGGGAAATGTAACTCCGCAGTTTACATATCTCTTCTATTTTTTTACTAATATTTAATTAATAAAAGATAATGGAATTAAATTTATCTGTTTTTTAATTCTGAATCCTCACAAATATGCTGTTTTAAAAATAGTCCCAGTGAGAAAAAAACAAACATGTAGAAATAAAAAAATGTTGATGCATCAAGATGAGTTGATAATTGTTTTATAGTGGTGCAATGGATCATAAAGCTCACAGATCGATTCGGCACAAAAGTTAAAAGGGAGCTAATCTAACTTTTAGAGCTCCCTGATCACATTTTGTTGCTGCTGATACTACTTGCCAATCATTGATGATCCATGTTGTCAGATACAGATCCCTTTATTGTTTGATTTTACAGCTGGTCTACAAGGATCCAGACGGTTTATCTTTATTGCTACCGTCTCAAAAATCATTTCAACCGCTCTAAAGTCAGTAAACCATCAAAAATTCTAAATGTTATACTTTTACTTTGTTACAGTAATTTATAGTATTTTTTTTCTCACTAAAAAAACAAAATTCAAATGATAAGGAAATAAAAGAATACACTTTTATTGATTAAAACAAATATAGTCATATTGAAGTTAGATCATTTATTTTCTGTGCCCTCAGATATGAGCAGTTATGTTTCTTCAGAAGATTTGTGCTTTGTCTCGTGGTGGTGCTCCACATTGCTGCCTTCAATAACTGCTCCAGGTTTGGAACACATGACACGTTTTGAACGTTGCAGCTGCATGAGTGAATGTAACAGTCGGAACATGGCTGGACTTGAAGTTAGGACAGGTTAAAGATGTCAGCAGGAAGAGAGCCTTCAAAGTGTTTTCTTAGATTTTTTGAACAAAAAACAAACATAAATCAGACAATCATGTTCAATTTTATTCTTATTTCTTTGTGGTTATTTATTGTTATTATAAAACATTTTTAAACAACTATTAACAATTATTAAGTCAACGATGCCTACATATACATCAGTCATTGTATGGATTTTCCGACACTGAATCAAGGCATCATTGACTTAATAGTTGTTTAAAACATTTATTAATAACAATAAATAACCACAAAGAAATAAGAATAAAATTGAACATGATTGTCTGATTTATGTTTTCTGTTTGTTTTTTTGTTCAAAAAATCTAAGAAAACACTTTAAATCTGTAGACTACTGCCTAATAGTCTTATTATCGCCATTTGATGACAATTGCTCATATATTGTAAGCCTAAATAAGTATATTCATTATTTTGAACAAAGGTTAAATGTTATTTCGCAAGTTTCAAAAAGTGCCCCCAATTTTTTTGGAAATGCCCCTGGATTTCAGTCAGTGGGGGCAAAAATGACCCCCTAAAAAATATGTAAATTTCCTACCCTGACAGTATACAGTAGTATAGTATATATACAGTACAAGTATGGTAAACTACATTGAGGGCATTGCAAATGTCTGCTAGTAACTATTTATGTGAAAATCGTTGAACCAACTCAGTTTGAAGTCGGTGTTCCACAAATTCAGAAAGTCCAAATACGGGGCTTGAGGTTGGACTCACCACCACATGCCTCAGAATAAAGTCCGCCTTGTGTTACATTTTAAATTGTAGGTCTTGCCCAAGGAAACGCTGAGCAAAGGACACTGACTTATTATGTTTCCTTTCCAAAGGACACATACAGCCTTGAGCTGCTTCCATCTGCTTCTTTTTGCATCCTTTCTTGTGTCCTTTGTCTCTCCTCCCACTCTCCTTTTACATAAATGAACTACGCCAAGTGCTTTTGCTCTGAGACTCTAGCAGTGTGAGGAGCTGGAAGAGACGGTGAAAAGTCCTGCATTCAAGGTCTTCATCAAAATATACTTCAAATACTAAAAGTAACAGTACTCATTGTGCTGAGTGGCCCATTCAGAATAATGTATATTTTTGGATGTTATTGATGCATTAAAGTGTTTATCACTCAATTATTTCCGTCTGAAATGCAGTGGAGCAGAAATATAAAAAAGCAGAACATAGAAATACTCAAGTAATATACAAGTACTTCAAAATTGTGCTTTAAGTACAGTAGGCTACTTGAGTAAATGTTAGTGGTGTAACACTAACATTTCGTATGGCTTGAAATTCGTATGGCTCGTCACAAATGTAGGTTCATCAGCTGCATCTCTGCTGTGCTCTGACAGCGGTTCCAAAATACAATGCTCATGATAAGTGCGGACAGGAAAGAAATTAATTTAAGTGTAAATAAAGTATATTAATCTCACTGTAAAGTCACTAAACCACCATAACTAGCTCTAAAAATTCTGATGTGTGACTGACAACCCCTTTAGCTGCTAGAGCTAGCGTTAGCTTCCCCAATGCACAACTTGTATGGTGATAGGATTAGAAGGATGATATAATGTGCTTTGAAGATTGAGATTTATTCTATTACTATACTAGTATTAGTCCTTTACCATTGACAACTACTGGGCTAAGAGCTAGCAACCTAATGCCATCTGTTTATCTGGAGAAAGATCCACCATGTACAACTTTCTTTTCAAACATTTTACTGAGTGCTGTTTCTTTCTCCACATACTTCATTTTGTTTTGTTTCCAACGTTCTAGTGATGTAACAGACCGTTGTTGATCTGTGATCCGTACTGATCCCCTTCACAGTTCTTCACACATGTGAACCTCAGATTAATGACACAATTTAACGTTAACCATCACAGTGTGAAATAAAGTTTTACTGACAATCGTTATTCAGTAAAATATGCCATCGGGACATCATTGATATTTCCAGTCTCTGATAATGTTACATTAAAAAAACAATCAGTGTTTCAATCAACAGGAGGAGCGCTAGTAACGTTAGCAGCACCGCTAACGGCGAATCCATTCAGTTACATTATGATGCGTTCAGGCTCTGTTCCATGGAAATTAGTTTTTGGCGAAGGTAACTTATAACGTTATCATGTGTTTATGAGTAAAATGTAGTTTTGGTGATAAACTTCAACAAATAAAGTAGTATGAAGGAGATGTTTTCACAACATGAATAGATATTAGAGATGAATTATGAGCTTTTTACATTAGCTCTAATAATACATCTTTAAGACTACTAATGACAAGATTTGTTTTAATCCATAAAACTACATCTTTTATTTCCTTCTTTCAATTGTGTGTTTTTATGAAGTAAAAAGCACTATAAATGACTACAACAAAGTAAAAAGATAACATTTAGAATTCAAACAACAAAGGAATATGGATCTGCCAATATGGATCATGAATGATCTGCAATTAGTATCGGCTGCATGTATCTATTGAAGTTAGCAAACCATTAACTTCCCTTTATTGTTTGATTATAGCAGCTGGTCTACAAGGATCAAGACTATTTATTTTGCCACCGTCCCAAAAATAATTTCAACGACTCTGAAGTCTGTAAACCATCAAAAATGATAAATGTTATCCTGTTACTTTGTTACAGTAATTAAAGTGTTTTTTTATTCATAAAACACACAATTCAAATGATAAGGAAATAAAAGATTGTATTATAATCGATTTAAAACAAGTCTTGTAGTAGTTTTAATGATGTTATAAGCTGCTTATAGCTAGTGTAAATGGGTCATATTTAATCTCTAATATCTATTTATGTTGTTGTGAAAACATCTCCTTCATAGAACTAGATTCATTCAGGTTTCTCACTAAATCTACATTTTACAGATTACATGTGAACACATCATGATAACATTATAATTTACCTTCACCTAATACTCGTTTTCACCGAACAGAGCCTGAAGGCATCATAATGTAACTGGAGTGAACCTCCGTTGGTTAGCCGTTAGCGGTGCTGCTAACGTTACGAGCTCTCCTCCTGTTGGTACTAATTGGTTGTTTATAATGAAACATTATCAAAGATCAGAGACTAGAAACACATAAATGATGTCCTGATCTAATATTCTACTACATCTCCTTCATAGAACTAGATTTATTCAGGTTTCTCACTAAATCTACATTTTACAGATTACATGTGAACACATCATGATAACATTATAATTTATCTTCGCCCAATACCCATTTTCACTGAACAAAGCCTGAACGCATCATAATGGTTGGTTAGCTGTTAGCGGTGCTGCTAATGTTATTAGCTCTCCTCCTGTTGGTTTTAACACTGATTGGTTGTTTATAATGTAACATTATCAAAGATCAGAGACTAGAAATATCAATGATGTCCTGATGGCATATTTTACTGAATAACGATTGTCAGTGAAACTTTATTTCACACTGTGATGGTTAACGTTAAACTGTGTCATTAATCTGAGGTTCACATGCGTGAAGAACTGTGAAGGGGATCAGTACGGATCACAGATCAACAACGGTCTGTTACATCACTAATAGATACTTTTCCTAAAAGTATATCTTTTTTGTTCTTGTGAAAAACATTTCATGACAAGCTTGATAAAGGCGAGTGGCTCAGTGAACCACATATGAATAAATTGCCAATCTAAAATACATTGTGTTGTCCTTTAACCACATTCCAATAAAAACGCAAGGTCACACAAGGTCAGGACATTTGGAGCTTGAATGTCAACACAATAAGAGGAAGTAGAGAGGTGAAACGATGCGGTATCATTTACTGCAGAGCCTGAACTGTTCTCATTTTACCTCCACTGTTTGGTCTCCTTCACGAAGAGTTTTCTCTCATCTGGTCTCCTTCCCTTGATCCCCTCTCACTTTGAAAACACGGCACAGGACACAAGCGCAGCACAGAGCCACATTTGACAGATCTGCACAGTTAGTCATCGTTCTGTTGAGTTAGCCCACTGTCTGCACCTTTCGCTCATGTACCGACGCCGTGTGTGTGTGTGGATAGGTCGACACAGTATGTTGTCAGCAGTAATTTAAACTGCCGCTCATCAGAGACACGCTGTCCATGTGCGTCGGAGTTTGTGCTCGTCAAGAAGGAGACAGCGAGAAGCAGCTGAGTCACTGGCTGGGCAGCCATGACAGCGTTTTGTTAACACGTTAGATGCAACGAGTCTAAGTTACAGTCTTGGTGGTGCATTTGCTTTCTCCTTTGTCCTTCCTGTTTAGTCACAGAGAAGGATACTTTTCTCATGTAACCATCCACATAAACTATTTCCTCTAATCCTCTAATCGGACAGAATCCCTGCCGTCAGTGTGTATCGGTGTTGTAAAAAGACAAGAAAAGAAGAAAAGGGTTCTCGAGCCACGATTTCAACTAATTCGACTGATGCAGCCGCAACTTTCAGAGTGGACATTTGTGAGCCACTCATTGGTCCTCTGTGTCTGCTGCCATTGTCATCGTAGACGTCAAACACATTCACACTGAAAAGGAGTAGTTCGTCATTTTAGCATTTTAGCATCCAACCGCACACATTAAATGGATATTAGATATTAATGAGTGGAGGTAAAACAGCAAACAAGAATAGTTCTTAAAATCCTCCTTAAACCTGGACTAGACAATTTAACACAGGGATTCCCAAAGTGTGGTGCGCGCGAGCTGCCTCTAGGGGGTGCGCGAGAGGAAAAGTGTAATGGCGTCTGATGGTGTAATAATATTAAATATTTAAAAAAAATGTAATTTTAATTTAAAAAGTGGGATTTTTCACAAAATAAAAACATGAATTACAAAAATCCCCTTTGTAAGATTTAAAATTAAAAACGTACAATTTAATAAATGCACTTGAGCTCCTTCCGGCAGTCTTGCACCTGCCGCCAGTCATACACACGAGCCAGCCTAGCTTGTGCAGCTAACGTCAGCTAACAGCGGACTTCATGCATTCAGCAACATTCATTTAAATATGCTAAACTGGCTGAAATCGGGGAAACTGTCAGGTGGGACATCTGAAGCTATCAGTAGTAAAAGAGGAGCGGGACAGAGAGAGAGGGAGAGAGGGACAGAGAGAGAGAGAGGAATCGGAGGCGAGGGGAACGGAGAGGTGCGTTGGGGAGAGACCGGGAGAAGAAATCGAACGGGAGTCAGAGGAAGATGAGACGGAGGAGACCGAAAAGGAGGAAGGGATAGCACAGACAAATCGGGAGCACATCGGCCCATCGCGGAGTCAAGGTGAAAAAAGAGGAAACGAGAGAGCATCAGACTGGGAAAAAAAGAGGAAATATGATGAAAAGTATCTGTGTCTGGGCTTCACTTGGATTGGCAACGCAGATTCCCCAAAACCACACTGCGTGGTGTGCAGTGAGGTTCTGGCTAACAGCTGTCTGAAGCTCTCTTATTTACGTCGCCACCTGAACACCAAGCATACCAGTACAAGTCAAAAGCCCCTTACATTTTTTAATATCGAAATTGGAGGAGTTACAAAACAGCCCAAAACAACTGGAGTCTCATTCATGTGTTGGGTCTATAAATGACGCACTACGGGCTTCATATCTGGTCAGTTACCGCACACAATCGCCGAAGACGTGTGCTTGCCAGCTGCCAGAGAGATGGTGAAATGTATGATTGGAGAGAAAGAAGCAAAAAAGTTGGACATGATCCCGGTGTCCAACAACACTGTATCGCACGGAATCGATGCTTTGTCCGAAGACATCCTGGCTACATTAGTTGGTCATTAATTGTAAATTAAATGCGATAATCTGCCTCTGAGCCTGTGTGTGTGTGCTCGCGATCCTGATTGCTCTTTAAAAGTGACGCCTTGTGTAACTGAAAGTTATTGAAACTTTGTTGCAGTGTTTCAGGGCGTTTTCATACCCATAGTTCGTTTGCTTTGTTCCGATTCAGGGATTAATATGATACAATGTTGCAGTTGCCCCTTTGTTCGGTTTGTGCAACATTTAACAGCGGACTAAATCTTGTAAACAAACGCCACACGCGAGCAAACTGTTCTGTCATTGGTCCGTTTTTTATGCGGCTATAAATGGGCTCTGTTGCTTTTTTATTAATTTTTTTTTTTAAGGGGGGGGGGGGGGGGGTGCGCGCAAACCCGGTCAGGATGTAGAAGGGGGTGCGCGGCCTAAAAAGTTTGGGAACCGCTGATTTAACACATTCATTACAAATTATCTAGAGTGAGGCCATTAAACTACATGTGATCAAAATGTTGGATCCAGCCTGGTATCATTCATTTGGCGATTTGTTACAATGTTACAACCGGCCACCAACAATCGATGAGTTTGCCACATATTATAAGCTCTCAAAATGTCAAGAAAGGAAATATTCTTCCACCGGTTTTCCTGAATAAACAAAATTACAAGCGTACACCTTCTGAATTCAAGTTTCTCTCTTTCACCAAACTAAGACAAACTGCCTCGTGAACTCATGGTAAAAACACAAACAACATAAAACTCCCCAATACCGTCCTGGTTAGTCATTCTCCACTGTTGGTTTGGGTCGAAATAAACATAAACTTCAATAAAGATGGGAAAATCTGCAGTTTTTGCACGCCGCTGTCTTTGGAGGCAGACTATTACATTGAGGAAATAAATCGACCAAAAACAACCAAACGGCGATGTGCTAATCACCGATAGCCGATATATTCTTCCAATCACCCAACCCCAATATGTAAGGGTCGGCTTATGCTCGTTTGGAGCTAGTTTGTTTGACGTTTTGTCCGACCACATCGGAGTGTTGCTAGTCGTTCCAAACAGCCGTTCTGGAGGACAGAGGACAGAGTTGATGTTGATGAGAGCAGTGACAGTTAGCTGGCAGATGCTTAAACACCATAAAACTCTCCTTCCAACTTCGAAATAGGATATATTGTTAAAATTTAAAATATTGATCAGTGCATCTTTAAGTTGTGTGTATTTTTTTTAGGACATCCTTAATGACCTCCCAGTAATCAACACTCACAAGCGCTTATATGTGTTGATACTAATACACACATATACAGAATAATCACACCTCTTGGTAGTTTTTCTTGTGTTTTTCATCCAGTATGACCTTATTACAGTGCACACAGACATTATGCTTCATCTGATACCATCTGATGTCCAGTGTCAGCAGGTTTACACGGAACAGTTCAGCACTCACTCTCAAGTTGCAGTGTAGCTGATTTTAGAGGTGAATGGGTAAACTTGTACATATAGTCTGAACCCACTGAGGTGGAGCTCCAGCTCTCACTCTGATCATAACACATGACCTTTTTGAGCTTTTCACGTGATAACGCTGTAAATCTGTACATTTAAGTGAGAACATAGGAGAGGAGATAACAAATACTTTAAAGTACAGAGTTTTTGGTACTAACTACATTCACATGCACAAAATTACATCCAAAAAAAACAATGCCAAGAAGTTGATGCCTAATGAAAATGAGTATTCCACTGCTCAGATGTATTGCTGCTCAGATGAAAGATGATGTTCAGTGAGCTACCTGAAGAGACGGCCCTCATGAATCAGACAAACCGATGACTGCTCGTGAACACACAGTTGCTTCAGTGCTAGTGATTCTCCCTGGCTACACTTTCACTTCGTTCTTCCTCTTGATGCCATTTATTTTTGGATGACAAAAGCAGAAACGCTCCCTGTTGTTCTCTCCCTGTTCTCCTGTCTCTGTGCCTCTGTATCCCTTCAACTGTGCGTGAACCCTCCAGCAGGCTGGACCACCAAAACCCAACCTCTCCAATCACTTCCAATCTGTTACATCATTGGCACAACCTCCATTTATATTGGACTGTGACTCATCACTGTGGCTCAGCTGGAGAGCCAACATGCATCACACCGTGGAGCAAGATCAGCCTGAACCCTGACGTCTTCTTGTACTTCTGTCTTCAGCATTTCACAAATGTCCGGTCAGTCAGTGTCAGCAGGTCTTTTGCCTTGCTCAACGGCACATTGGCAGTAGTTGAAAGTGGTGTGGACAGACGGTCCACATGATCATATTGGGCCTCACACAAGAACCACTCATGTGAACAGATTCATTCTTCAGTGGTACCAACGAGTGATTTAAAGGCACAGTGTGTGTAATGTTATAGGGGAATCTGTTGGCAGATATGGAATATGATATTAATATGTATGTTTTCTTTAGTAAAACTAAGAATCGCTGTGTTTCCTACTTAGAATCAGCTGTTTATATATGCAGTATATCTGTAACATTATTTTTACTGTAATGTGAAATAAAGTTGTAAATTCAGTCAGTTTTGGACAAAATAGTCACAACAGGTTCCTGCTATCTGTACAGCCCAGTGATGGGGGGGGGGGGTCATGATCTCCCACACATACGCATGAGCACATACATATCATCCAGAAAATCTCATGTATTTTCATGGAACAGTTATGTGTTTGATGTCCTGCCAATCTGTGGCCGGTGTGTGTGTTTGTGTGTGCTTGCGTGAGAGCTGTCAGTGTTTGGGAGGATGAGGTGATTATGTACCAGAAGGCTGTGTTCAGAGAGGGAGAGGTGGCGGATGCTGGAGCAGGGGATTGTGGGTACAGATATAGTTTTTAATCCCTCAGAGTGCAACAGCTGTCTGCACCCAACAACCTTCATCGTCATCATCATCTCTCTCTCTTCCTCTTTCACACACACACACACACATAATGTTTTACTTAATACCAGTTACACTGTGATGCTTCTGATCAAAATTCATATTATGTCAGAGTTGCGTTGCATTTGGCCTTCGTGACATATCAGCTTTATAGCTGCATTAATGCTTTTCTTTTGTCCACTTGGGGGCATTAAAAATACCTGAAACACAAAACTAACACATGATTGTCTTAAAAAATAGTTATGGCGAATGTGTTAGTAGAGCAGGCGTAAAGAACCGTGATCTTTCATTTGGAGTTGTGCTAGTTGGACATTTCAACACATCTTCGTATCTAAACAACTGAAGACGCCGTTTGCCAATGACCCCCAAAAACCACATATATGAAGGTTGTAGAGTACCAGTGGGCCTGATTCAAACACGTGGTTAACGTTGTGAATTGAAACACAACTACTTTGTTAGGTTTAGGAAAGGATCATGTTTGGGTTAAAAGAAACGTCTGTTACGTAACTTATGGACGTACAGTATGTTGGCTACTTTAAGTAAGTTAACTTATGGAAGTGAGATAAAGTAAGCCATGTCTCATAAGGGACACAAACAGCGGTCTCCTGGGTGAAAGTCCCATGTTTGTTTTGATAGCAAAGTAGCAAGTACGTTACGTACACATGGTTGAAAATAAAAATATGATTGCCAGATTTGTCACCTTTTATTTTGAGTAGTTAAGATACTATGCAGTTCTTCATCGGGTTAATAATGGAAAACTTACGAATGGTAGAGTTCATCGCCCCGTCAATGAGCTCCAGTTCTCATCTATCCTGTGGTTCTGGAGGATGTGTTACTTATCCAGGTGTAGTACAGGCTTTACAGTATCCTTCTTTCAGTGTAGTTCAAAGACGCCGGGACACTTCGCCTCCCAAGACTTCACAAATGTACTTCTTTTCTTTTGTTCCGTTGCATCTGGTACTCACGCACCAACGCATGTGTCGCATGGTCTGGTTCTGCAACAGCAATATTTAAACATCACTAATGCAACAAATATTTTAAACAATATGAATTTTGGGGTGAACATTGGGCTTTTTGCTGTCCCTATTTTTTCCATCTTAAAAAGTGATGACAACCAAAGTTTAAGAATTGGTTGCCAATTACTCAAAATCGTAAGGCAACCTGGTAACCAAGTTAAGCCCCGGTACGTGACTTAAGTTAAGTAAAGTACGTAAGTTAGGTACGTTACGTACGTGGCGTGTGTTAACTGTGTTACAAATATACATATAAGGACTTAAAGAATCCTCCAAAATCTTAATTCAGGGTCACTCACAGTGCCAGTGATATTGGGACTAATGAGAGGCAGAACGGGTGAGAGAACACAAAGAACACCAGCTCCAGGCCACTGAATATTCCGGCTTATGAAACCTCTCCAATGGAGCGATGAATATTGCAGAATAATACGCTAAGAGGGCAATAGAGGTAGAGGAAGCCTCTATTTGGGATTGGTTCCATTTTGGAACTGGAGCGATGGAATTATTGAATGCATTGTGCGAGAGTGTGTGTGTGTGTGTCGGAGAGAGAGAGAGCGCTGTGTGACAAATGTGTGTGGTAAAGCATTTGAGCGAGCATAATTTGTAAGGGAATATATCCGAGAAATCAGAGACAATAAAATAAAGTCATAGAGAGAAACGACAACTGACAACAGAGAACCAGACTGTTAAAAAGGTAGAAACACTGTGTGTGTGTGTGTGTCTCCCCACTGTACTGTGTCCTTCCCCTGAAACAATGGCCTACAGTTCCACTCCAGGCCTGCTAGCTCTGTACTGTATGTCCTCACACTGGCTGTGTGAGTGTGTACTTGTACATCTACCTTTGTGAGGACCAGTTTGAGTTTTAGACCGTCAGATTACGACTGCATCTAGCGATTATTTTCATTGACTATTAATCTGTCTATTTCACAAATGGAGTTGTTTGATCTGTGAAATGACAGAAAATGGTGAAAAATGTCAGTCGGTGTTTGTCAAAGCCCAAGACGACGTCCTCAAATGTCTTGTTCTGTCCACAACTCAACGATATTCACTTCACTCTCACAGAGAAGTAAAGAACCAGAAGCATTCACATTCAAGCAGCTGGAATCAGAGAGTTTTGAAGATTTCTGAAACATTTTTTTTTTTTTAAGTAGTTGGCGATTAATTCGATTTTTGGGAACTAATCGATGAATTGATTAATCTTTACAGCTTCACTTCAAAGTAAAGACATTTTTTTTAAAGTGAGGACATTTTGTTCTGTTCTCACTTCAGATTTGGTTTTAAGGTTCAGGTTAGAATATGGTTAGGGTTAAAGGTCAGGCATTTAGTTGCGACGGTTAAGGTGCTAGGGAACACATTATTTCAATGAGTGTCCTCGCAAAGATAGAAGTACAGGGAACGTGTGTGTGTGTGTGGTACAGTTGCTGGACAATGACAGCTTGTTTGCTGGTCGGGTGGATGGAGGGACAAATGGAGCGTTGGGACATCGTTTATCTTTGTGACATTTAGCAGATGTAGTGAAACGTGAATCCCAACCACACTCCATCTTAAGGGTTGACAGAATTGATCGAAGTTGATTGAAGTTTTTATTGATGTGTGTTTTGGATCTCTGTAGATAAAGTTAATTCTATGTTGGTTCAGCTACTGAGTTCTTCTTCTGTTTGTTTTCCATGTTGGAAACACACAAGGCATCAGAAGCGCTCCACTAGTGTTCAAACACTGACTTTGGAAGACGGTTTCCACATTCGTAGGTTACCCAGCGATCTTTGAGCTTAACTAACTTTGGGTTTTCTGGATTCAAGAAGCTGGTTGACTTTTCACTGGGATGGATTACTATGGTAACCTATACTGTGCTGTGGATCAGTTAAGAGTTGCAGACATAGACTGTTTATAAGAAGTGGATGTTGGTTTTTGCAACCAGCGAACCGGAACTGACCATATTTGGACTGTGGAGGAGTGACGTCGAGACGTTGTAAAGGTAGTCTCTGGTAGTGGTAGTCTACCCTGTCAATCACAGTAGCCCCGCCCTAAAGCATACCCTGCTTTATGGTCTGTTTGACTTTAAATGGACCATCATTTACTAAATGAACATCATGCTGTATTGAAGAAGACTTGAAACTAGATATTGTAAACTCATGTTTACAATGTTTACTGAGGGAATAAATCAAGAGAGAAGTAGAGTCATTTTCTCATAGAAGTTTAAGTCACTTCACTTTTCATTCCAACAGGATTCTGACTGACAAAAACACTGAGCAAACAATAAAGTGATAACTAGTGACGGGCAATAGATCAACAGAATCACTTTGCTTTCTGTGATAATTGAATATCAGAGAACTCAAGGATGAACTGATCAGTGGTCACTGTGACCTCACAAAACACGTTTTGGGCCATAATACAAGGATTCATATGCTCATTATGACTGTTTCAAACAAATGTGTAACAGGATAAAATGATGAAGTGATGAAATTTTGGACAGACATGGATGTAAACTGCAATGTCACTGGTTGGGGGAGGCAGTAATTCTATCTTTAACATGTTTTTCTAAATTTAGCAGGAAAAAGCCTAATGGCAACAACACTAAGTGTATGACACACATGAAAACACTGGCAGCCATTGTTCTCTGTGTCAGTCTGCACATAGAGGATACATGACTATCCTGTTGCCCAGCGCCAACAACAAACTACATGAGTTGGTGGATTCATTTAGAACGACCGGTCATTTGTTTCTATGAAAAGTTCATGCGTGTTGTGGTCGCTAAAAGAAACATAAAGAAATCGTTTTTCCCCTTTGTGTTAAACACGGCATCAGGAGAATGACAGCAGGGCACACTCATTGTGTTTTCATACCTGAGTCAAGAGACAGTTATAAAGTACATCGTACACACAGATAAGAAAGGTTTACAACCAACTCGGCTATTTTAACATTTTCAAAGTTATATCCCAGTTCATTTGACAACCACAAATTTAATTCCGTTTCAAGCTTTGTCTCTAATTACTAACATTAATAAATCTTAGAAAAGTGATTCCACTGGAAAGCATGTCTCACTAAACTGAACTAGAACAGTGAGAGCAGAGATGCAGGTAATAAAAACACATCACACAGTCCGCTTCCTGTTCTGAGGATTTTTATTGTCAGGCCACGTCTGCGATGCGTCTACAAATTGTGTGAACTAGGCAGTCGCACCACTTCTCACCTGAGTCGCCGGGCTTGTAAGGGGTGTGAAGTGCTCTGTCACATACATATACAGTAATAAACATCATGAGGTCTGCAGGGAAGAAGTTAGTTTTATTTATGACACGCAGCAGGCAATGTGACTGAGGAGAGGACGACAACAAGCAGTCATAGGTCACAAGTAGTAAATGCAATCATACCTCCCCATTGTCTCTCCAGCAACAGGACTATGGACCTGAGCCTGCGAGATGGTCTGGGTGGGGTCGGAGCTGGGGTCCCAGGCGGAGCCCCTGCTGAGGCCCCGCTGAAGAGAGACTTCGTGGCCTTGCTGGAGAAGGAGAGCTACGATGACAAGGTGGGGGAGACGGTCTCCAAGAGCG
The DNA here is from genome assembly GCA_028022725.1 of Lycodopsis pacificus. Classification (NCBI taxonomy): domain Eukaryota; kingdom Metazoa; phylum Chordata; class Actinopteri; order Perciformes; family Zoarcidae; genus Lycodopsis; species Lycodopsis pacificus. Next base: position 4,032,084 of record CM051700.1, read on the forward strand.
ACTACCGGCCGTTACTGGATGGAAAGGACACCAAGAGCGGTAAGTGCTGCTTCTCTCTAATGTAATGTAATGTTCTGGAGGAGGTTTAAGTTCATCTGGCTGGTAGGCATTTAGAAAAAAGGATATGTTTACATCACTGGGCTTGAATTGAGGTTTTCTCTGTGAAATTGTGAAGTATCACGATGGTAGACCGGTATGGTCATAAAGGACCATACCGGTGTTTTTTGCATGTTTAAGCCAAATAACCACTCTCCGCTCCCACCCACCTTTCAATTCAACCGTCTAAACACACGATACTCATGATTGAAACATTCTGTTTGAGATATGTGTTCCTCCTGCACAATTCAGTGTTGGATCAGCTAGCAGGAGAGAAGTCTACGAGGGGTTCTGATTGGACGGACTCTGCTCCGTGTAGCACGCCACGCATCTGACCGAAACATTCTAGTTAGGAGGGATGGACACAGAAATTCGTATGGCTCGTCACAAATGTAGGTTCATCAGCTGCATCTCTGCTGTGCTCTGACAGCGGTTCCAAAATACAATGCTCATGATAAGTGCGGACAGGAAAGAAATTAATTTAAGTGTAAATAAAGTATATTAATCTCACTGTAAAGTCACTAAACCACCATAACTAGCTCTAAAAGTTCTGATGTGTGACTGACAACCCCTTTAGCTGCTAGAGCTAGCGTTAGCTTCCCCAATGCACAACTTGTATGGTGATAGGATTAGAAGGATGATATAATGTGCTTTGAAGATTGAGATTTATTCTATTACTATACTAGTATTAGTCCTTTACCATTGACAACTACTGGGCTAAGAGCTAGCAACCTAATGCCATCTGTTTATCTAGAGAAAGATCCACCATGTACAACTTTCTTTTCAAACATTTTACTGAGTGCTGTTTCTTTCTCCACATACTTCATTTTGTTTTGTTTCCAACATTCTAGTGATGTAACAGACCGTTGTTGATCTGTGATCCGTACTGATCCCCTTCACAGTTCTTCACACATGTGAACCTCAGATTAATGACACAGTTTAACGTTAACCATCACAGTGTGAAATAAAGTTTCACTGACGATCGTTATTCAGTAAAATATGCCATCGGGACATCATTGATATTTCTAGTCTCTGATCTTTGATAATGTTACATTATAAACAACCAATCAGTGTTAAAACCAACAGGAGGAGAGCTAGTAACGTTAGCAGCACCGCTAACAGCTAACCAACCATTATGATGCGTTCAGGCTTTGTTCAGTGAAAATGGGTATTGGGCGAAGATAAATTATAATGTTATCATGATGTGTTCACATGTAATCTGTAAAATGTAGATTTAGTGAGAAACCTGAATAAATCTAGTTCTATGAAGGAGATGTAGTAGAATATTAGATCAGGACATCATTTATGTGTTTCTAGTCTCTGATCTTTGATAATGTTTCATTATAAACAACCAATTAGTACCAACAGGAGGAGAGCTCGTAACGTTAGCAGCACCGCTAACGGCTAACCAACGGAGGTTCACTCCAGTTACATTATGATGCCTTCAGGCTCTGTTCGGTGAAAACGAGTATTAGGTGAAGGTAAATTATAATGTTATCATGATGTGTTCACATATAATCTGTAAAATGTAGTTTTGGTGATGAACTTGAATAAATCCAGTAGATTGAAGGAGATGTTTTCACAACAACATAAATGGATATTAGAGATGAATTATGAGCTGTTTACTAGTGGTGTAACCACTGAGGTTAACCCTGAGGGTGATCCGAACGGATCACGGATCGATCCGTGATACGTTCGGATCTCCCCTCACGGTTCGGATCACCCCTCACGGTTCGGATCACTCGTGAACAGTGGAGTATTATGTAATCATCATAGTGTGTAATAAAGTTTTACTTCTGCTGTTCCTTTTCAAGTAACAAGTCCCCGAATATCAATGCAGAGTGTCAGTGAACAGATATAAAGCAGTAGTGTGTTCACGTGAACGGAGCAGGTTAGAAGCATTTAACGGCGAAAGTCATGGTGAGCGGAGGAACTTGAGAAGCCCCCGGCCAGGGGCGTTGTTAGGCCTATTAAATGTTCTTCAGCCCCCCCAAATAATTTGGCATTATTGGCTTTAAAAAATATATCTATTTTTATTTTGGTGATGTCATTAAATTAAACTATTGTTTCTCACATGGACAAGTTATTTATAACTCTAACATGCTACATATGTGCGTGCGTTCTGGTTTGTATATTTTCTCACCCTTCAAATTACAATCCAATAGCCTATCATCATACTTAACGATATAAACCCGGGCACTAGGACCTTGGGGAGGCTGCTGCGCTGACTTTCTCACTCTGCCAAGTAACGTCTCTCGTCAACCACAGCCAGGATTATAGCCAAGGAGTTTAGCTCAAAGTAAATGATGCACAGAGTGACATTGTAAGTACAGGTAGTTACAGAATGTGGCTATCTGTATTTGTTAACTGTTGTTACTGGCTTAAATTTAGGTTTACTTGAGGCAAATGAAAGGGAATATTGTAGTGGGCTATGTTAACACTAAGCTAGCTAGCTAGAGAAACTGTCTCCAGAGCGAATTCGAAATACAAGAAATAACTATCGACATCTCTCTATTCTTTGCATTAATATATCTCTCTCGTATTTTGAAACAATAATATCAGTCCCTATAGAATGTTGTTGTTTATAATCAGTAGTGAAAACTAAATGTCATAATGACCCTCATAACGCTATTGTACCGGTATATCATCCAAGTCATTGACCAGATGGATAAAAGAAGATTCCTTCCATTTCAGCCCATCATACAATATTCATCATTCGATAATTAAGATGTACTTGAAATGTGTTTTTTTATTTTTGTTATTCATGTTTTTTTCTTCCATTGAATGGTATATTTGACACTGAACTAGTTCATCTTTATCTCAGTGATAGTGTCTAAATGAGCATAAAATATCACTGGTATGTAAAAACTACACGGACAACAAGATAGATGTAAATGTTGATCAAAATCTTATTCCCTTCTGCTCATAATAAAACAAGTAAACAACTCAAAAGTTGACACTGTCAGGTCCATTCTCCATCCATTGTGTGCGGTCCCTTTAAGAATTAGGATTTGGGATATGAAAGCTAGTCTTTCCTTTACAAGCAGGAAAATTACTCTCTCTTTATTTGCGAAAAGTTCATATTTGTGTTGTCAAATTTCACTATGACCCTGAAATTCTGTCTCTTGTGTTATCATATACTGAATGCAAGCAAAACTACAGAGCAAAATCACACTCTTTCTGATTGAACCAATCTATGAACTGTCTGAAACATTGGATATCCGCGGCCGTTACGGTATATAGGCGTTATTTAAAGAGAAAGACATACAATAACGGCAAAACATCGGCATGTCCACACATGTGAAGAGCCACCATCCCGTCTGTCAGCGACGGGGACACTCCGTTGTGGAAAACAAAGGATTTCAAAATCTGTTTAAAATGCTTGAGCCACGATACGAAATCCACTCACGCACCCACTTCAGTGTGAAGCTGTTCCAGACCTCTATGAGAAGGAAAAGACTGTAGAGACTGCTTTCACCACGGCGGAGTGATTCTTAGTCCGGCGCTGTAGACACGCCCCCTCTGTGAGAGTCACACACACACACACACCTGGTTCAGGTGCTGACAGAAGTATCAGAGTGAAGCTAGACACGCCCAATATTAATATCACTACAGAAAGGTCGACCCTCTCCCCAGACAATGGAGATATTCTCATCTTTTTGAAAATAATGTCACAGTAATGGTAAACATCATTGTGTATTTGAATGGCATAACCTGACAGGAAGTAAACACAGACCCAAGTTGTTGCTGAGCAGTTCAGTTCAGTGTAAACAGTGGAAGCTAGCTCACTGGCTGTTTCTTTCTTTCAGTATTGATGAAAGGACGAGGATATCAACATACCTCATGTTGCACTTAATGTTGCAAAGTTATATTTGTTTCCTCCCCTTTTCTTTGTTGATCCGAAAAATGATCCGAACCGTGACTCCTGAACCGTGATCCGAACCGAACCGTGAGGTTTGTGATCCGTTGCACCCCTACTGTTTACACTAACTCTATGCAGTTTATAATCTTTAAAACTACGAATGACAACATTTGTTTTAATCCATAAAAATTTGTGCTGGGCAAAAATCCATGCGATTAATCACGATTTTTAATCGTGATTAATCGCATGGATTTTTGTGATTAATAATGAATAATAATAATGAATTCAAAAGTAGTGTATTACGCACTTTTATTTTAAAAGTACTGCTATATGAACAAAAGGGCAATAACATTTGGTTTGTAAACACTTTAAACACATCAGGTGCTTTTTAACAGCAGTATTCCCTCTGCACAGTAGCAGTTCTATCTCTTCACTATCTGCTCAGTGTGTGACTGTATGTGAAACGTTCCACTGCTGTGCAACAGGAATAAAATGTTTCAGCACGTTTCAGCTAAATGTCTGTCTTCATGACAGTCAGAGCATGTGAATGCAGCTCTACTATTCATCAATATAATGCTGTAACTCCGAGGTAATTATGGTTACCCATCGATCAGGGGCGGACTGGGGGGAAAAAGTTGCCCGGGAATTTACTGTCAGACCGGCCCACTCAATACACGGCGCGTTGCCCACTCAATGCATCGCACGTATTGACCAGTCAGTGGCCTACTTGGAAAAATACCCATACACTTAACATTATTTTGGATACAAAGAAATTATATCATATATGTTTTTTTTTACATTTGGATCCACCAATTTGCCTGGATGGACACATTGAATAAAATAATACTCGCTATTGTAACACTCCAAGGTAGGTATAGTTTGCTGGATGAATATGCTGAACTCTGGGCTAGTATCAGATGGTGATACGCAGTGGAGCTGGTGGAACATGTTCTCTGTAGGGCTGTGCCACATCCAATCAATCTCAGCAAACATCCCAGAATGATTTAATGCAAAAACAATTAAGGTATCAAACACGTATTACTATTTTGCAGTTAAATATTTAACTTTTGTTCCAACATGAAAAAAGCAATAAATACAACTTTGACAAACGCGTCAGGACATCTTATTTGTGTCACCCACACAGGGAATTCAGTATCATATAATAATATATAAATCATATAATAATATGCTGTATAATATTATGATATATATATATATATATATATCATATGATATATATATATATATCATATGATATATATATATATATATATATCATATGATATATATGATATATATATATATATATCATATGATATATATATATATCATATGATAATATGCTGTATAATATAATAATATATATATAATATAATAATATATATATCGTATAATAATATTCACTATAATATAAAACACACTCGCATATATATAATTATTTATTTATAACTATATATCATGTCTCAGCAGGTGCTTCATGTCCCTCACTCCCTAACTGTCCGTGCTGGATCTGTCCCCGTTGTTTTAAAAAGCTAAATAAGTTATTAGCATGACGTCATCCAGCTAGCCAAAACCTGTCTGGTGTTCAGCTAGTGGAGAAGCTTCGCATGTACTGCTTCCCTTTCCTGCTAGTCTGCTGTCTGATTGTGCAGTTTCTCCGCCAAAGTTGTCCTCTCAAACGGCTCTTGGCGGAGCAGTGCTCGACTCGCCTGTAGAGACTAGTCCGGACGGAAACGCGCAGCTTGGGGAAGAATCGATTCTGAATCTATTTGAGGACGCTGATTGGCTAAATTGTATGTCACTCATTTATATCTTTAATCAGCATTAAAGCATCATTGGCTAAACTGCTTCATAGACCCGCCTCTTTGGGGCAGATTGCATGCTGGGTGTGTGATTGTGTGTGCGTGTAGGGGTGCTGCCGGCTCACAGATGGAAACCATGAGTGTGAATACAGATCGCGAGTAGTAGTATAAATATCAGTCAGTGATTATTGACTTTAAGTATTCGAGTCAATTTAACGTGTTCTGTGAAGCGTATAATACAGTTGGGATCGGCGATCTCAGAGCGAGGGCCGGTTAGTGATGGAGGTGGGCCGGTATTGGACCGGCCCAAAACCCCGTCGGCCTACCGGGGATTCCCTATGGCCAGCCCGCCCCTGCCAGCGATCAAAGAATGAAGACACTTTACGCACAATTTCTGTGTACTTTCCCTTTAACTCACGAGATGCAGGTAGCATGTTTTATACTTAATGTGAATATAATTCATACTTTGTTGGCATCTTATTCTGAAAACCGGATGTTCGTCTGAAGAAACCGGATGTTGTCTTACGTTAATCTTTCCGCTAACTTTCAAAGTCCTTCGCTCGCTCCCGATCTGTGCCGTTTGAATACATTTACCGTGAATTTCAGCATATAGGTGCACTAACATGTAAGTGTCTGCTGAGTTGACCACGGAGATCTGAGTGTCTGCTGAGTTGACCGCAGCGATGTCCAGTAGTCTCCAGGGAGAGCAACAGCTGGTGGACATTGTAACGCCGTGTATTCTTCTTGTGACGGTGCGTCTTGAGGCTCATTCGTTGCGATCCTAAGAACGTTCCTCAGACCGACATCTTCCTCAATACTAATCAGCTCCAGTTTGTATCCACTTCTCTGTAGCATTTGTTAGCTTGTCTTGCTTTTGTTTATCTATACTTCTCCCACACGCTGCATCAACGTATTCTGCTGAAGACTTCCTCCACGGACTTTCAAAATAAAAAAATGCGTCACCGCACTATAAAATAACACGATAATAACGCGTTAACTTGCCCAGCACTAATAAAAATACATTATTGTATTTCCTTATCATTTGAATTGTGTGTTTTCATGAAGAATAAAAACACTATAAACAACTATAACAAAGTAAATGCATAACATTTATAATTGTCTCTGACCCGTGATGCGATCCGAACCGTGAGCTTTATGATCCGTTGCACCACTACAACGTTTCAGCCTCAGTCCTCTTCCGTGGGCCGGGTCATTGTTTTCAGTCTGATGAGCAAATTGGAGTTGAGAGACGACGTCTACAAGTGTCCTGGTGTTCTCATGTTTCCTTACCTCCTCATCCCTCACTCCCTACCCTGGTGTTCTCATGTTTCCTTACCTCCTCATCCCTCACTCCCGTAACTGTCCGTGCTGGATCTGTCCCCGTTGTTTTAAAAAGCTAAATAAGTTATTAGCATGACGTCATCTTGCTAGCCAAACCTGTCTGGTGTACAGCTAGTACAGAAGCTTCGCATGTACTGCTTCCCTTTCCCGCTAGTCTGCTGTCTGATTGTGGGGTCAGGCTGATCTGATATCAGCTCTTTGGCCTGCAGAATCTCCTGCAAATGAGACTTGGAGGAGGAGAGCTCGCGCTAGCGCTCGCCTGTAGAGACTTCTCCTGACGAGAACGCGCAGCGAGGGGGGCAAAATGTTTTTGGCCCCACACTGAATCTATTTGAGGGTGCTGATTGGCTAAATTGTATGTCACTCATTTATATCTTTAATCAGCAATTGGCTAAACTGCTTCATAGACCCGCCTCTTTTGGGCAAAAACGATTAGGCCCCCCTCGCTGCGCGTTCTCAGAGTGTCGTGCACACAGGCAGAGAGCACGAGCAGACGAGCACACAGGCGGAGAGGACGAGCAGGAAAAGCATATATTTTGCGCAGATATCATATTGTACACACATTACTGGGTACATTCCATAGTTCAAAAACACAAATGTTGACAATTTGTATAATTTATGATTATTATAATTTTTATTTTTATTTTTTGTGTGGCTCAAGGTGGGGCCATGCCCCATGGCCCTCTATTGACCAGCCGCCACTGACCGGCACACCAAATACACTAACTATCCACAGTTGGCCATCTATTATCCCCAATGCATAAATCGTACAGCTTGATTTTACACGTGTCTTAAAATACAACTTGTGATTCTTGTAATTTTAAATCATGATGTTTGTATAAATCCAATCGAAGGTTATTAGTCACTGATGATCGTCATGTTAACAACTATTATAATGCAGTGATCATTTATTGATTTAAAATGTGCTGCTTTAAGAAGGCCTTTCCTTTTGTTACAGAGAGATGATGTTTGAATAATTAATGTTGTTTTCTACATTATAGGTTAATGCATATTGAAACATGTTTTAGCCTTTGGCTGAATTCAAGTGGTCCTCACAAAGATAGAAGTACAGGGAACGTGTGTGTGTGTGTGTGTGTGTGTGTGTGTGTGTGTGTGTGTGTGTGTGTGTGTGTGTGTGTGTGTGTGTGTGTGTGTGTGTGTGTGTGTGTGTGTGTGTGTGTGTGTGTGTGTGTGTGTGTGTGTGTGTGTGCTTCGAAGACGAGGTGTAATTGCCTGGACACTTTTGCCAACCCTGTCTAGACTTAGATTAGCTGACTGTCTTTGTCTGTCCTGTTCCATTTTTTCCTGTCTTTTAGGCCTCATCCTGACTCATTATATCTCTATTGATGGCACAGTGGCTGGCTGTGCCAGCCAGTGGCACAGCCTGGTCCACTGAGCTGAATGGAAACCTGTCTGTCTCGTCAGTGTTTGACTCGCAACAGTCCAGAGCTGTAGGGAACCAGAGTTTGGCAACAAACTCTAATCCATGGCACTTCTGGGCTTGTTGGGAGTTGTGGGACACGAAAGACAGAATAATAAAAGAAAATAACTCAAAGCAGCAGAGGACGCGATAGCCTGACTTTCAGTCCCTATTATGGGTCAACATCAGGTGGCAACCTCCGTTCTGAAAAGTGAGGCCAATGTAAAAGTGCCTTCATTTTTATAGTTTATGGTCTCAATCTCTAGTTTCAAGTCTTCTTCAACACAGCATGATGTTCATTTGGTAAATGATGGTCCATTTAGAGTCAGGGTATGCTTTAGGGCGGGGCTTATTGTGATTGACAGCTCGCTAGCAGAGCCGTATACGCAGTGGTGTATAGTAACGAAGTAGAAATACTTCGTTACTGTACTTAAGTCGTTTTTTTGGATATCTGTACTTACTTTACTACTTATATTTCTGTTGACTTTTACTTTTACTTCACTACATTTTGCAAAGAAAACTGATACTTTGACTCCGATACATTTCCCCTGAAACCTTCGTTACTCGCTACAAAATCAAATCTATCTTTAGAAACAAAATGAATCATGAGACCAGCGTCGGGGACTGTGGTGGAACACAGACTGCAAGCAAGCAGGTTTGGTGAATCAGTGTTCCTAGCAGCGAGTTAAATCATTGGTTAATCACGTTAATGCGCAAACAAGTGCTCTCAAAGCCGCGGTGTTTTGATTCCCAGTGATGCCCAGGATGCTATATGCTATAAGCTAGCGGGCGACTACCTGAGTAGCATTCCACACAGGACGGGTGGGATGAGGAGAGGTGGATGGGTCAAACTAACACTGGTGTTTCCTCCAGGAGGCCGCAGTTTGTGCCGTGTGTGAAACGAGAAGCCAATGTTGATTTATTTGTGACGTGACTTCCGTACTTAAGCAACGCCACTTCCGTAGATATTTTAACGCAAACCACGATCTTTTCCTAAACCTAACTAAGTAGTTTCATCGCCTAAACCTTAGTTGTTTCCTGTGAAGATGGAAGTTTATTTTGAAAAGACAGTATGCATGTAACAAGCCAAAACAGACTCATGTTGCTGGACTTTTGCAGGAAAAACGCACGAAAAATGAGGAGTAACTTTTCGTAAGATATCAATAAAACGGGGATGAATTTATATCATTGTATAAAGAGAGTGACATGAGAAGATCAATCTCATGTCTGTAAGTTAAATCAGCTACAATCACTCTTTTAAAGTGATTAGTGACTCGTCTAAAACATTTAAAAAAGGAATAACTTCAATAGAATCATTCTATACATATAGCTTCTTTACATTCTAATACAATGTAAAGAAGTTACATTCTAATAGAATGTAACTTCTTTACATTCCAATACAATGTAACTCCTTTACATTCTAGAATTGTCTTCCGAAGATGAACAGGACATTTTTCAGTTTCAAGTAATGACTGGGTTACTTTCGGTGCTGCTTTAGTATTGATCATGTTTTGATATTTGAGTCATGTTGTGGATGATCAGATGGAGTTATGATGGTAGCAGTCGCCCAATTGCAGATTCAGCTTGAGCAAAACCTTTGCCTATTGTGTTCAAATCAGCCCACAGGAGTTTACAAGGCAGGTGTCCTTTCTCACAACACTGACCTGATGCATCAAGTGGATATGTTTTGCTGAACACAATATTATGCATTGGCCCTCTACATCCTCTAGTCTAATGAGCATACTTATAAACACACTGTTACAACTCCTTCATAGTGTCATATTGCTTTTCGGAGAATTATGATGATACGTTCATGGTAGATGCAAAAGTATACTTATGTACAATATATTATGTTGAACATTGTTGCTCCTGGATGGATCACAGCCAGCCCAATTATGTTCAACACAGCTCCATGTCCTTGGTCATGGTGGCCACAGCACTTAAAAGAATAAACTTCATCATTCTCACAATTCTGACCCTTTGCTTTTTCATTAACAGCATTTACTTGTACTTTTACTTTCAATACTTAAGTACATTTAATATCAGAAAATGACTTTTGATACTTAAGTACAATAAATACCAGATACTTTAAGACTTTTACTCAAGTAGTATTCTAATAGGTGACTTTTACTTTTACTGGAGTCATTTTCCAGTAAGACCACTGCGTATACGGCGTCTCTACCCCGATGTCACTCTTCTGCAGACCAAATATGGTCACTTCTGTTCATTGGTTGCAAGAAATCAAAATGGCGATCTTAAGGCAGTCCATAAATCAATAGGTGACGTCACGACTACTACGTCCACTTCTTATATACAGTCTAAAGGCCGAATCAAGGGAGCTGACTCATCATTGCTGAATGGACCTGCACCCACACCATCTCTTCTATTTCTAACATTAAAGCTACACTATGTATCCTTTGAAAGATGAAACAACATATTGTTTTTTCCTTAACAAATAAAAAGTTGAATTCATAAGCACACTTGCTGCTCAGTACACACAGGAGTTTTGAAGGTACAGCCTTACTTGGTCTGGTATGACCAGTAGCTCATTGTGGCTAATGTTAGCTAACATTAGTACATTTTGATGTAAATACAGTATAACACACATTACCGGGTCACTTTGTTGACTTTGTGACTACACCTGAGCTACTGTTACATTAGTCTAGCATTTAAAATGCTAACTTACTGTAGAGCTTCATGCAAAGCAGTTAATGGACCTTTCTAGAAACACTTGATTGTTTTCCACAGACAATATGAACATATTTGTGATTCAGCCTGTAAAAACTCTGAAGAAACAGTTGTGCTGACTTATGTTGAGATTATAAGTGATGTACTTATATTTCTCATACTTTTCAGTATTTTGTTATACACTGTAATTTGGCAGGTGAAGTAGCAATGCTAACTTTCTTTTTTAAATATCGGTCTGTTGTCACGCAGTAAGCATTAAACATATAGAGTAGATGTGCAGTGTGTCACTGTGATAATCAAGTCTCTGTGGAGCCACATTAATATCACATTTATGCGTCAGTTTATTTCTCACGATATCTTGATATCACCTCACATGATAACCAGAAGCTAATCAGAACTTGACGTGTTCTTCCATCGTTGTGATGCTAAACACAGATGGCACATCGGACAGAGTTGCGTGCATGTTGTTTTAATCCTTTATGATAAACCATCAGGCTGTCGTATCGTCTCATATTGTCTTTGACATGCTCATGCACAGCTGGTGTGATAGTGATCATTGAAAGCAGGCACACGTCCTCTGGCCGTGCGTGAGTGTTTTGTTAAAATACTGGTGACTATATACAGTGGGCCTGTAGGCTACTTTCTCGATGTGCCATATGGGAGTTGCTGTACACTGAGGAAGAGACTGTGTGCTGACAGCAGATGTTTTCAGATGTTTTCATATCACAAATCGCATTACACCACGGACTCACATGTGATAAGATATTAATTTCTCTTTTTCTGCTTTATTTGTTGTTTTTTACATTATGCTATTTATATTTATATATATATATATATATATATATATATTCTTTTTTTTCACTGAGTTATTAAGTTTCGTTGAAATTTAAACTTGTTGTGTTGCAACTGAAATAAAAAAAACGGTAAATAAAGTATCCTGTATAGAAAGAATTGATGTTGGGGGGGTCCCACAATGGTCCCTGGGTTGATATCTTATTGTAATGCACATTTGACTGAGGATCTGTGATCTGAAAACATTTTAGAAACATCCTCTGTCGGCACACAGTGTCTTCCTCCTAATGAAATCATCTATGCCTAAAGGTCGGCTTTTCAGAGCCTTCCAACACATCACGTCTTCTGTAGTGAAGGCAGTGGCGGGCCGTGCATTTCATACCTTGGTCCTCACTGTTGTCCTGCAGCTGAAATACCACCTGATAACCACATGATGGCGCCACAGATATTATCAGTTTCTAAGGCTGTAACTATGTACGTATTAAATGTACGTAATGTTCGGTAAGAGACTTGCAATACGTTTGAATAGTACTAGAGCATCTGGAAAATGCAGAAGCTTATATTCAGGAAAATATAATGTTTTCTGCGCTCATGGAGGACAGTGTTTCTCAGCTGGTCTGGCTGTGGGACCCACCATCACGCCTTAATGACAAGTCGCAGCCCAAAGAGATCGTCTTATGATTTTACTTTCACAACTTGAGCATTGTACGTACTGCTCTGCAGTGTCTTTCCTCGTCTCAGCCCCCTGTGTCATGGTGCATCTCACTCAGTCAGAATGCCCATATTTGATTGGCTGACGTGATGTGATTCACTATCCGACATGCCTCTGCTGTTAAGCTTCATTTCACGATAGTCACGTGCTCGCCCACTGACCAATCACAGCACACTCTGCACCTCGCGGCAGACACTGAGCTGCACTAATGCTGACGTCATTATAGGCCGGCGAGCAGGCTCTGACACGTCAAAGAATACGCCCAACATGTCAAACTAAAGATCTGATTGGTTGAAGAAAAGTATGAATTATATTCACATTAAGTATAAAACATGCTACTTGCATCTCGTGAACCAAATGTAATTGCACTTTTGTTCATATAGCAGTACTTTTAAAATAAAGGTGCGCAATACACTACTTTTGAATTCATTACTGAACTTTGCCATAACAATCGCAAAAAATCCATGTGATTAATCGCGATTAAATATTTTAATCGTTGCCCAGCACTAATTATAATACATGTAGTGTATTTAAGAAAAAATATTAAATTATAAAATAGATATAGCTTTGTGATTCTGTTTAGGCCAGCAGAGAAGGCCTTGCAGGCCCTGACGCCCGCCACTGAGTGAAGGGCACACGCTCAGGAGCCATCATGTCACCCTAATGTGGAGCTTTGTTTAAACTACTGACTCCTGGTAGATGACCTTTGACCCCTTCCCATAGACAGAGCGCAACGCGTCCTACTGACAAAAAGCAAGCCCACCAGAGGGGAAAAGAATCAGCGCCATAATATGCAACCAAGAGCTGCAGCGCTAACAGAACGTTCAGCAAGGGTTATTTATAGAGCACGCTATGATAATGCATGACGATGGAGTTAGCAGTCAGAGCTGATAGGATGATGAATGCTTTTTGTTCAAATGTGTAACTCTGTCAGCCAGATACAATCCTGCTCAGACCTAATTGAACATTGAACTGGCACCAGTAAAAGAATGTGAAACGCCACTACGAGACCAAACATTAGTCTTTTGAGCAAACACACCCACTCTAATCTGAACTGAAGGCAAGATGTTGAGATGTGTAGAGCAGTGTTTTTCAACATTTTCTGAGCCGCGGTACATTTTCTACATTAAAAAGATCCCGCGGTACACCAACAACCAAAAAAGTTACAAAATGACACATTGTAGCACAATACAGCAAATATACATACCGATCCCCGGTGAAAGTAAATCCAAACAAAAGATAACTTTTGCTGTATTGCCTTGAGCTCACCGTTTTTTCTTTCTTTTGACCACCACTCATACGAGGCTTTTCATCTGGGTTAGAGTTTTGTCCAGGTCCCAGTTCAGAGGCTATTTCTATTTCTCCATCGCAGTTCGTCTCGTCACCACAACCTCTCCCAACATTTATATGTCTTAAATGAACACGGTCATTATTGCGCTACCTACTGCCACCCACTGGCATGGAAGAGTATTTATTATTTAGCCAGCCAGATGCTCAACAATGGCAAATTATTTGCAGCAACTAAATAATATTTTGGACCGATTAATTGAAATTGGACATTTTCCCACGACACAGCTGACGATCTCTCACGGCACACTGATGTGGTTAAAAATCACTGGTGTAGAGATTGTTTATTATGAACTTGACTGAGACCGTTATGATGTGAAATGGAGTTAACAAAAGAGAACAAGTCAAGAAACTTTACAGGTGTGTAGTTGAAACAAGAGAGTCTCTAGTTTTGTTCCCGATTGACTGGTGAGGTAACTTGTTAATACATTTGAAATATATATTTAAATAGATAAATGTTGAGCTTTGACCTTATGGCTTTAGTGTGGCACATTCCAAACACATTTTTTAAGTTATATCACACGTGATACTATGGAGCCTTTATCAGGACATAAACCGACGACGTCTTGATCTTTATGAATCAAGACTACATAGTCTAACAATGGCAATGAAGTCTCCTTCATGTCCTTAAAGTTTTCTTTTTCTTAAAACAAGTGCAGTAAGAATATTTTGATTCGTTTTCCAATGCATATGAGAAGTATTTTTTTCAATGATTTCCCTTAATTCGAGTGCGGCAACCTGCTTTAATTTTAATATCCTGAAAAATAAATTTAACCCACCAGTTTATAACGGAACCAGTTGAAGATGAGCCCGCAGTTGTTTTTCACATTTAGAAAAATGAGGGGTTTCAATGCTCAATTATAGACATAAATAACGTTATCACCTGGAATATGTTGTATATGCATTAAGTGTTTTTATTACTTTTACTTTTAAAATTGTTAAGTGTAAAAAGGGCAGTCGAGAGGTTTGAAAGACAGAGTCGAAGCTGCAATGACACGAGGGATTTTATGATAGAAACATCTTGTAATTTACAATTCACATAACTTTGACATGCGTTAATCTTGTTGAATGTGAATATTAAAAAATGTGTATTTTCCATGTGAAAACCTTCTTACTACAAGTACATATTGCTTTCACAATGTGGTTTCATTAACACTTTCTGCATCCATTCATATAGTCATGCGCAGGGGAACTGGGGGAAAAAAGTGGCCCGGGAGTTGCTGTCAGACCGGCCCACTCAATACACGGCGCGTTGCCCACTCAATGCATCGCACGTATCGACCAGTCAGTGGCCTACTTGGAAAAATACCCATACACTAGGGCTGGGCGGTATGACCAAAAATGCATATCACGGTATTTTGTAAGACTCTGGCGGTTTCACGGTATATCACGGTATTTTTTTTTCTCGTTAAAGCATCAATTAATTAACTCCGAAAAGAAACGGCCGGCCAGCGAGCGGTGAACTCGCTGGCTGGTTTGTGTGGCGTGTCTTCCGTTCCGTCATTTCCTGTTTTCTTCACCTACATTCCCCTGGGTCCTAAGCCCCTCCATGGAAAGAAACGGGATTAGACTGTAGGATTTAGTTATTAGTAGGTGTTGTTTAGGTTTATTTATTTAGTTATTTATATATATATATATATATAAAAAAAAAAAGCTAAATAAGTTATTAGCATGATGTCATCCAGCTAGCCAAACCTGTCTGGTACAGCTAGTAGTGAAGCTTCGCATGTACTGCTTCCCTTTCCCGCTAGTCTGCTGTCTGATTGTGAGGTCAGGCTGATCTGATGTCAGCTCTTTGACTGCAGAATCTCCGCCAAAGTTCTCCTCTCAAAACGGGTCTTGGAGGAGTACTGCTTGCGCTGGGGGCCAAATCGTTCTGGCCCCACGCTGAATCTATTTGAGGACGCTGATTGGCTAAATTGTATGTCACTCATTTATATCTTTAATCAGCATTAAAGCATCATTGGCTAAACTGCTTCATAGACCCGCCTCTTTGGGGCAGAGTGTTTGTGTGTGTGTGTGTGTGTGGGTGTGTGGGTGTGTAGGGGTGCTGCCGGCTCGCAGATGGAAACCATGAGTGTGAATACAGATCGCGAGGAGTAGTATAAATTTCAGTCAGTGATTATGAGCTTTAAGTATCAGAGTAAATTTAACGTGTTCTGTGAAGCATAGAATACAGTCAGGGTCGGCGATCTCAGAGCGAGGGCCGGTTGGTGATGGAGGCGGGCCCGGTATTGGACCAGCTCAACCCCGTCGGCCTACCAACCCCGTCGGCCTACCGGGGATTTCCCCGGTATCCCCAATGTCCAGTCCGCCCCTGGTCATGAAACACTGAGTTCTGTGGCATTAGGTTGACCTCAGGGTACTTTATTTAACTTTATTTTTATTTCTTATACATTATACATATTTGTTTCTTTAATTGTCCTTGGGTTTCACCCAGGTTTACATAACTACATTCATAGAGTTGAATATAGTTGACTGTGGCTTCCTGTTTGTAGCAGCACAACAAAGGTAAAGTTGTGCTGCAGTCTGCTCGTGTTCCTCAAGCTGGGAAGGAGCCGTGTTTGCTGAGGCATGAGAACACATCGCTGCAGTGTGTGTACTTTCACTGTTCGTGTGTGTGTGTTTGTGTGTGTAAGACACAGTCACTCTGCAGTAGCATGGGTATGTGTGTCTATCTGAGGCATTGTTTTTTTGCTTTCCTGAGTGGTCTGCATTTGTATCCGTGTGTGTGTGTGGTACAGTACAAGTCACTGCAGTCACATGTGACTGCAGTACAGTAGAGCATCATTTCCAGAAGCTCCACACACACATACAGTTCTGGTGAGGTCATTACACACACCCACACACACACACACACACACACACACACACACACACACACACACACACACACACACACACACACACACACACACACACCTTGGCTGTCACTGCCAATAATTTGGATGTGTGTTTGAGTGTGCTGAGTTCAGCAGATATGTTGACGTGAATGTGATGTAACTGAAGCTTTTACAGCACTTCTGGAGTACAACACCGACAGACAGGCAGACAGACAGGATCTGAGCTGTGGAGAGTTGAAGCTTAACTGGTTCTTTGACGAGTAGTATAAATTGTAATGTAATAGCAATATAGTTTGTGTTTTAAGTGACTTAAAGCTGCATTCTCTCCTGGCCAGCAGGGGGCGACTCCTCTGGTTGTATAAAGTCTATGAGAAAATTACTCTAATTCTCTCTTGATTTATTACCTCAGTAAACATTGTAAACATGAGTTTATTGTCTCAATCTCTAGTTTCAAGTCTTCTTCAATACAGCATGATGTTCATTTAGTAAATGATGGTCCATTTAGAGTCAAATAGACCATAAAGCAGGGTATGCTCAGTGATTGACAGGTCTCTACCACAGCGTTGTCCGGTCTGGGAATTGTCTGTGTTTTCAAAGTAGTATCAATGTGATATAGGTGGTAAACATGGTAACTGAAATGTAGCCATTTCAAATGCTGGCATGATGGCATGGCACAACTTTCTTAAAACCTCACCGAGTCCATGAAAAGACCAGAACCTACAATGATTTGAGTCTTGGGTGGAAAAAATAGAAAGAGTCAGAAAAGGAAATGTTTTTCTTTCACCAGTTTCATATTTCAGTTTTGCAAACAGCTGCTGACAGTTTGTATCTGATTTGTATTAATCCGCCGCAGAAAATAGTCCCCAACATATGCCCCATTGCCTCCTGTTTGAGTGACGTTCGCTAAAAACTACAGTGCCCTACTGTTTCAGAAAATTCTTATGCCCTTTTTAAAAATAAACTATGTTTTTCACTCATTCTTTAAGATTTAGGTGGGAACCAAAACACAGTTTAAGAGAGACTAACTCATTGGTGAGTTTGGTCTTGTCTTGGGATGTGTTGACTGTAAGAAAAGATACAGAATATAGTCAGCCTTATCCTTTCAAATGTGAATGATTGTATTCATTGACAGCAGTTAAACCAGCATCAATCAATACATGTGACAGAAATAGATGGATGTTTAGAATATATCTCACACAGTATCCTTCCATTGGAAGAACCTCCCTTACATCCCCCCCTCCCCTCTCTCCCTCACTCTAAGTGCTTGTCTCTCTGCAGATGTAGTGACAGCTGACTGAGGATGGGATGCTGTTTGACATTAACCTTCCCATGTCCTTGGTTTAGAGTGAAAGACTTTAGCATGAGCAACACACGCCAATATTAGCTTCATGAAACAGGGAGCGGCTACAGACCTGCCACTAAGTGGAAGCACCAGGAGATTATGATGGGGTTTCACTGTGGTTCCTCTTTTATTTTTTTTACATATTTTGGGGATATATGGGTAAACAAAGGGGAGACGTGGGGATGAATGTTAAAAAGTAAATAGTTCTCCGTTTGTCAAGTGTTCAATATCACCTACAACCAGAAACTGAAAGAAGAGCAAGAATTATTCTTTGAAGCTGTTTCCTCATAATATAAAATATAAGTCAAAATATAAAAATCTAGTACAATTTCTACCCCTCATCGTGTCTGTTACAGCTACTGTGAGTATTTATGTTTGTACGAAACGTCACTTATTCGATGAGGGGGAAACTACCCTACCTTGCATTTTCAGCATGCCTATGATCAGCCGAATATGGGGTCAGATCAGTCTCAATAATCACAAATGCACACAGAAAGATTCACAAATGCGTACAGAACAATTCACAAATATATTCGATTTACAAATACACGCAGAACGATTTACAAATGCACGCAGAACGATTCACAAATACATTCCAATGCACAAATAAATAAATTACGATTTATATAAATGTAAAAAGAAATCACAAATATATTTCTGCATTTGTAAGTATTTCTGTGTGGATTGTTTACATTTGTTTGTGGATTTGTATGCATTTCTTTGTGGATCGCACTGCATTTCTTTACAGATCTCTCCACGGATTTTTGAGACTCCCCTGATGTCGCTAGATTCACAAATATGCGTTTTTTCAACATTCTCTTTTTCAACCAATCACATGAGCGCAGCTCCCCCCTCCCCTCCCCACGAGGGTGGCAGCGTTAGTTACGCAATTTGCGGAAGCGACAGGGGGAGCTCAAAGGCACTTCGTATAAATATATACATACATATAAATATATTCATATAGATACATACCTATATATACATACTTATATATGTATATATATATCCAAATCAATATGTTATATGGGTTGCTATCATTCTAAACAGTACAATGCATATTATCCAGGTTTACAATTTGAATTCCTTCAGTCTGCATGAAAGTGTGTATCGTTGCCATGGCAACATGTACCAATTGATGTTAGCCTATATTAGCTTGCTAATGAAAACGAGTAGCCATACTATTACAATTCGGCCTTTTTTTACTAAACTAATTACAACTACCAACAGTCAGTGGTGTATAGTAACGAAGTAGAAATACTTCGTTACTGTACTTAAGTAGTTTTTTTGGGTATCTATTTACGAATTATTTCTGTTGACTTTTACTTTTACTTCACTACATTTTGCAAAGAAAACTGATACCTTTATTCCGATACATTTCCCCTGAAACCTTCGTTACTCGCTACAAAATCAAATCAATCTTTAGAAATAAAATTAATCATGAGACCAGCGTCGGGGACTGTGGTGGAACACAGACTGCAAGCAAGCAGGTTTGGTGAATCAGTGTTCCTAGCAGCAAGTGAAATCATTGGTTAGTCACGTTAATGCGCAATTGCAAACAAGTGCTCTCAAAGCTGGTGTTTTGATTCCCAGGATGCTACATGCTATAAGCTAGCGGGCGACTACATGAGTAGAATTCCACTCTACGATGACTGATTTCATGATGGAAGCAGAAATGGAAGCACCTGCTACAAACTACGGTGGTGACGAAGACCAACACCCGTGGATCGCTAGCGAGTTAGTGAGCTGAGGAAGTGTTGACTGTTGTGACACCATAGGATTGACGGGAGCCGAGAGAGCGCAGCATTAGCATTGGCGTTAGCATTAGGGAAATCCTTTGCAGCTGTGTGCAAGCTGTCTGTGACGCTGAACACAACTCTACCTGCCTCAGCGGCCTGTGAAAGGCTATTTAGCATCGCAGGACTAGTCGTCAGCCCAACAAGAGCGAGCAATTTTGAAAACCAACTTCTTTTGAAGATGAACAGGACATTTTTCAGTTTCAAGTAATGACTGGGTTACTTTCGGTGCTGCTTTAGTATTGATCATGTTTTGATATTTGAGTCATGTTGTGGATGATCAGATGGAGTTATGATGGTAGCAGTCGCCCAATTGCAGATTCAGCTTGAGCAAAACCTTTGCCTATTGTGTTCAAATCAGGCCCATAGGAGTTTACAAGGCAGGCGTCCTTTCTCAAAACACTGACCTGATGCATCAAGTGGATATGTTTTGCTGAACATAATATTATGCATTTGTCCTCTACATCCTCTAGTCGGAATGAGCAGACTTATAAACGCACTGTTACAACTCCTTCATAGTGTCATATTGCTTTTCGGAGAATTATGATGATACATTCATAGTAGATGCAAAAGTATACTTATGTACAATATATTATGTTGAACATTGTTGCTCCTGATGGATCACAGCCAGCCCAGTTATGTTCAACACAGCTCCATGTGCTTGGTCATGGTGCCACAGCACTTAAAAGAATAAACTTCATCATTCTCACAATTCTGACCCTTTGCTTTTTTATGAACAGCATTTACTTGTACTTTTACCTTCAATGAACAGGTTATGATGTTCATTTAATGTTCAGGTTATGATGTACATTTAATATCAGAAAATTACTTTTGTACTTAAGTACAATAAATATCAGATACTTTAAGACTTTTACTCAAGTAGTATTCTAATAGGTGACTTTTTACTTTTACTGGAGTAGTTTTCCAGTAAGGTATCTTTACTGTTACTCAAGTATGGCTTTTGAGTACTTTATACACCACTGACAACAGTCATACCTTCAATGACCTTAATATATTGTCACATAATGTCAAATAACAACAAATAAAGGCTAAACTACCGCGGAACCGCACCAAAACGGTGGCGCTTGCAACAGAAAGTGCCTTTGAGCTTCCCATGTCGCTTCCGCAAATTGCGTATCTTTAACGCTGCCACCCTCGTGGGGAGGGGAGGGGGGAGCTGCGCTCATGTGATTGGTTGAAAAAGAGAATGTTGAAAAAACGCATATTTGTGAATCTAGCGACGTCAGGGGAGTCTCAAAAATCCGTGGAGAGATCTGTAAAGAAATGCAGTGCGATCCACAAAGAAATGCATACAAATCCACAAACAAATGTAAACAATCCACACAGAAATACTTACAAATGCAGAAATATATTTGTGATTTCTTTTTACATTTATATAAATCGTAATTTATTTATTTGTGCATTGGAATGTATTTGTGAATCGTTCTGCGTGCATTTGTAAATCGAATATATTTGTGAATTGTTCTGTACGCATTTGTGAATCTTTCTGTGTGCATTTGTGATTATTGAGACTGATCTGACCCCATAGCCGAATGACTGCTCTGCAATTACATGTAAAGGTCAAAATGTCTGCATCATTCATGGGGGATTTAATGAGTTTACTTTTCTGTGGATGTTAGTTTTTGAGCCTCAAGGGAGTTCAGGACAGGACCCAATAGCAAAACCACAAGACAGGACAGGACTGGACAGAAGGCAGGATCGATGGTGTGGTTTCCGGTGGACCGACACCGGAAGGCAGGCAGGATCACCTGTGTGGATCCCTTGATCCGACACAGGATGACAGGCAGGATTGACGGTGTGGTTGCCTGTGGCCCGACACCGGAAGCAGGCAAACTAATAGACACAGGGTTGGAAGACAGTACGGTTTGACAATCTAGGACTGCAACCCCAGGGTTGATATACTGCCAGGAGGATCATTAGTGGGATTAGGATCAGATGTGTCAGCCTGCAGGAGGCAATCAGTTGGAGTGTCCGCAGCTGTGCACCTATCAGGGGTGTGACCATGGGAGGTGTCTGGAGGCAGGTAGAGGAAGAACACTGAACACATGGCATACAATAACAAAACAGGGGAATGACAGAGGTTAACACACCATGGGTCTAACAGGGATCCTGACAGCCTCGACAAAGGGCAAAGTGTGGCTTGTTTTTAGCTGAGCCGATTGCCGGAAATACCTTTCGCTCCTGAAACAGTCGTTGATTGCAAGTTTTTCAAAACTCGCCAAATTAAGAAGTCCTTGAGCAGTGATGAATGAGCACAAAATATATTCACTAGTATGCAAGATTAGCCATGGACAGACAGACAGATGCACACACACAGGACCGAACGCATGATCTAATATACTGATATGTTGTTGAGAATTCCAGTATTAAACGCATTATAAGTAAGATTAAATAACCCCCCTAGTGATGAGTAGAAGTGTTATAATAATAATAATAATAATATGTTAGTCACAATATGTTCACAATATTCTTGCTTATAGAAGATATTATGTGTTACAGTATATTAACTAATTGAAGGTATTAAATCATAAAAGTATAGTCACTGAAGGTATTAAAACACTGTAAGAATAGTTTGAGGGTCAGACATGGATTCTGAATGGGACATGCAGCAGAGTGGAGGATGGGATCAGTGAGGAGGACAACTGACCAGAGGTGGAGTCAAGACAGATGTTTTGCAAGGAGCAAAGCTGTTTCGCTAAGGAATCGATCCAGGGAGGAGACTGAATTCAAATGGAGCCAGTCACGGATGGCCACGGAGGGTCAGTCCGATGATCTATGACTGTTTGGACATTTCCGACGTATATAAGACACTGTTCTGAGAGAATTCCTCAGACCACATTCGCAAGCTCGTTTTTCAGCAACCTGAATTGAATTCAGAGACCTGTGAGTGAGATGCGTGGGTGTGGTCTCTATTCTCGAGAATATTACTATTGATAGTTAATGCAGCTTATAAGTGAATTTCATATAGTACATTAAATATTGTTGTTAATTTTTGAACCGGTTCCAGCTCATTTTTCCACTGTGTGCGCACTGTAAGAAGTTCGCAGCAGAGGGGAGGTTCTGCGGCCTCGCAGCGCTTCATCCTTTGTTTCCAGACCCAACAAATGGTGACCCCGACGTGATGATTTTTTGCTGGAAAACGACTGGATGAGAAAGCTGACCACGATACCTTCAGGGCCCAAAAAGAGAAGGGTAAGACGGAACCTTTTTAATAAAACTCCGCATGTAGGTAGATATAGGAAAACTTAGAGACAGTATCGTGGCCAGCGCCTCTGAAAGCCTGACAAAGGAGCGAGCCGCAGCAAGCCGGTAACGTGTATTGATTTGAAGTAGCTGGATTACTGTATGAAACACACTTGCAAGCTGGATTAGGAACACGGGTATTTTGGCTACGCGCTGTTCTTTGTTGCTAAATCCTACCGGTAAGGTCCGCGATAAGCGTTACGTGTTAGACGTCAGCAGTGATCAAGCTGTACTAGCAGCAGAAGCTACAGAGCTACGTGCTACGAAGGGACATACCCCGAGAGTAAGAAGTAAGAAGCTAAGAGAGCTAGAAGGCTCTGAGCTAAGGAAGCTCTAAGAAAGTATTGTCGTGTGAATCAAACTTAAGCATGTATTGCGGGTGATTACGTGTAATTAACAATGGTTGTTTCATGGTGTCACGTTGGCGTCATGTGTTTGATGAACCGACTCTTAACGGGAGGGTATAAATTGATACAAGCTTAGAAGCTAACAGAACTAGGTTGCGTTCTAGAATCGAGCTCTGCTTTGACAGACTGACTCCTACAGCGCTATAATTAACTGAGTTCAGGGGAATATAATCTGGGGTGGGTAAACTAGGTAATGAGTGGGTAATCATACATTGTAATCACGGTGTATTTTGGTATGAATGCGACATAGCGCTGTGAGAAATCGCTTTGCTGTGTGGGGTGAATGTAGCAAAAGCTGTCGGCTGCTTTGTGCTTAGCCTAGATTACTAGATAAAAAAAACGATCATAAAATAACCGGTGCATATGGAAAAGCCGAGCTCGGTCTAGCATAAATAACGTGGGTGAATGCGGCATGGTTAACAGTTATAACTACGGTGCTTTGTCGGTCTGTTGAAGACTCATTTTCGCCGGTTAGCTTAGCCGCTAATAGCATTAGCCCTTTGTTCGTAAATTCGCGGGGATTTTGACCATACTTCCGGTGACGGAAAACCAACGAAGAAGAAGGAGAGACAACTCTGATACCTATCGGTTGGAGGAGTAATTGCTTGATAATTACAGAAACTCCATTACCCAGAAAACCTAGAGGCAAAATTGTCTTAGAACTACAGGATACTCAAGTCATCCGTGAATTAGCAGATGCATTGCAATACTTTGAGTTCTGGTGATAAACTTGTAATATTCCTTGTTTTTGACTCTAAGCTTTTGACTTGCATTTAGACTTTGATTGTTTATCCTGGTTTTAATTTAGCATCTTCAGCTACCATTGATCATATTAATTGTACTTCTTAGATTTGTGATTTTAGTTTAATTGAGATTTAAACTTTCATTGTTTGTTTTAATTGTGATTCAGTATTTCAATTGGCAGTGTTGGTTTGATATAAATTGACCTTTTAACTTTCAGTGACAGTTGCTGATAGTTTCTTTCATTTTGATACAGATTTATTTCAACTTCAGTTGATCAACTTGGTTTTAAGCTAGTATTTTAACTTCCAGTGTTTATTCCATATTTTGACTTTAATGGTAAATTTAATTCAGCAGTTTGATTTTATAATTTGAGTTTAATTCAGATACTGGTTTAATTATTAATTTAATTTTAATTTTGGATCTTAGTTTAAATTTTGATTCGACATTTCTAACTTTGAATTCCAAATTCTTAAATCTTGATTTGAATTTTTAATTAAATAATTTAGATTTTAATTATAATATTAATTGAGATTAATTAAAAAAAAAAAAATCGAATTTTTTAGATATTCATTTGGCTCAAATTTCCCATAGTTTAGATAAAAATAAAATAAAATAAATTTTCATTGCATACACTTAGACACACAGTCAGAGCTACTGTCAGAATAGAGATAGCAGAGAGGTAAGTGAACACTCTTAGGCTGCATAATGTTTACATCAAC
The DNA here is from genome assembly GCA_028022725.1 of Lycodopsis pacificus. Lineage (NCBI taxonomy): Eukaryota > Metazoa > Chordata > Actinopteri > Perciformes > Zoarcidae > Lycodopsis > Lycodopsis pacificus. Next base: position 4,057,256 of record CM051700.1, read on the forward strand.
TTTGGCAGCAGGGGTGTTGGAAGGACACAGACAGGGAAAGGATGTAGAAGAACTAAAGAGTGAATTAAGAGAACTGGATCGTGCCAGAACAAATCTACAATTGCAGATAGAGGAAAGAGAAGGTAAAGGAGAGGAAAATATGACAAAACTGATGCAGAGGCTCCTGAAAATCCAGATAGCAGAGCATGATAGAGAAATAAGTAGGAGACATCAGGCCAAGAAACAGATGGCTGCAGCCAACGCTCAAGCCCCTCAACAGCCCCAAAACCCAGCACCCCCGACCCCATATCAACTATATCTAGCAGCCCCGGCCCCCCCAGTGGTATACTACCAACCCCCTCCACAGAATGGAGCCAGAGGAAGAGGAAGAGGCCGAGGATATGGAAGAGGCAGAGGTTACCAAGCAGGTGGATATGGCCGACCAGGAAACGGAGAAAACCCAGACAGGAATGATGAATGCTACACCTGTGGGAGATGGGGACATTGGGCCCGAAACTGCCCAAGACAAATGGGAGGAGGAATGCAGTTCAGTGCGCCACCACGACGGGCGCCATTCCCACCACAACATCAGCAGTACCCAAGACCAGGACCATGGGACGGTGCCGACCAATAGAATATATTAGGGCACTAACTAATATGAGTTGAGTTTTGTTTTCACAGGTGGAGAACACAGAGGCATTTGCAGACAGGAGAAAGCAGTCTCCTATCATATCACAAGTAGCTGGCTGTGAATGAGGTCCAAAGGTGTCAGTGGTACTGACCAGTAAGGTGGACTGGACCATGGGAGATTCATTTTATAGACAAGTTACACACATGACATAGATTTACCAAGGGGGGTGTCGAATGAATTTAAAGCCAGGAATCACATAGCAGCAGATTTAGAATCTGTTTTTTCCTGAAGGTTGTCAATTAATAAAATTGTCAATTGGATCAATTACACATAGTATAACCAGTAACATTTTGTAAACTTCACTTGCGACACCACAGCAGGACTTCACGAGCCGTAGATATGACTAGTTTAGTAGTAGTTTTCTCGAGAATATTACTATTGATAGTTAATGCAGCTTATAAGTGAATTTCATATAGTACATTAAATATTGTTGTTAATTTTTGAACCGGTTCCAGCTCATTTTTCCACTGTGTGCGCACTGTAAGAAGTTCGCAGCAGAGGGGAGGTTCTGCGGCCTCGCAGCGCTTCATCCTTTGTTTCCAGACCCAACAATGTACACATCATTTCAAGTAAACAGAACTATTTCTCATTGACCTTGTTGCCTATCTGTAAATTGACCCATAAGATGTTCTATCTAAATATAGGGGCAGCTGGGTTGCCCACAGGCTAACTGGTAACATCTAGAAAGCTCTTGCTGTGAGCTGAAGTGCAACTGGGTTCAGCCTTGGTAACCCCACAGTATACAGTCCATCACTACAAAGTGCACTTCAGCAAGCCCCAAACCACTTCAGCAGCACTGCACAGCACACAGCCGTGCACCTTGACCACTGAGAAGAACTGTATGAGCTTGAGGCTGTGTCAGCACCCATTAAAGGGACACTCTGAACATTTAGTGGTGCATTTCCATAAACCTTGTGGTCAACGATATATTCCTCTTTCAAAGTAATAGGGGAATATTCTCATTGACATCCTTAAACATCATGGAGGCAGGCAGCTCACAACAAGGTTCTGGGTTTTAAGGGGAATGAAGGAACCCAAATGACCTGAGCAATTAGAGTGGAGGGAAGTTGAAATGAATCATTACATTAGACTTGTGCTTAATGACTCAGAGAGCCACTTCTAAACAGCAGACACTGTCTTACATGTGGTGACATACGACGACGCGGAGAGGAAACTGTTCTTCAAAACAACAACGGCAAAATTGGAATGGAATTGGAATGATGCCAAGAGGGAGGGAGTTGAGAAAAAGTTCAAAAATACCAAATAAAGTAAACATAATAGTGTGAAATACCAGGAATTGGATAAAGTGGGATGTTGCCTAATAATGAGCCTCCAACATGGGAGCGTCAGACAAAATGCTGCTTATATCTTAGATTTCCTTTAAAATATGATTGGGTTATGAGTTTAAGTATAGGAACTAGAGTGTTATAAAGAACTGAAGATCTACTCATTTTCTTTATTGAAAGAAGAGCTGAGAACGGCGCTGAAGGCTTCTTCTCCATGGAAAAGATGTTTTCGCTCCTCTCCCAACTGGCTTTTGCAAGAGTTTGATTGACAGATGGTTCATCCAATCACCTGTTTGGTATTTTTTTTGTGTTTCAAATGATGGCTTCTCAAATGGTTCTGTGTACCAAACCATCTGGTGTCTGGTTGCGGCCATCTTCGCCCTTTGTAAAGCACAAGAACAACCCATGTGTCAAGGCCATACTTCTTCTTCTGTAATCCTGTTTCCTTCCTTTCTCTACCAACTGAAGATGACTAGACAAGACCAAACACTGCAGTGTTCTGCGTTAATGAGCACGGACGAGGACTTGATTAATTTCTTGATTAATGAAAACATTCTTGGCAAATGCACGGCGGGGAGCCCGTCAAACTGCACGACAAAAACTGTTTTTGTGGTGCTTCCCCACTTGTGTATTTTGACTCGTTTCTCATGGCAGTGACTTTGAAGGAGCTCTCAAAATAGTGTTTGAAAAAAAAGGTGTTTGACCTTGAGGCTCCGATGCTGGCTGCTGTCCTCGGAGGACTGTCTGGGTTCTGTGTGTGTGTGTGTGTGTGTGTGTGTGTGTGTGTGTGTTCATGGTGATGTCTGAGAGAGGGAAAGAGCAAAAAGTAAAGGGCTCAAAGAGCGTATCGGCTGTATTCAGAGTGTGTCCTATCCATCCCTTCATTTACAGTGATACTATGGTCCTCTGTTACCCACATGTATGTATGTATGTATGTATGTACAAAATATAGCTTTTAGGAAAAATGAGTGCTCGTGTTTTGTTGACAGTGCTAGTACTTGTCTGTCTACTATCTACTTTATTGGTTGTCTACAACATACTCAAAAGAGAAGTTTTTACCAAGCATAATCAAATCTGTTTATAAAAGAGAAAAGATGCTGTCACTTTAATTAGCCACAGCTTACAACTTGTGCTACAGTTGTTCTTTTTATAGTAAACAAAATCAAATGTTTGCTCCGGACAAAAAAGTCAACTTTTACAGTTAGTTGTTGAATACAATAATATGTCAATAACTCTAAATACAATCACGCTCTTTAGAATTGAGATTTAGAGCTAAAAACGGTAAATTATTCAGCCTTCAAACCTCTGCTATAAGTTCTGCTTCACCGTGTGGCAGCATTTGTTTTCGTGACTACTGTAAAATAGAAAGTAGAGGGCAGAGTCTTCCAACTGTCATCATTTTGTGTTCTTCAAACCGTAGATGGTAATAATGTTTTTTTAACATTCTGTAACATCTTGCATGCAAAACAATGAAGACAAAGAGGTGTTGAGTGAAAGTAGGACAATGATGAGGGAAAACAGCCATGACTCAGCATCAGAGACTGGCAGCTGAAGAGTGAAGACAAGAGAGAGAGAGAAAAAGAATCTGGTTGCATTGTGTCGGGAATACATTTATTTATGTCTGTTGTTTGTTTGTGTGTGTGTGTGTGTGTGTGTGTGTGTGTGTGTGTGTGTGGCAGCATGTAAATTCAGCAACCCACGTATGCTTCACTTTTTTATAGAGCCGGAAATAGATACAGCCATAAAGAAACACACTCGAGCCAGTGCGGTTAATGCGTGCTTGTTCACTATTCATGATCTCCACCATTACACCGACATCGGCCCAGCGCCACAAATGTGTGTCCTCAAAACAACAGCTTGAGTGTAAAGCACTGTATTTTCTTTCCAGGTGCACATTGAACATGTTGCATGTGTCTCAACACAGCAGCTCTTTCAATTATGTTGCCAGGGAAACGTATTTACTTCCGAATTACTTTCGTTGTTGTAGTATCTCAAATGTGTATTTTTAATCAAAGTCCGAAAGGGGAGGGTAGGGGCAGATGGAGGGGTCAAACCAACACGTAGCATTACTTACAAATGTACTAGCAAATAGAATTTAGTTGAGTGAGAAGGTCATTTTTATTTTTGTTAGTAATGGCGTGATGTGTCTGTGAATCCACTCCGAGTTCTTGTTGTAAGCCTGACAGTCTATGCTTCAGGACCATGGACAGGTACATCATATTTGCTGTGTAGCTGCAGCAGCAGGCTAAATCATGTTGTACTTCATCAAAATATATAGAGGTATTCCACAAGTAGTCCAACAGGAAATAGCAGACACTTATATACAATAAACATTTAGAGCCGGTGGACATGAGAGGTTTACTCTTTACTGGTGCTAACAGCCAATGTTGTTTAATGTTACTGGGGGGCAGCTAAACTAACTATTGTCATTTTATAAAAGAAGTCATTCTGTAAGCAGCCATAATCTGATATCATGCTGAAAGTAGTTCGTGGCTCTGCAGCTCCTCACCTAACGGCTCACATTGCTGTTCATTTCCTCCCTCAACAAATCACCAAACTGGCCGATGACTTGTTTCCTAGACGTTCTGCTGATAAACGACGTTCTGCCGATGAACGACGTTCTGCCGGTGAACGACGTTCTGCCGGTGAACGATACTTTTGTGACTTTTTCATGATAAAAGTCAACTCGTGTTCTCCAGTTAAATGCTTCTAATGTGAAGCTGCAGGTTTGCATTCGCAGTAACTTAACGCAGCATATATCAACACAGACACCTAGTTTGTAATACTTCCAATATATCAATATTGCAATACTTGTATTCGTGGAAATCTCCATTGTGTTACCTCATTGGGCAATGAATATTTACTACAAAGATATATTACAGATATTTATTCAAATGAAAATCTTCAAGTCATTTATTTTTTCTAGAGCTGGAGCTGTTTAGTTTTTGTTGACAGGTATTTATTGAATTCTGGGTCTTTATTTTCATTTTTACATGAATATGGCTCATATGTCTGATCCCATTATGTTAAAGCTTTTGAATGTTAAATGTGGTCGTCAGTGCAACAACAGTAGCGGTAGTGCTTAGCTTAATTTGTCAAGTAATGACTCCAGGTGAAGTAAGTGGACTTGCAGTAAATATGTTTATGATTTAGTTGATAACATACTTTTATTGCTATAATAGCTGTATAGTTTGATGATTGGATGTAATACGGAGCCAGCAGTGCAAATCTTTACTTCAGTCAATGAATGATATCATCCTTTTGATATCTTTTGATTATATGGCAACACTTAACTCTCCTCTTCCTACTGCTTCCCCCACCTTCAACAGTAATATCTAAATATATGCAGTGGCGGGCCGCGCATTTTATACCTGGGCCTTCACTGATGTCTTACCACCTAATAACCTCATGATGGTGCCACAGCTACGGTTATTTGTTTCTGGGGGTGGAACATCACGTATTCGTTTTAAACCGTTCAGTACAAGGCTTACAAACCGAACAATAATACTGGTGCATTTGGAAAATGCAGAAGCTTAAATTGTGGTAAATATAACGTTTTCGGTGGACACCGGTCTGTCTGTCTAGTTTCCAGGTCAGCGTCTGACCCCGGAAGCAAAACAACACGCACAAACTCGCGCTACATTCTCCCCGCAGCGTTTAGCTGTTCCTACTGATTCAAACAGGGCTAAGCAATCGCCACACAATCCCCATTTCTCCAGACCATCATTCTTGTTTGTAAAAGAAAACAGCCCAAACTGATTCAATTATCCGGACCCTAACCCCACGCAGGACGGGACCCTAACCCCACGCAGGACGGGATGCTTCGTAATTAACGGACAATGCATATGGTCAAAATCGATGTAATTAACACAATGACAAGAGCTAACTCACAAGAACCGTCACACATATTCACAACAAAGCATGACAAAACAATCCAGCAACGCTCACATTAAAGAGCAAGGGCCATTCAAATAGTATTTACATCAGGGAACAATATATAATATACATATCTAATATCCATAAACGACACGATAGGCACAATTAACACACTGCAGATATCAAGAAAACAAAAGCAGTTTCACTTACCAAATGCATTTAAATACAAAGTCCGTCCTCCTCTTTGTTCACAAAGAGGTCAATAACTCGGCTGTGCAGTACATCCGTGTGTTTCAGTTCCAGCAAGAGGTCCTTTTCAGTATTCTATTCTTCTTAACTTTTTCATTGTGGAGCTCCGTTTCCCTGCGAACTTGTTCGTTGATCTGGAGATCCACTCGGGTCCTTCTAAACGTTTTTAAGAGCACCGTAGCTTGCAAGTGTCCCGCCGTACTTTGGTGTCGTGTAGCGGCTTTGCTCAGGCAGCTCAATGTCCTTCTTGAGAAAGGCGTTCCCAGTAACTCCGCCACTAAATCAGCTTCTCGTCCTTCCGCCATTTGATGTTAAAAAAACGAAGCGAAGTAACAAAAACTAAAAATGCCATCATTTCTTCCATATGTTTCCACTTGAACTCTGACTGCTAACAACCTCAGTTCTGCTAGCAAGCACAAGTTTCACTTTAGTCACGTGCTCGCCCACTGACCAATCACAGCACACTGCACCTAGCGGGAAAGCTACGGATGAACACTGAGCTGCACGTAATGCTGACGTCATTATAGGCCGCTAGCCGACGCTGACACGTCAAAGAGTACGCCCAACATGTCAAACTAAAGATCTGATTGGTTGAACACTATGACAATCAACAATATCGTCCCCATTCACTTTAATCTGCACTGGCTGCAGAGCCGAGTCTGCAGGCATCTGGCATAGATACACACAGAGGTGAGATCTGAGAGCAACTGAGGAAGACAGTAGCTGTGCAATGAGAAAATAATTTTTATAAATTATAATACATTTAAGAAATTTAAGAAAAATTATTAAATTATAAAATAAATTATAATTTTTTAGTTTTTTTTTAAATATAAATAGCTTTGTGATTCTGTTTAGGCCAGCAGAGAAGGCCTTGCAGGCCCTGACGGCCCGCCACTGAATATATGTATATGTATATGTATATATACACACACACACAGTAGAAACAGCGGTGAGCACTATAAGCTGAGGATTTTTTCTCTTCTTATTTTTCTTTGTTACTCATGCAGATTACCATCTAACTGACATTTATATATTTATTACACAAATACAAGGTAATTAAACCGACAGCTTTGCTATTTACTGTGAGCTTGATGGTGGTTAATAAGCCTGAAAATACACAGTGGGCTCTGAATGCCAAACTGGTAACAGTCTGAAAAATAATGTATTTATAAATTCCAGTATCATAGGCAAGGAAAGTTTATTTGTACAGCACATTTCAACAACAAGGTAATTCAATGTGCTTCACATAAAACCATTAAAAGCATCAAAACATAAGGCAAAAGAAAAGGAGATTTAAGAACATTCATTAAAACATTAAAAAACAGTGTAAGAAATATAATGCAGTAGTAAAATGCAGAAATGCAGGAAATTGATTAATATATTAATTGAATGTGGTTCAATTAAAGGCAGCAGCAAACAAAAAAGTCTTCAATCTTGATTTAAATGAGCTGAGGGTCTCAGCAGACCTGCAGCTTTCTGCAGAAAAACTGAACGCTGCTTCTCCATGTTTAGTTCTGACTCTGGGAACAGAAAGTAGACCGGTCCCAGACGACCTGAGGGGTCGGGATGGTTCATAAGGTAGCAGCAGATCAGAGATGTATTTTGGCCCTAAACCATTCAGTGCTTTGTAAACCAACAGCAGGATTTTAAAGTCAATTCTTTGTTGGACAGGAAGCCAGTGCAAAGACATTAGAACTGGGGTGATGTGATCCACCCTCCTGGTCTTAGTGAGGACTCGAGCTGCAGCGTTCTGAATCAGCTGCAGCTTTCTGACGGACTTTTTACAGAGACCTGTAAACACACCGTTACAGTAGTCCAGTCTGCTGAAGATAAATGCGTGGACAAGTTTTTCCAAATCCTGTTGAGACATAAATCCTCTAATCCTTGATATATTCTTCAGGTGATAGTAGGCTGATTTTGTAATTGTCTTGATATGGCTGTTCAGGTTGAGGTCTGAATCCATAACTACACCTAGATTTCTGGCTTGGTTTGTGGGTTTTAACATCAGTGATTGAAGCTGAGCGGTGATTTTCAATTGTTCGTCCTTGGTACCAAAAACAATTACTTCTGTTTTATCTTTGTTTAATTGAAGAAAATTCTGGCACATCCAGTTGTTGATTTGTTCAATGCAGTTACCCAGCCCTTGTATGGGATTATAGTCCCCTGGTGACATAGTTATGTAGATTTGTGTGTCGTCTGCATAATTATGATAACACACTTTGTTGTTTTCCATAATCTGAGCTAGTGGAAGCATGTAGATGTTGAACAGAAGAGGCCCCAGTATTGAACCTTGGGGAACACCACATGTCATTTTAGTCAGCTCTGATATGTAATCAGCTACAGACACAAAGTATTCTCAGTCCTTCAAGTAGGATTCAAACCAGTTAAGTGCTGTGCCAGAGAGTCCCACCCATATTTTTTGTCTTTCTAGGAGTATGGCATGGTCGACCGTGTCGAATGCAGCGCTGAGATCCAGTAACACTAAGACTGAACTTCTGCCATTGTCTATGTTTAAGTGGATGTCGTTGAAAACGAGCAGTTTCAGTGCTGTCGTGCTGTCGAAAGCCTGACTGGAAAACATCAAAGCAGTTATTTACGGCCAAGAAGTTGGTCAGCTGTTGGAAAACCGCTTTTTCAATTATTTTACTTAAAAATGGGAGGTTTGATATTGGCCTATAATTTTTCCTTGTTGCGGAGTCTAAACTAGCCTTCTTTAGGAGTGGTTTAATAACTGCAGTTTTTAGGGCTTGTGGGAAGACACCTGAGAGAAGGGATGTGTTTACAATTTGTAAAAGATCAGTGGTCATGCAGTTTGAAATATTTTTGAAAAAGTGTGTTGGTAGAATATCCAAGCAGCAGGAGGATGACTTCAGATGTTGTATAATGTCTTCTAGGCTTCTACGATCGATTGAATGAAATTGTGTCATGATATTTGAATGGATGTTATTCAGAGATCGGGACAACACATATCCTGTGGTTGGTGTGGAGGCACTGACTGCTTGTCTAATTTTCTGAATTTTGTCAGTAAAAAAGGAGGCAAATTGATTGCATGACCAAGTGGATTGGAGCTCAGCAGCTACCGACACTGGAGGGTTTGTTAGCCTGTCGACGGTAGCAAATAAGGCGCGTGTATTGTTCTTGTTTTTGGTTATGATGTCAGAGAAAAATGACTGCCTTGCATTTGTAAGTTCCAAATTATAATTGCGAAGTCTCTCTTTATAGATGTCACAGTGAACCTGGAGATTCGTTTTTCGCCACCTGCGCTCAGCTTTCCGACACTGTCGTTTCTCTATCCTTACCAGCGTAGCATTTCTCCAAGGAGATCTTTGCTTACCCGAGACAACCTTCACTTTAGTGGGTGCAATGGCATCAATAATATTTTTAACTTTAAAACTGAAGCCATCTACAAGCTCATTGACTGAGAGGCAAGAGAGGGCTGGTGTGGAGGAGAACTTCTGAATAAATAGTTCACTGGTGTTTTCAGAGATGTAACGCATAGGAGTAAAGTAAGTCAATTACCGTAGTTTTAAAGGCACAAAATATGACATTCAGAGCATTAATAAAGCAGCAAACAACTGTTATCTATGTAAAGATGTAGTGGAGTGATGTGTACCTGAGTAGAGAGTGAAGTCGCTCTGAGCTTCTCTTCACATAGCCACTGGTTAGCTCATGGCCGCTGATGATGATGTCATCGTCACCCTGCGGTTCCCCCTTCAGATAAACACTGATAGCTCTGTCTGCACTTTTGCCGTAGTTTGCACTGTTAGCGCTGTTAGCACCGTTAGCTGCGAGCTGCTGGCTCAGGCGTCAGCCATGTTGAGAGCCGTGAGAGGCAATCGAAATGCTCCCAATCTTGTATCTTGCACATTTTTTTGGCCATATGTCTTGTATGAAAGGAGCCCAGAATGAACACTGCAAGCGGACTACTTGATTCCTGTCATTTAAACAGCATTGGTATGGGAAGGATTCGGTCCCAAGCTTTTTGATCCGTATCAGCCAGTTGGTTTCCACTGTCCAGTATTTAGAGGGTGTGAGTGTGTTATGGGGGCCTCAGCGGGGGGCACATGTGCCTCGACCCTTTAAGACACATCCACTTCCATCAACAGCAAGCGTAGCCAGGGAGCCGCAGATGCTGTCCTCTCCTTGCGTAAACATGGTGACAGTCCCTTCAGCGACGTGTTGTGTCTGCTTGCCTCACTGTCAAAACACACACACACACATACACACACACACACACACACACTCACAGGCTGAAGAGGTTTTTGGGAAGCGGGACCTGTTTGATAAACAGCTGACACAGCAGAGTGACGGATTCAGGTTTTCAGTGTGTTTGTCATTTATTCTGTCGGTCTGGGATTCAATCTTATGTCAAACACGTCATACCTGGAAATGTGTTCATAAGTCATTTGAGCAGTGAAAAGCTTGACAGGATAATGAGCTAATCCGTCATGTTTGTCGATTGCCGATGATGCTTATCGTGCTTTTTTATCTCCTTTAGGTCCAGGGATGATGTCGTCAATGATGTCATCAGGTGGACGCCAAGACCCACCAGGACAGCCTGCCTTCGGCTCTGACTACCTGTCTGGTGAGGGTGGCGGGAGTGTGTTTTCAATGTCGTATAGAAGAAGTTTGAGCATGTTTGAGTTAGCGGCCCGTAAGACCTGTAGGTCAGTCTGAAAAATCACTCCCCAGTTGTGTCTCTTTCTGGGCACAGCCTTCCATGTGTTTAATGTATACTCATAAGCAAAAAAAGGTTCACAACGACCTAGCAAACCGCTTTATACTGAAGTAACTCCCTTGTGGGACTAGCAAAGTGGTCTCGGCTTCCAAAAACTATAGACCCAACCTCGTAAGGGAATAGTTACATTCTTCATGTGGTCACTGTAGCTCAAAGACCTAAGACTTGACTTGGGCTTGCAGAGGATGACTGGTGAGCATTTCTGGCTCGTGTCACGTGTCACGTGTCCCAGTCAGCCATGACAGTGTACCAGGACACTGAAACTGAAGCAGCTTCATGGAATTCGGCCATCATTCCTTTCATTAAGGTCTCTCCCTCATTTCTCCCCATTAAAGGGTTTTTTTCCTGTTCTCATGTGAGGGTTCCGGGACAGAGGATGTCGTATGTGTACAGATTGTAAAGCCCTCTGAGGCAAATTTGTAATTTGGGATTTTAGGCTATATAAAAATATATTGAATTAAATTGAATTGAATTATTTACACCCGTGACATTTTTTGTCAAAATGTCCAATTCATGTTCTATATTCAGATACTTTGTGTGATTCCATTTAACTTAACATACTGCATGCACACATTTGAATAAGTCTAACATTAGCATTTGTTTCTATGTTCTGCTGGCTCCTTTCATTCTCCTCCTCATTTTGACTTTCTCTCACTGTCCTCTCTGATTCTCCCATTTCACTTCCCCTGGTCACTCTTCCATTTATCTCCCTGTCTGTCTCTGTCTGTCTCTCTCTCTCTCTCTCTCGCTCTCTGTCTGTCTGTCTCCCTCTTTCTGTCTGTCTGTCTGTCTGTCTGTCTGTCCCTCTCTTTCAGGTCCTATGATGGGTGGGAGGACAGATCAATGGAGCATGAACAAGACAAAGGACAACAGCATGCCTGACTCATTTCTAGGTCCACTTTACTTTTTCACCTCTGTCTTTTTTTTTACCTCTGATGTCACATTATCCATCCTCACTCCCTGTTCATGTACTTATAAAAACATTATCTAGTGACAAACAACTGAAACATTATTGTGCTTAATGAGATATTTTGTGTGTAAATCATCCTGGAGGACAATCTATGAAAACAAACCTTTGACGCAAGCTGCTGCTTTGTAGTTGTTCAGCACTGTTGGGCGATAAAGCTCCACACAGGCTGCATACAGATTTACCATTTAACAGTTTTTTAAATCAGCTTTGCATCAAGTTTTTTCATTTCTGAAAAATCAATCTGGTACCTCACCACTATTATTACAACTTCCTAACAGTAGTCCATAGTAGTCTGTGTTGGTGATGTCTCTCTGTTCGTCTCTCCATCAGGCTTTTCTCAGTCTGGGATGGGAGGGACCGTGGGGTCCGGCCTGCCACCGTTCCAGACCAGTATGAGCACCACTCTCGGCCAGACCGGGATGGGTTCGGCCATGGACACCCAGAAGAATTCGGGTCTATTTGGCATGGACAACAAAACCACCAGCAACACCAGTGGAAGCAGTCCGTTTAAAACCAGCGATCTGTTTTCGTCTGGCGGCCCGGGAATCCACTCCATGGATCACTCTACAGTGGGTGGGTTGCATGTTGTTACTGTGTGCTGGTGGCAGCAGGGGGAGGGGGGAGTCAGGAGAATGAGGAGAGAGGAGGAACTTGCGGTACACGTACTGTGGTTTTGGGGTGACGATAAAGGTTACAGCTAGGGCCCTGGCCAGATTGAAACAAAACTAAATCCTGGTCATATCCTCAATTTAATTTATCAAAATATCAAATTTGATGCTTATTTTTCGAGAAAGTTGCCATGGGTTTGCCATGGGTTAGGAGGACAGCAGGGGCGGGTGGTGACAGGAGAAGATCCTCACACAGGACCTGCTCTCAGCAGCAGAGGGCAGCCTCTCCCACTATAGGTGGAAACAGATCCAGCCTCACTGCTTTACGCTCCGTGCACTCTGCTGTTCTCTTCATCTACTGACGAACTGGATCAACAGACAGATGGGTCTCATGCAGACAGCGATGAACACAGGACAACCCACAGTGTCATGTCTTCTGTAGTCACTGCAGTCTGACTGCTCCACATTGCATGTCTAGCTGCCTTATATCCTGAATTGTTAATGTTTATAATAATCATTAGCAGCACGAGTCAATAACAGCTGAACGTTAACTGAATTTTTGTGGTTGCCGAGCAACAAAAACACAAACCCACAGGAGGATTTAACGGAAAGGCAAAGCAGCCCACCGTGCTATTTGCAGTCTTCCTGTGTGATTTTCCTAAAAGCCAGATATCACATTCTGTAATAAGAGATGCTGCAAACAGTTATTTCATCAGCTGAACAGTAATTACGGCGCAAAATAGATTTTATCCGCAGGGTCCTTAAAATTAACTTTTAAAATGACTCAGCATCTGAGTTTTGATAGTGCTGAACTTATGAAACATTTAGCAAACTCTTATTCAGGGTTTTATTTTTGATCTCCTCTCCCTTCTGTTGTGTTGGTGTGCTAAAGATAACCCAGTACAGGCTGGTTGTTACGTAACACTTACTATCCGAGTTCATTACAGGGAATAGGAAGCAGGCATGATTTGAGGAGAGATTGTTTGTTACAATTGTTAACGGTTGTCTTTAGATTTAGAATTATTTGAGCATAAAGATATTAGGTAGCACTTCCTGTCTGTAACGCATTATAATCATTAACTAGAAGTTGTTATAATCTGCTCTGAATAATATCATAATATAATCACAGTGTTATAATTCCCAGAGTTGTAATACATTGTATTATTTCTATAATACATCATAATCATTGTTAAAATGCATTATAATGTGATTATAAGTACTAAATGTAGATTGTTTGCTTTAAGTGAAAAAGATATCCTTAAATCTAAATGTGATCAATAAGTTACATTGACTTATAGTCACATTATAATGCATTGTAACTCGGGGTGTAACGATACATCAATCCAGATGCACTGTGAAAACCAATACAAAACAGCTTTAAGATACGCCTTTATTTTGAAATTCCCATGACCAGCCTGTGTCACCATTTCCGTCCAAGCTGACCTCTGACCTCTTTCCTACAGAGCCCAGCTACACAAATAGTCTCATCATAGGTCAGTTGCTTTTTGTGAGTATAAAAGTAATTATAAATGTAATAAATTATCCATGAATGCTTGATAATACCAGTGATGATAATGCAGTATTATGATACTTGACCTTATAAGTCATTAGAAATGTATCAGCATGTGTTAAGATTATTGTTGGTGAGTGCTTATAACTATAATTATACAGCAGATTATAAGGCATTCAAGATCTCTGGACTACCCATTCCATTTCAGGGAAGAGAAGGCGGTGATGTAACCACATGCTGCTATTTTAAATCCTGTGCTTAGCTAACCGCTCCATCACACAAAATACCTGCAGACATTCTGCAAATGTGCCAATCCGGTTACATCATCTGGACAACAGCAGGCTTTGGATAACTAACCCCAAACTTTGATCCTATAGACCAGTGATTCTCAACTGGTGGGTCGTGACCCAAAAGTGGGTCGCGGACCCGTTTTCAGTGGGTGGCCTTTGCCTGACAAAAAAAAAAAAATGTTGTGATTTTATGTTTATGCATTTTTAATGCAGCGGAATTATTCCAGCATTTACGGCACTTGTTCAGCGGTGCAGGAAAAACACTGACCAATGCGTTGTGAATCACATCACGTGATGCAGCTCAGCCGATCAAATATGAGTATTCTGACAAGTTTCCTGACTTGAGTGAGATGTACACACACCGTGACACACGGGGCGAGACGAGGTTATAGACAGCAGAGCAGGACTATTGAGGTGTGAGTTGAATAAGTCAAATCATAGGATGATCTCCAAAAGAGAAAAATGTCCAGAGAGACCAGAGTCATTAGACTCTGACTGGACAGACTCATATAGGTGAATTCTTCCACACTAATTTCTCTTTTTAGAAGATGAGAAAAATATAATATTGTGGCTTTTTCACTTCACCCTGAATGAACTGAATTTAGAGCTGCAGGGCAATTCAGTGAAAATAATTTTGCTAAAATGAATTTCGTTAGGTAATTTATTTTTTAATCCAGCCGTTATTTTACTTGAAATGAGAAGAACATTTATTTATGTATTTATATGTATTATTTATAATCCATCCAGTTAAATTTGAAAACTGAGAATAATAATTGTTAAAATATAATTGATGTGTACTTTCTTTATTTGATTTGGCAGTTGTTTACTACACAGAGACTTTACTACTACCAGACTTCTTGAATATAGATATACCCAAATTATATACATATATATAATATGGGTCGTGGGTCGCGGCTTGTCATTAAGGGATGATGGTGGGTCCCGCAGCCAGACCAGTTGAGAACCACTGCTATAGACGTTAATTACAGTTTAGACGTACTTGTACTTTACTCAAGTACTTCCATTTTATGCTATTTTATACTTCTACCCCACTACATTTTGGAGGCAAATATTTTACTTTTTATTGCACTGCATTTATTTGTTAACTTTAGTTTCTTTACAGATTTAGATCATTAATCCAAAAATATAAATCAACTAATAATGTATTATTACATGTTCAGCTACCAGCAGTATATAAAGTAACTAAATTAGCTTAAAGTGAATAACACATTAAGGCATCAATTCAATAATCTAATAATATAAAATACATTATTCTATATTGGGTCAATCTGCATAACAAGTAACTATAATTTAGGTACTTTTCGTGTATTTTGTTGCTATTACTTTTTTACTTTTACATAAGTACCCGTTTGAATGCAGAGCTTTTACTTGTAACAGACATTGTAGTATCTGAGTATCTCCACCCACAGCTTGAGAACTACTTTTGCAAAGGTGCACCATGTTTTTCTCACAAGCCAATCAGAGCAGACTAAGCTTTTTTTGGGAGGGGGTCTTAAAGAGACAGGCGATTAAATAGAGCATTTCAGACAAAGGGTGAATACAGGTATATTCAGACAGACAGAATGAGAACATTTTTCTTTTAAACATAAAAGGCAAGGCAAGGCAAGTTTATTTGTATAGCACATTTCAACAACAAGGTAATTCAAAGTGCTTCACATAAAACCATTAAAAGCATCAAAACATAAGACAAAAGAAAAGGAGATTTAAAAACAATTAAGAACATTCATTCATAGAACCATTAAAAATCGATGTCTCCCAGAGATCATCTACGCTGCACTCAAACCTCTACACTGCCAATTCTGTCAACCCACACACAAACCACCTATGGATCTTTGTTTTCTAGTGTGTGCCTGGCACGAGCTTGGTCCCGAAGGAAATACCGTTATAATATATATATGTGCAGTCTCCACTTGTACTCCTTTCACATCAGCGTATTTAAAAACAATTAAGAACATTCATTAAAACATTAAAAAACAGTGTAAGAAATAAAATGCAGTAGTAAAATGCAGAAATGCAGGAAATTGATTAATATATTAATTGAGTGTGGTTCAATTAAAGGCAGCAGCAAACAGAAAAGTCTTCAATCTTGATTTAAAGGAGCTGAGGGTCTCAGCAGACCTGCAGCTTTCTGGGACTTTGTTCCAGATATGTGGAGCAGAAAAACTGAACGCTGCTTCTCCATGTTCAGTTCTGAGTTTAAAAGCATGTAAACATGTTCTAGTCAGACCCTAAAATACAAGTATGAACCTGAAAATGATCATGATACGTCCCCTTTAAGTAACATATCTGAGTGCTTCTTCCACCACTGCACAAAAGTAATGAGGGAGAAATTCTGATAATCTCAAGAAGTGTTCCGCCCCCTTAGCTCAGAATGCAGAATTAGCCATTAGCTCCAGCTATCTGTCAGAGCCCTGGATTTGATATGGTGCAAAGCACTGGGAGGTGATGGTTTTGTCCAGAACCTGTTGAGGATGTAATGATTAATATATCACCCAGAATGAGGGAGTACAGATGTTACTAATACCCTTAACAATGGCTCTGTTCTAGGACAAGATGCAGCATGCACAACATCAGAACAAAAACCATGAAAAGAGGCCTATACTCCCCTAAAAGCAACTCATCCAGTGATACTGAAGTCATTTGTTATTGTCCTAGTTGCTTGTAAACATCATATGAGATATCTTCGGTAAAGTCTTCTGATATCAACACCACTGATGGGGACAGTTCACATTTCAAAGATGTTCAAATGTATTTCTCTTAATAACCTTCCTTCCTCTCCTTTCTTAAAGCTTTAATAAGAGGAGTTGAGTATGAGTAGTCCAATCCTGTTGTCATGACAGGTCATGCATTTCAGCTTCCTCCCATCTCACATCACTGGGTATCTAATGAAGCAACCAGTCATAAAACGTCATGGATGAGTCGGTGCTCTGCTGGGCCAAATGGTTCCACAAGAACCAAAATATGTTTGCTGCCGATTGGATTGTGTCTAAAATGAAAGTTTATAGGAACACTTTGGGGGAAATATGAGAAAGACAAGTAGCTGCTTTATGAATCTTAATAATTTCGTCAATAAGCCTTTTTTTCCCCCTCCCTTAAAGTCCTCTACACACCTGCTCCTCTGTGCAGTCTAACTCTCACACGCAGTTCTTTTGCATCGGCAACGTGTTTGAGGCAGCCAGCGCTCCGACATTAACGTTTCCCTTGGCAGTTAGCCAGAGCCCAGATTAAGATGTACTCTCCATTAAATACCTTATCACATTAAATATAGATGATAATGCCCCGGACCTGTCTCCTCCTCCAGCTGTTTATAGCTGGGCAAGCATCGGAGGCCAAAAGGAGGAAAATAGCTTCAATCAACTTAAACAGGGCAACGGTGGACAATTTCGAGGGAAGGGTGCACCTTCATCTGGATTCACATCAACATCAGGTGATGTAAGGCAGATTGAGGAGATGGGAGGTTGAAAACTGAGGTAGAGGAAGAGGAATTTAGACAGAAAGGGGGCATCACACGCAGACTGAGAGGGTTGTCTAGGTGGGAGTTTTATTCCCTCTGTCTGTGCGTGTCTATCCGTCTGTTCA
This sequence comes from Lycodopsis pacificus, assembly GCA_028022725.1. NCBI lineage: Eukaryota > Metazoa > Chordata > Actinopteri > Perciformes > Zoarcidae > Lycodopsis > Lycodopsis pacificus. Next base: position 4,075,053 of record CM051700.1, read on the forward strand.
TCTCTCTCTCTCATTCTCTCTGAGCTGATGACGTGCTTGTCAGAAATAATTGAGAAATATTCCCTCAGAGGGAAAACTGTGATGACTTCATTCCCCAAACAAGAGGAGATAGTGGGAGCAGACAAACGAAGGGATCATTGTTTTCTCTTTGTTTGTTAAAGCTTGCATGTGCACAGTTTGTCACAGCATTGTGATTCAGTTACATATTCCATATGTTATCCTGCATGTGGGACAATGATCCAGTTATTGCCAGGGTTCTTCACACATGCATGCATTTTATTTTGAAAATTGAAAATGTACACAATATGATATGGCCAGCTAATGGATCTTTCCACTGTTATTTCCTCTCATTTTACTGTATTAATACTAGGGGTGTAACGGTTCACAAAACACACGGTTGGGTTCGGTACGATACAGTGGAGCCACGGTTCGGTACAGTAGAAAACTATAAATGACAGAGAAATGTACTTGATTTTAAAATATATTTATTCATTACAACTAACATCATCAAGTTATTCTTTGACTTTGAACAATGATGGAACTATACCTGAGTGACCCATCTTCTGGGGTGTCTTCTTAGCAACACATAAGCATAAAAAACAAAAACTGCTCCTTAATGTTATGTAGTATTGTTACTTACATCTTGCTTACATCTTGTATTGTTACTTACATCTTGCAAAATAGATTTTTAATCTCAATGGGACTACCTGGTTAAATAAAGGTTTTAAAATTTTTTATTTTTTTTTTTCTTTTTATTCAAATGTATTCGGTTCGTCATGCGTACCGAACTGTGAGCCTCGTACCGAACGGTTCAATACGAATACGCGTATCGTTACACCCCTAATTAATATACAGTAGAATGATCCCGTAATGTCCAAAAGCAACTGTATTGAACCTGTTGTAAGGATGTAAAGTGTGGATAAGCACTAGACCTCCAGTCACAGTGAGCTTTTGGTCCTTTGAAGTTACCATAAAAAATTGGCAAATTGGAATGAAAACAGTGTTTTATATGAAATGTGAATTAACAGTTAATTCAAACCACGCTGGCAGAGAGGAGACACAACCAAGCAGATAAATGAAAGAAACTCTTCTCTCTCGGTGCTCAGTGCTGAACCATTATGGTGCTTTAAAACAGCACCTGAAATATCTGTCTTAGTTATCCACATTCCAATCCAGTGCCTTTACTGAAATATAGAAAGTCTGTAACAGGTGAGTAAATGACATGTTGAATGTATTTATAAAAGCAGGCACCATCACATACATTGTGTTTTATGAAACTTTCAAAAGTTTTTGCCAAAAGGAGCCTAAAAGCAATCTGATTGTGGTTATGGCTGTAAACACCAGCAGATGTCCCACTAGTAGGGATGAGCTATATTCTATGGTCATTTGTAAGAGGCATGCATTATGTTTGTATTGAGAACAGAGCTTGCCTTCGAGTTATTGTACTCATGACTCATGATTGAATACAAATTTTCCCAGATACCCACATTCAGACAAACTCGTAGAAGCCTTTAATCTTGATTGGGAGATAATCCTAGTTTTACTGAATCAATGGTCGTCTATGGGATCGAAGTAGCTCCGTTAAAGGGGACATCACATGCTCATTTTCTAGTCCATACATGTTTTATTGTTTGTATTTGAGGTCTCTACTAGAACATGTTTACATTCTTTAATATTCAAGAAAACACATTATTTTTTTTCTCATTCTGTCTGTCTGAATATACAGACTGTCTCTTTAAGACCCCCTCCTGAAAAAGCACTGCTCTGGTTGGCTTCCAAAAAAAAAGGAATGGCGCACCTTTGCAGAGGTAGTTCTCAAGCCGTGGGTGGAGCTGCTCAGATGGGAGGGGGTTTCATGATATGTCCACTTTAAAAGAGTATTCCATTGATTTATCAGCACTTGATGGACGTTTATTTATTTATTTACATTTGAATTTGACTGGGACCACGAATTATAGAGATGGGCAAATCTGCTCTTACGACATCTGAATCTGATGGTATTCATAAATCATATCTTTAAGTTAGAGACCCACACCCTCATGGACATTTCACTCCCCCTCTAACAATCCCTGTAGACTATGTTGATGTAGTGCAGTGGTCTTCAACGTTTTTCAGGCCAAGGACCCCCAAACTGATAGAGAGATGGAGCAGGGACCCCCGACTATATATATTGTATAAAATTGTGTTTTATATTAAATGGGCTTAGTACCGTGTATAAACATACCTCTTTATTGTGCATTCAATACTAAGCTAATCAAATAATACACAGGTTCATATATTCATGTCTTTATTTTAAACATATGCAGGGTACAGTGAGTAGGGTGGCCGTGTCACTGCCATTTAGAAACATACCTGTTGAAGACCTCTGATGTAGTGTATGGATGTCTGAGTGTTCTTTAATATATTGCTGTAATGATTAGAGAGGCTGCTTTCAGTCATTATTAAAGTTTCCACGTGCACAGCCAAGTCACTGCAGCGAATATAGTGGGACATTTATGCAGCAAAACTAAAAACTGCAGTTATAAAGTTGACAGACGAAACGGAAACACACGTTCACTTTCTCAAATGATCGATGAAGTTTAGCTGCTGTAAATGCATCCAGCGTCTCTCTTAATGGGGTTGCTGTCTGCTGCAGAGCACCAGCTCTGTTCTGCTCTTTGCTATCTTCACATATTAGAGACTGGAATAAATATTTTCCTCATCAATGAATTAACATTTCACCCACACTCGACCTATCCGCTATTAATCACAATGTTACTTTTTATGACCCAACCCGTCCAATCTGCTCGCGGATATAAATACGTACGATAAAGATACATTTCAGTATTTTAAATCACATTCATTACACAGAGATACAGTTCAAAGTTCATATTCATCCACAGTCCCCGGGTAAGATTCCACGCAGCTCCCTCTGGAGACACAAACGGCTTTATACAACTTTGTCACATATGCAGCAGTGCTCCCCAACGTCTGTAAACAGACTTTGATGGAGTCCCCCTTTAAGAAATACTACCTCATGTTTATATGTGCAAACAATCTAAGGGACTGCATGAAGCCTCGAAGTAAGCACACCCGACTCTTTACAAATACTGGCACATTTACTAGGAGTGGCCTAGTCCCAAGTACCCTTACTGTTGTTCTAACTCTAACCTATTGATGAGACCAGTCTTTAGACTCCTTTACTGCCATGAAACAGTAAACAATTTACACATGAAGTAGTGAGAACCATCTACGATGACAACAATCGGATGGCTTTTCGGCAGCTGATTCTCTGACAGCTGATTCTCCCCCCCACCCTTCGGCAGCTCCCGTCCTCTCTCCCAGCGGCTCAATGGACGACAGCAGTCCCACCTCCTCCGCCTCCGACCCCCTCAGCCCCGAGAGAGTGGGGCCGGGGGGCGAGGCTAGCAAGGGACAACAGAGGCGGCGGAAGAAGAAGAGGAAGGGTCGTGACCACGTCTACGACTTCTTGGCAAGCCAGAAGAATAACGTCGGCAAATCAGACAAGGATGGGATGCAGGATAAGGGCGGACCGGAGGCGGAGGAGGACGAGGAGGAGGACGAGGAGGAGAACTGGGAGTTGGAGATCAGAGAGAGTGGAGGAGGGGGTAGGGTGAAAGGCAGGAAGACTAAGAGTCGGGCAAGACTTCCAGAGGAGTGGGGAGTGCCCCAGCAGCCCAGCTCTCCTGCGCCGGCTGCAGTCGCTCCCACCTGGGTTACAACTGCCAACTCTGGTCCTTTTGACTCCAAAGCTCCAGATTCAAAGCCCAGCCCTGTTTTGCCCTCTGCCCCTGCACAAATACCCACCAGTTTCACCAACCGTTCCCATGCTAGCCTTGCAACAGATGCGTCTCCACGCTCTTATGAGCCGATGTGTGTAGACGATTTCCCCTTGTCTGATAAAGATGGTCCAAAGGCAAATCAAGGGAACGTTTCGGCGAGCAAACCTGAACATAACAGGACAACGGCTAGTGTTGCCATCAAGAGTAGTCCAGCTGGGGATGTTAGTGGTAGTCTAGCATTGATGACTGGGGAAAATCTGAGCCCCGTCTCCCAGACCTTCTCCTTCCTGGATTCAGTCCTCCAGACCTCTCCTGACTCACAGACCACCACCCCTATCACCAACACCCCTTCCCTTGCTACGACTGCCCTGACTAAGTCCACCCCAACAGAAATCCCTGCTTTACAAGCCACTTCTGTTTTCAACCCTTTCAAGATCACTCCAGACCTCCCTCTCCCTCCTACTTCCGCTTTGTCCACCAAGCCATCACCATTAGCTTCTGTAGGAACACGCCCTCCAACAACTGTGGTGGGATCAGCCCTCAATGTCGATGCCAAGCCGTTTGTCCCCATGGCCACACTCTTGTCCTCCACAGCCACACCCAGTTTGACTGCAGCTACCGCCTCCGCTACCACTTCAGCCACGCCCCTTATCCCCTCAGCTTCTCCCTGTAAGAAGGAAGCCACCCCCACAGCACCGTCAGACACTCCCCCCAAAAGTGTAGCCACACCCTTTAGCTCAGGAACAGTCACTTCCCCACCACCCATCACCCCCGCAGCCCCTCCCTCTCTCCCTGCACACTCAGAGCACCAGGAGTCCTCGCCGCCACAGCTTCCCCCACTGGAAGGTTGGTGAACTACAGGGAAGATTATAAATAACATGGGGCAAATTTGAATAAAATCATTGTAGGCTAGGCTAGCAGGAAGTAGCTACTTTTTGTCTTCCTCTATGCATGGCTCTTTGTCTGTGGATTGAGCGCCAGGCCTGCTTGGTGCTTGATCCTTTCCTTTAGGTATTTGTAATAACCAGGGCTCGAGACATAAATGCAGAGCAGCTCAATTTTTTATCTGATCCAAACACAAATCTTCTCTTTATCACCATTCAATTTTTTTACCAGAGAACCATTTGTATATCACTCTTCCCAGCTGTTGGCAAGAGTATGGGACACAAATGTACTGTGCTGGTCAGGCCCTACATTAACTGATAAGTTGTCTGATTTGACTTCCCTCTGCCTGCCTCTGTGTTCCTATTACCATGATCATAACAATGTTATCACTTGACCTGCTGCTTCTGATAGCTCTACTATCTTTGCTTGCTCCACTGTCTACTGTTCCATATGACTGTCAGCTGCCCATGCAACCTCCCACTATCTCCTCTCTGTCTATAGAAACACACACATGACCTGGGTCCTTGCATGGCGAAGCTAGTTTGCTAACGCCTTTTAGCTTCCTAGAGTCAATAATGTTATAGTTGTTATAGGTTGTGGTAGTAGAGAAGTTAAAAGTAGACATGACGGTGACCAAGATAAGTGAATTGGTTTACCAATAATACAAAACATGGTCTAGGTTGGTGAGGCACAACCTGCAACTGTCCAATTTCTTGATGCCTCTTGGGTTTATTGTCTATATTTTGTGTTTTCTATTGCAACTGTTTATAATGTATGTGATGACATTTAGACACTCAATATTAAGTTTTCTGTAGAAGCACAAATGCTATTTGTAAGAGACTTTAGGACATTCAGAATAAGCAGCACATCTGACACATGCTACTCACTTAAAACCAGATTAGAATAAGATAATAAATACAAAACACTCCAGTGAGCCATCATGTGAATTTGTACACCCATTTTGAATGTTATCAGCCGATAGAATGGGAGTTATGAGTGGCTATCACTACCTAACCTTCTAATGCTTCAGATGGGCCAAACTGCACCTAAAGTGAAAGTGAACGTTGTGAATCGAAACCAACCCAACTTCTTGGTTAGATTGAGAAAAAGATTTGTGTTAAAATAAGTACGCTTGTTAAAACTTATGTAACTTGGCTTTAGTGAAGTAGACAAGTAAGGTTAATGAAGTCTTTCGGTTTCACACGGGACAAGGAAGTACCCCTCACCAGCGCCCCACGCAGACTTCATGCTCTTTATACTGTGTCAACTGACTTTCTCCTCTGATCTCCTCCTCATCATTTTTTGTGGCCACAAGATGTCGGGGTCGACTTTTTGCATTCCTATCGGTGATCAACCATGTGAATAGACAATTAGGCGTAGCAGGCCCCTTCTAACCCAAAACTGTGAGGCTGTTGATTCATTCGGCTGATAACATCTGAAGAGGGTGATTCTTTAAACTATACAATATTTGAACCCATTAGACAAGACTTGCAGTTTGACAAAAATATCTCTTAGCTGAATCTCCCCTTGCTAGATATCTTCCAATATACAAGCACCTGTCAGTGACTATAGCTCCATGCTTGAGTCAGATGATGACAACTGAACCACCTCCATACAAAGAGAGTCAAAACTACACAATGAAGGTCACAAGATGTTGCTGAAAGCTATGGAAGACATCCAATTAGGGAACTTCACATATTTCTGTCACACTGTTACTGTATTGTCAAGGTTAAGAATAAACCCTCAAGCTCAGGATTAAAGAATCTGAATTTTAACCGCTTTTGATCTTGATCCTGCAATGCAAAGATCCAGAGCAGTTTCTAGGTTTTTGCACTTGATCCTGTTCAAAACGTAGTCCTGGTTATAATCTGTTATCCGAAAGGAAAAATAAAATCACCTTCAAATATCAGGGTTTCCCCCAGTAGTGAACTGCAGACTGTTGACAAGTCAAAACAAGTTATGTGTGTGAGATAACTGTGATAGATATGGCTGAGAGCCAACCGTGTATTAACCAGCAGTGTAACGTCTGGCCTGTCGTACGCTGGGGTAAACCCTGAGATGAGTCTGATGCTTCCTCCTCCTGATGATGCCGGGTTTCTATCTGTGGTGACATCCCCACAGTCTGCTGAACGAAGCTTTACTTTTACAGTGTGATTCTATCTATGCTTCTCCTCAGACTTGTCTCACTACTACAACCTGACCCAATACTCAACACCGTGTGTGAAATGTGTGTTAACTTGATCTAATCAAATGTGACTCTGTAGCTCTGACTTCCAATTTAGGATGCCGTAGTCCTTTATCCAGACATAGTGGCATCTCTAACGCATCCTGTAGTCTCTAAAATATCCCGTAGTCTCTGACACGTCCTGTAACTTTCAGAAATTCTAACTGGAGTTTTGAAGCACATCAATGATTTACATTTTCTATTAGAAGTTCTTAGGTATGGTTTGAGTTGATGTTGGTGTTGGTGAAGGTGTCTTTTAATGCATTGAAGCTGATTCAGAACTGGCTGACCATTGTCCCACCCCTCCCCCCCTTTCCTTGTTTTCTGTTTCATAACGACACCAATTATGCGGCTTTGATCAACAGGTAAGACATGTTTCTCTTTTTCCAGTTTGCTTTGTTGGATTCTCATATGGAACTTTGTTGGACACCCCTGACCCTACAGTGGTATAATAATACTGCGATTGTGTGGTGAATAGTTATTTAATTTGCAGCACAGTCATACAAACCTCATGGGGTTTGAAAAATGAAGGTTATTAACACGGTCTAGTATGTTTCTCTTTTTCAAACGGAGGCTCCGGTCCGGTACGAATTGAGCCTTTAATATTTATTAGCCCATAAAGTGGCAATCGCTACGTTTGTGGTTCAGTTTGTAATAATCATAACCTTTTAAACTTGCTGCTTTTAAGCACTGTACTGCACTTCTCAAAAATCTCAACCATTTTTTGTTGATAAAGGTCAAATTTCTGAGGAATTATGCTGTCAATGTTAATATCTATGCTGTTAATTGGTACATCGCAAATATACTGCAAGCATTAAACGCATCATCAAATTTTTCGATGAGTTTGAATCAGGTGTGTGGCACCATCTTTAAAGACACCTTTTCCTCACTTAGGATTTTTTATTAGACATTTAATGATTTGTAAATTCTTTGATTAGGGCAGTGGCTCCCAAAGTTTTTCAAGCCCCCCTTTGATGATATGGGAACATTGTAAGCCCCCCCACCGCACCCGACCCCACCCACGTGGGGTACGACCCATTTGGGGTCGTACCTTCTTTGTTTTGAATTAATTGCATTGTAATATATAAACTCTATAAAATATCAGTTTTTCTTCCTAAAATAAGTACATATCACTTCACTTTTCGACTTCACAGTTTATTGTTCAGTTTGTTTTGCTGAAAAAAAATTACCAATAATAAAATCAATTTCCAAAAAGATTGGACATTAGATTGCTTTCAAGTAGCGCTTTCACACATATTAATTCACACATTACATTATATTACATTCTTGAATATAATTTCAAGTAAAATTAACTTCAAATGTTAATATGCAACAACTTACATTTCCCCATTTAACAGGTTTTTCAAACTGAATTAGTGCAAGAAAATAAAAAATCCTACATATAGAATAATGATCAAAGACAAGATGTGCAAGTTACTCAGTGCTTTCTCTGCATAGATCACATTCATATTCCTACATGTAAATTGCTTTCTGACATATTCATTTGTAAATAAAATTAACTGAATTTATTTTAAGTGCAAGCAATGTATATTTCCCCACATTTAACAGCAGGTTCTCTCAAACAAGAAAATAACATATCAGAATCAAAAAACACAGGACATGATGTTTGTCTGTCCTTTGTGCCAAGGTGGTGAGCACTTCCAGGAAATTAACCTTGTTTTGAGTGGTTGACGGTCGACAAGTGGGGGTTTTCCAGCTTGTGTATCTTGGTTTGGTTTAGGTTGTAGCATTTTGGGACAGTTGGGCCCAGAACACATCATCAGTAATGTTCCCTTGTGTCATTGAGTGTTTTGGCCTTTCAACATTATACACCCTCCCCAAGGGCGACCAGCTGCAGGATGATCAGCCCTCTGCTTGTGTGCCGTGCCCAACTGTCTCGAAATTGACAACATTGAGAATGGTAGACGCTTGAATGGTTAACAGGTGGGGATTCTCAAGTGGGTTATGCTGACATATTTGGAGCCCAGCACGGGTCATTCCGCTTGATCCAAATCCACTGGCTGCTTCTTTCAGCCGCCTCTGAGATTGCCTTGATGGTCTGCCACAGAGCCTGACCGTGGCTTCCCAGCTCTTTCAACAGTCTGATGGTCGAAGAAGCCTCTGCATCCCACTTCCACTGGACAGTTTTTTTGTGTTCCAGCCGCACTGCTTTGCTTCTGCTGCAAGCTCTGCATAGCGTAGCTTCTTACGTTCATAGGCCTCTTCAAGCGCGTTCAAGGGACTGTGAGCCCTATGATGTACACAGTCTTCAGTGAAGGGGACCAGAGTACCAGGTCTGGCCTGAGGTTGGTGGCAGCAATCTCTGGAGGAAAGATCAATTGCTGGCCGATGTCTACCAGCATCTTCCAGTCGTGGGCCATGATTAAGTGTCCTGTTTCTCGCTTGGGGGAAGGATGTTTGGGGGCTTTATGTCCTTCTCGGACAAATGCTGTTGCCTTCAGGGGATTGGCTACTCTCGGGGGCAAGGAGTTGGTCGCACACTGTTTGATGTCAATCGCTGATGCCAGGCTTTTGAGGACCTGGTTGTGCCGCCAGGTATATCTGTCTTGCGTGAGGCTGGTCTTGCAGCTTACCATGATCTGTTTGAGAGTCGCTGGAGTTGGGCAGAGGGCACAGGTTGGGTCTTCGCCATACCACTGATGGAGATTCTTTGGTGATGGAAGCACGTCATAAGTAGATCTGATGATAAAGCAAATTTTTGTTGCTTCCATTTCCCATAGTTCCCTCCAGATGATCTTTCTCCTCTCCAGCAATGATTGATGTGGATTTACTTTGTTCTGATTGCTTTCAATAAAAGCTTTTTGTGACACACAAGAGTGCCACAATTTAGTTTACCCAACTCGTAGGTTCTATAAAACTGAATTATAAACAAGATGTGCAAGCTACTCAAGCTTTTTCTGCATGGATCATATTTTTTTAAACTCATGTGCTTGTTCACATGATCGGGGTGGTGGGTTTCCAAGTGTCTTTTCAATTTAGTGGGCTTCATACTGTCTGCTGCCAGTATTTTAAGACACACAACACACTGGAGTCTCTCTTCTTGGCCGGCCATAGTGCTTGTAAAGCCCAGGGACACATATGCCTCGTTATATTTTCTTGCTTTTACCTTTTTTTGTGCCGTTGTTGTGGTGGTCGCGTCGCCTGATACAGCTGTAACAGACTTGCCATCTGATTTGCACTTTATACCAGTCACAAATCTGTCCATCTTGGTACATCGCTTCCTTCTTATCTCTTATCTTGTTCTCTTTCTCTTTCTGTGTCGCTCTGTGTCTTTCTTGCTCTCTTTGTGTCGCTGTGTGTGTGTCTCTCTCTGGTTTTGCCGCTAGTCGGTCTGTAACATGAGCCGCTCTGGTATCCCCCAGTTCTGGTATCCCCCCAGTTTGGGAACCACTGGTTTAGGGTATGCAGCCATAACTCTAGATCTTTTTCGTAGTATCTTAACGCAGAAGTTTGGCACATGGTTAATGTTATAACACTTGGTAAAAGTTGTGAATGGTCACGGTTTGCGTTTTAAGACGTGGTTAGGGTTCAAAAAAAGATCAGGGTTTGGTTACATAACTTGAGCTAAGAAAGTAAAGTTAAGTGACTCAGTGACGGAAAGTCAAGCGACATAATGTCCTCAACTTTTGGTTTGTTTAGTTGAAACGTTGGAGGTTAACAATATGTAACACATGGTTAACATTGTGTAACACATGTTTAATGTTGTAACATGTGGTTAACGTTGTGAAATGGTGGCGGTTAACATGGTAACATGGTTAACGTTGTGTAAAAGTGGCGGTTAATGTTGTAACACGTAGTTAAAATGAAATGGTGATGGTTAACGTTGTAACACATGGTTAATGTAAAACGGTGCCGGTTAACATTGTAACAAGTGGTTAACGTAAAACGGTGCCGGTTAACGTTGTAACATGTGGTTAACTTTGTGAAACAGTGGTGGTTAACGTTATGAAACAGCAGTGGTTAACGTTGTAACATGTGGTTAACGTTGTGGAACAGCGGTGGTTAACGTTGTAACATGTGGTTAATGTTGTAACTTGTGGTTAACGTTGTGAAACAGTGGTGGTTAACGTTGTAGCTTGTCGTTAACGCTATGAAACAGTAGTTACAGTGTAACTTGTGGTTAACGTTGTAACATGTGTTTAACGCTGTGAAACAGTGGTGGTTAACGTTGTAACATGTGGTTATCATTGTGAAACAGTAGTGGTTAACAGTGTAACTTGTGGTTAACGTTGTAACTTGTGGTTAATGCTGTGAACCAGTAGTTACAGTGTAACTTGTGGTTAACGTTGTAATTTGTGGTTAACGCTGTGAAACAGCAGTGGTTAACGTTGTAACATGTGGTTAACGTTGTGAAACAGCAGTGGTTAACGTAACATGTGGTTAATGTTGTAATTTGTGGTTCACGCTGTGAAACAGCGGTGGTTAACGTTGTAACTTGTGGTTGACGTTGTGAAACTGGTGGTTAACGTTGTGAAACAGCGGTGGTTAACGTTGTGAAACAGTGGTGGTTAACGTTGTAACTTGTGGTTAACGTTGTGAAACAGTGGTGGTTAACGCTGTGAAACAGCGGTGGTTAATGTGGTAACTTTGGTATGTAATTGTATCATTTAAAACACCAGAATAAAATAAGCAATACATGCTGGCAGGAGTAAACTATGGAGAACGATTTAAACAACTCCCAGGTTGCTAAAAGCCCCAAATTCCTGCAAAAATCCACGACCACAGTATCGTCACTGGTAGCTATGCCTTTTACATAGTAATGCTCTGGAGTAAACAAGTAATAGTTTCAAATTGATACAGACACAGTACTCATATGGTTCCATATTTGGTCACTTTATAGCACAGTGCAGGTATAGAGCTCTTATTTTCCAGTGAGACTGGGAATCAGTGGATGGAATCTAATAGAGTTATTGATATCTGACTGCTTCCTCGGTTTCTATCTTTGGTTGCTATTTCTTTCTTCTGTCTCTGTGTGTCTCTATTTATGAACCTGTGTTGTGCCTTCACAGCTCCCTATCTCCTCTCACGTACAATATGTATGTCTAGGACTATTTCCCCCTTACATAAGGAAAGGACACCCTTCGCTTTTTTAAATAAAAAGGGCTGTCATCCCCTGTGTCTATATGTAGAAGCTACCGTGTGTGTGTGTGTGTGTGCAGGCCCTGTCCGATGGTCCTGCATTACGGTCATCATTCAGCCAAATGAACCGAGCGTGATAAATTGTGTAACTGTGTGTGTGTGTGACAGGCAGAGAAAGCATTCTTGTAGGAGTAACCATCTTTTTGCCAGTGAGGGAAATCTGGAATCCAAACACACACAGAGACAAGATGCATCAACCTGGTTTTGTCCTTGGGAGCCAAGCCAGTGAGATTGAATCAAAGTGAATGCTATAGATTGAAATAATCGTGTGGGGACAGACTGTGTTGTGGGTTAGGGATGCCTAACACTGCAGATTGATCATGGTGTTGCTGTGTGGGTGTGTCGCTTGTTGAAGCGTCCGGGGGGCTCAACGCTGCTCGTTGGCTCCATCAGGTGGCTTGCTGTGAGAACTGCAACTCTGACCACAGAGCCGCTTGACTGGGATGCAGCTGGAGCTCATCAGAGATTAAAATGATCCCCAGAGAAGAAGTGGCGTCTGGTGGCAAAGGCTAGTTATTGAGGAGTATTAGACGGACTGGCACCTGGATTAGGAATGTTTCCATACCTGAAGCCAGTTTTTGGCAAATCACCCGTAATGCCTTCCATATAATTTGTTTTTTTTATATATATTTGAGTTTGCTCATGTGAGGAAAAGCTAACTGTGGTGAATTTCCTTTTAAATTGCTTTCATTCAAATTGGATTACTCATTACTGTTGAATAAGGCTGAAAGGATTATAGAATGTACTCGATTACAAATCCATCCATCCATTTTCCTGACCCAGACTTCCCTCTCCCCCGCAACATTTTCCAGCTCATACTGGGGGATCCCGAGGCGTGGGAGATATAATCCCTCCAGCATGTTCTGGGTCTTCCCCGGGGTCTCTTCCCAGTTGGACGTGCCTGGAAAAAACCTCCAGTGGGAGGCATCCAGGAGGCATCCTAATTACATGCCCGAACAACCTCAGCTAACTCCTTTCGACGCAAAGGAGTAGCGGCTCAACTCCAAGTTCCCTCCTGATGTCCGAGATCCTTACCCTATCTCTAAGGCTGAGCCCGGCCACCCTACGGAGGAAACTCATTTCAGCCAATTGCAGCCGCGACCTTGTCTTTTCGGTCACGACCCAGAGTTCGTGACCATAGGTGAGGGTAGGAACGTAGACCGACCAGTAAATTGAGAGTTTCACCTTCCGGCTCAGCTCCCTCTTCACCAAGACGGTCCGGTGTAGCGCCTGCTTTACTGCTGCTGCCGCACCGATCCGCCTGTCGATCTCCCGCTCCATCTTACCCTCACTCGTGAACAAGACTCGGAGATACTTGAACTCCTTCGCTTGCAGTAGGCACTCCGCACCTGGAGGGAGCAATCCACCGGTTTCCGGCACAACACCATGGCCTCAGATTTGACTTATTGCAGAGAATGCGGACACGGCTCCTACTGCAGTCGTACAGAGACCGGATCGCCCATTGTAACTGGTCTGGCACCCTGTACTCCCGCAGCACCGCCCACAATAACCCAGAGGGACCCGGTTGAAAGCCTTCTCCAAGTCCACAAGGCAGATGTAGACTGGTTGGGCAAACTCCCAGAACCCCTCCAGTAGTTTTGCGAGGGTAAAGAGCAGGTCCACTGTTCCACGGCCAGGACGGAATCCACACTGCTCCTCTTGAATCTGAGGTTCGACAAACGGTCGGAGCCTCCTTTCCAGCACCCTGGCATAAGCCTTCCCCAGGAGGCTGAATAGTGTGATACCCCGGTAATTCGAGCACAGTCTCCAGTCCCCCTTTTTGAAGATGGGAACCACCACCCCGGTCTGCCAGTCCATGGGCACTGATCCCGGCCCCCATGCGACATTGAAGAGGTGTATCAGCCGAGACAGCCCAACAGTGTCCAGCTCCTTCAGCATCTCAGGGCGGATCTCATCCACCCCCGGTGCCTTACCACTAAGGAGCTTTTTGACTACCTTAGTGGCCTCCGCCAGGGATATGGGTCTTCAGGCGCTGCCTCCTCTCCAGAGGACATGTTGGTGGGTTTAGGAGTTCCTCAAAGTGCTCTTCCACTGCCCGACGATGTCCCCCGTCCGGGTCAGACGTCCCCATGGTCTGTGGGCATTTATCATAATTCTCTGTAAATGTCATAGCCCAAGCTGCTAATCGAGAAAACAATCAAGAGTTATCATCAATCAATAAAAATGAGTTTAGTTGCAGCCCTGCTGTTTAATATTAGCTTTCGGGTTAGGGTTAGCATATGAAATTTTAGACTATAGACCTAGACCAAAATATCAGCCAGGCAGATATATTGGTATCAGTATATTTTGGGCGATTCCAATACAGAAATGTCAAACTAGGCTTGAGGTAACTTAAGAAAACCAACAAACAAAAAACAAATGTAAGGGATCTGTGTAATGGCTGTTTTTTTAATGGTATGTGTTTGTCGGTTTGATGTAATTTTTGGAATTTGGAAACAAATATCAGTATGGACCTCAGAAATCCAGCATCGGTTGAGCTATATTAGACCTTTGAATGACTTTTTCCTTCTAACATTGATTTCCATTAATTTCAGATCACCTTGAAAATGAAGTCCTAAAAATCGTATCAAAGCTTCTGTACCGTAGCACTGTGTTGTAACAGCCTCCCTATAAATACATCTTTTATATGGTGCGTTCATGTGCAGTGAGAGGTTTGGAAACCTGAGATGTGTGTGACCACTGCTGAACACCAATGGATTCTCGAGCCAAAATGTCAGAAAGTTCAACCCAGAAGGCGCGCGATCAGCAATCGTAGATGGCATGAAAGAGATTTGCACACAGTTTAACAGCCAACTGTGGAGATAGAACGGTTGTTTTTTATTAATCTGTGGCCGAATGGAAATGAGATTTAACGGACACAGGTTGAATAAATAATGACGGACTTTTCAATTTAGGTGATTTGTTCCTCAAAGGTGCACGACATCTGGGATGTGTACATCAGTGGTTCAGCTCGGCCTCTCATCACATTACTCTCTCTGTAGGTATTAGACCGCTCGTTCGTCACGAGGGCTCATTTCATTTCGCTGCCTGTGATCTGACTCATTGGCACGTAACATGTATTGCGATGTAGAAGCCTGAAGAAGCTGCCAATCTTAGGCAGTTTTTATAGTTCATCTTTTCTTGATTTTAGGTCAGCACACTTTTTCTCTGATCCTAACTTACTTCTCTTGATTCTGTGTTTGAGACAGACAGGCAAGTTTCAATTTACGGGAGGAAGAAGTTGGTTCTCCTTTTCTCCCTCCTTGTGCATCTTTATCTCCGCTCCTCTGTCTGCTTGACTCTGCTCCTCTCTGTATTCATTTCATTTAATCTCCCTTTCCCCCCCCCACTTCCACCTTCCCCTTTCCTCCCTTCCTCCTGCATCATATCTCATCTTTATCTATCGCAGATTCCTCTGTCTCTCTGTCCACCCTCCCCCTCTCTTGTTCTCTCCCTCCATCCTCCCGTCTCTTTGCCCTTTCTGTCTCCTCCATTTGCATCACGTCTTCCCTCTCCTGCCCAGACTCCCCGTGTCGCTGCGGCACCGTAATAATCGCTGCATTGAAGATTGAGGGTGGGTGGGGGGGTCGTCAAGGAGACGTGGAGAGGTGGTTACCGTGGAAACAAAGACACTCTGCGAGCAAGGGATGGAGGGATAGAGAAGGGGTGGACTGGGTGTGACAGTCAGTGAGGTCGAAAGTAAAAATAGAAACGCTCTGACAAGATCCCCTCCTCCTCCTCCACCGCCCCCCTCCCTGTCTCTTCCCAGCACCATGGGCAACCAGCTGTAGCATCCTCTCTCTCTCTCTGTTCCCTTCATCTCCAGCTGATGCTCAACAGTCTGTGACCTTCTGAAGGAGGATCTACAGTGACCTCTGTGATTCTTGCCTGAGCGGAGAGCCGCGAGAGCGTCCGATTGCATTCGACCTGTCGACTGCTTTTTCTAAATATATTTCTTGTTATTTTGCTTTGAACTTCATTTGTCGTCCTCTATTTGTATCCCACGGAGCTCCTCCCTGCTCCAGCTTGTTAGCTGACGGGTTGCCAAAGTTTTAGTTTTAGAGGTTTTACAGTTTCACTTGGGGAAGCCATATTTATAAACCTCACATTTATAATCGTTAAAGTTTTCAGATAAGATTTTCACCAGCGGCCATTTCATAGGCAAAATACAGCCGTCTGACATTAGCATACTAATGAAAAGAAGTGCTGTGTCTGAAAAAGGAGCGGAAACAGCTGGAGCAAGGGAATCCGGTATCTAGGCTACCAATTCTATTTGTAATGTACCAATTTTGGAAATCATTTCTTATTTAAAGTCAATTTTGCATAGAACTGTTATGATAATATGTCAAAATAGCTCAAATATAAACAGTAATATAAAAAATGCAAACAGTTTAAAACAATATGCACAAATGAAATCAGAGCAACATGTGTTCTTTACAGGAGGGTTCCTGTTCCTCTGCAGTGTGTACACTGGCTCGTTTGTGTGGCTGTAATTCATTCGTTGAAACTGGTGAATTAATGAGAATGAAACTGTCGAGACAGAACCGGCAAGAAAAAATATGAACACATTTAAAGAATAAGATTAGTGCTATTCTGTAATTTGTATTGTCAAAAAATCCTATGATATGCCATGAAAAACAACAATGTGTTAGTCCATCTCTCAATAATTTGCAACTTCCCTACCTTGTCCTTCGGCACATGAAAATGCAGATTTTGACAAAATCTTTTTATCAAGCGTTACGCAAACAGGAGGAAATAGTGCATTTGGTGTTCTGGTGAGATTTTGGGTCAGCTTTGAATTCTCTCTGCTGAATGAATGGGCGTTAGATATGATAGATCTGAAGATATGGGTTAGAGGGGGCCTGCTACACGTGAACTATATTTAAATTGTCGCATACATACAGGACATACGTGCCTTTAACCCATCCTAAGCATGTAGGAGCAGTGGGCTGCAGTAAAGCACCCGGGGAGCAACTTGAGGTTCAGTGTTCAAGGACACTTTGACATGTGGACAGGAGGAGGGGGTGATTGCAGGTTTAAGGGACGGCCACAGCCAACCCGCCTGGTACTGTTAGCCATTATAATCTATTCACATGGTTGATCACTGATAAGAATACAACAGGAAGACATCGGCCTCTAGTGGCTGTAGTGTTTGTGACGGTGTTTGGTAATAAAGTGACGCTCATTGATGTGGTTTTGGGACAACAATGGCGCTCTATGGCACAGAGGAAAAAAGACGTATATAGGTTTTGATACACAACACATTCATTGTTGGCTTGGGTCTTTTGGGGATTTGTTGATAAATATCAATATAAAACATAAAGAATATGGACAGCCTTTACCTAAAAATGATGGTAAGTTGAGTTGGGTTAAACTATAAAGTCAAGACATGAGGAAGAAATGAAGGCATTAGTATTTGCCCCTGTGGCCAGCTTACATTATTTCAGTTATAGCAGAAGTTTTCTCTCTGAAACCGTGCGCCATGCAGTGTTCTGAAGATGAGTGTTTACAACATACTGACCAGTAGAGAAGGGGATTTCACTGCATGAATGGTTTGAGTCATTTCAGTTATCAATGTCAGTTATTGTTCTGGTACTCTGACCGCAGTTAGAAACCACTGTCAAGTCAACTTTGGACCTGTTGTAAGTCATCGGTTTTTCAAACTCAAAGAAAAATGACTTTGACTTTTAAAATCAGTTGATGCATCAAGGTTTTTCATATTCCCTTTTAAATGACATCACTGAGGCTGTGAATGTTCCTGACTTTCAAACCCCTGATCCCTGGCAATAGCATCTCTTAAAGCTGCATATTTCGTAGGCCTCTTGACCAAAGTTAGCGGTCACAGATATAAGTTGGCGGTACCGCATCACTGATGTGACCACAATGCAAGACCCAATGATAAAATTAGACGAAATGGCAGTTGAGTCTCATCTGGCTAGGACTTTGACTTTAGTCTTCAGGCTCAATGCTAGCAAACCCTCAGTGAGGCCTAAACAGTAACGCCACGACCTCAACAGGGTTAAACCCACTTACTGGTGATCCAACAAGCCAAATGCGAGATGAAGAGAAACTTGTGTTTGTGGACCCAACGTTTCAAGTGTGAAGTGGAAAGAGAGATGAGATCTCTGGATGCAGGGACAGCAGCAGGAGTATCGGCCAAAGGTCACTGACACACAGGCTTCCAGACATGACAGTCCAACAGAGACCTAATGAACACACTGTTGACATGCCAGAACCTCAACTGTCAAATCTACAAAATGCTCTGCTTCAACCCGAAACCTGTCTGAACATTAGCACAAGCCTGACCCCAACTTTACCGGGAGGATTTTCTTGCATAATGCCCCCCCCCCCCCCCCCCCCCCCCATTCCAAGCCTATTGAGACCGAACAACGCTCTAATGTCTTCCTCTTCCTCTCCCTCTGCGTTTACAGTAGACAAATTGTTTATGGGGGTATTATGTAATGATACTCATTCATTTGCAGTCACGCTTGACAGGCTGCTCTCGTTATGTTGGCACAGGCCTCGGGTGTGTTGGGGGTGAAGTGGGGTTGTTGGGAGGCATTCAGTCATGCACAGAGAAAAAGCTTCCGTGTTTTTCATCAGCCGTTTGTTTAAGATAGTGTTTCAAAGGCAGGGTCGAGACCCTGAGAGGGTTCCCTGACTCTTACTGCTGTCTATGCATGTATTATTATTCATTTTACCCGTTTGCCTCCTTTTGTCTTCTGAGAACACTGAACACTTTCTCTTCTATCGTCACTCAGAATCAGCTTTATTGGCCATGTAAGTGTACGCATACAAGGAATTTGACTCCGGTTTTACATTGCTCTCCGCGTACATAAACAGAATTTACTAATAAACAGGGAAAAAAATGTAAAATATATTTATAAAAATGTAGAACAGATGTAAGCATAATCATTTAATGACTATACAATATAAATATATATCCAAAAAGTGTATGTATACATATAGATATATGAACATAACCCGATACAACAACAGTCTCCATGTAATTACGGTGATTGTACAGGTAGTAGTGCAGTTTGACTGAATAATTGTTCATGAGCGTGACGGCCAGCGGAAAGAAGCTGTTCCTGTGTCTGGTGGCTTTGGCATACAGTGCTCTGTAGCGGTGGCCGATCCAAACCACACAGTGATGGAAGAACAGAGAACAGACTGGATGATGGCCGAGTAAAACAAAATCAGCAGCTCCTGAGGCAGAACTGCCTGAGCTGGCGCAGGAAGTTCAACATCTGCTGGGCCTTTTTCCTGATGGTGTCGATGTTGGAGGCCTACTTCAGGTCCTGGGAGATTGTGGATCCCAGAAACCTGAAGGTCTCCACAGCGGACACAGTGTTGTTGAGTATGGTGAGGGGGGGGGGGGGGGTAGTGTTGGGGGGCTCCTCCTGAAGTCCACTGTCATCTCCACAGTTTTGAGCTTGTTCAACTCCAGGTTGTTCTGACCACACCAGAGGACCAGCCGTTCAGCCTCCCGTCTGTACGCAGACTCATCACCGTCCCTGATGAGGCCGATGACCGTTGTCGAGGGGTCGTTGGCTGAAAACCTTTTTTCCAGCTTTTCAGTGTAGCTTTGCTACCCTGATCTCCCTCGTCAGTGTGTTTCTGGTCTAGTTGTACAGAATCCTGTCCCCACTTCTGTAGGCCTCCTCTGTAGCTGCCAGAGTTTTTCAGTAAACCAGGGTTTATTGTTGTTGAATGTGCAGAAGGTTTTAATCAGCACACATATGGCCTCACAAACAAAGATGTACAATGTCAGTGTCAGTGAGCTCATCCAGGTCTGTAGCAGCAGCCTCAAAAACACTCCAATCAGTGCAGACAAAGCAGGACTGTAGCTCCAGCTTTGCCTCGTTGGTCCATCTCCTCAGTCTTCACCACAGGCTTTCCAGATTTTAGCTTCTGCCTGTAGGTCTGGAGAAGATGAACCAGACAATGATCAGAGAGTCCCAAAGCTGCACGGGGGACTGAGCGATATGCGTCCTTTATGACAGTGTAGCAGTGGTCCAGTAATACAGACCATATCTGAATATATTTTTGAGATAGAGACTGACAGATGAGGTAAGGCAGGGTTTACCCAGCCTCTATTTTACCACATAATATGGGAGCACTTCCCCCTGTTGAACATGACCTTGGTCTTTGGGGAAGGTTGCCCAATGCTTTAAGCAACTAGAAGAATTTTCGGTTCAAGTAGAAATTCCATTGGGAGAGAACACTGAATCCCAGATGGTGGCACTCCTCGAAGCCAATTTATGCTCTCTGCATCAAACATGAGTGCTACATGGATCGTCAATAGGTCACTCTGCAAAGCAGCATCAGTTAATTAAATGCCTAGAATGTAGCTGTGGATAAGTAGATGTAATGGAACACTGATAGTTAGCTCCTGCACACGGCTTCTCAGTCAAGTCCAGAAAGTCAGCGCTCTGCAAAATCATTCTAATCCTCCTTGCAAAGCTCCAGTACAAATCCTGAGAGGTGTGGAGAGGGATACTGCATCACTCATGAAGGCTCCGGTTCTTTTCAGGAAGGAGGAGGCAGAAATCTACATCACACTCTACATCACACATACATTCAGCCCCCCCATAGCTTCCCATAGGCATCTTCTATATATTGAATGAGGTAGCTAATTCAATTAGTGGTGTTGTAGGGGCATCATTACCATAAGGGCACCATAGGAATTGCCTAATGCCTAGACCATTAAACAGCCATGCAGAGCCATCAAACCTAATGAATTGCAACAGATGACTCTTTCATCACAGACGATGTGTCACAGTTGGCAATAGACACACTTAGTTGAAGGCCTGAACTGAGCTATGTTCAGGCCCACAAAACCTACATTAACCCACATAGTAAACCCAACCTGAGCCCGAACCACGGCAGCAGATTGGGGCCCGAGCCCGGGATCGGTCCATTTTTCTGCGCTAGAAGAGTTAAATGATGCCGAACGCCCCCTTTTAAGGAAACGTGCACAGACCATGATGATGAAATCCTGGGTTAACAAAAACAGTTGATCGTACTTTATCATCGTGATGCCTATTATGTCTGACTGGGGCTGAAGGCTTTATAGAGCCAGATAATGCAAAAACAGCCTGGCTCTGTTGAACTTGCTTCGTAGCACACCCCCTTCGATTCCTTTAGTCCTGAGAAAAACTGTAAAGCAATCTTGTATGAGCTAACTTTGTGCTACATGTGAACAGTCAGCTTAATGCTAATAGTCCACAGCTGCTTCCATTGTTCAATCAGAGGAGATTTAGTCGACAAAAACAATTTATAACCATGAATATAATATAATCATTATATCCAGGCTATACAGACAGCTGAAAGTCATTTAAGTTGATTACCATCAAAACCGTTCAGTCTTAACATGAAGATGCACAATGAGCCTGTTTGTGGTTTTTGTAACTGTCTGTTAGTTGCTTTGAGTTGCTTTGAAAACCCACGTATCAAACTGCTAATTATAAGACAGCTTCTGTAGCTGACACATATCGCTACTTGGCAATCACGCGAACATGATTCACCTTTGTGAGTCATAGCTGTTTTGATCCAACATTTTTTTCATATCACGTCAGGAAGTGGGTTAGTACACACTGTTTTTACTGATAAAGTATAGCACTGTAGCTCGAATTAGAATTTGAGAGCATTGAGCCCATTAGTTGGCATTATCTTTGTCAACGCCTTGCACTGCAAGCCTCTGCAGCTCCTCAGCAGGCTGATCTTCACCACATCCCAAGTTTTTCCCCGAAAGATGAACAAATCCCTGATGGAGGATGCTTACCTCTGTTCCAGAGCTTACAGTCAGCAGTCAGTGTTAATCTGCACTGCGTCTGATCAAAAGAAATTTTACTGGATGCTTCCAACCACATGATGGGTATCGAATAAAGTTTAAAAAAGGTATCAAATGAAGTACCCTATCCCTATTAGTCCCACATTAATGGTACTGGTATGGTAGTTTTTCTTTAAAGATCCCTTCCCTCTCTGTAACTCCTATCATCTTAACCTAACTATGAAAACAAAATGCCAAACTTAAAGCAACTTTAAAACGTTACAAAGTTACAAAAATGACAGTCGAGCCACCAGCACAGCCTAGACTTTCCAAATGAAATATACCTGTATGTAATCAAATGAATCAATGTAATCAACTATACCAGTTAAGAGAACTATGGTAAGCTGGTGGTAATAGGAACTTTGCAAAGTGAAAATGTGAAACTCACAGAATAATTCCAGTGAAGGCACAAATGAATCAAGCGTGAATCAAGAAGAGAACACAAGGTTCAGGGCGCACACAGCATCATCTCATGACGTCAATGTGGTCAATTATAGCCTCGAAATACACATTTAGATTTGTTTTTTCTTTCTTTTACTTCTGTGGCTATTTCATAAAAGATTCCAATCAGTCTAGTCAGGATGATTACAGTCTTCAGAGATGTCTCACTCGTCTCTCACTCTGAATCAACATGTGGACAGTGGCTGTCAAATGGCGGCTGAGTAACTGTGACAACCATTGATCTGTTTATGTGCTTGTTTGCCACTTTACATGTGTGTGTGCGATCATGGTTCTTCATGTGTGTCACGTTTGTTGCTAGGGGCGAGATGCTGAAATTTTGCTCCAGCGAATAAGGGAATTTTCCGGGCTGTCATGTGACCATGTGATGTCAGAGAGAGAGAAAGAAAACAGAGAGAGAGCGAGAGAGAGAGAGACAGAGCAAGGTGCATGTTAGCCCCACAGCTGATCCGTGCAGTGTTCCGAGAGAAGCCGAGACGACCAGACACACGCACACACTCACGCTCACTCTTTTTGCCTTGCTTGGAAACACACATACACAAATACACTCCACACACATTAGCACAGTTACACACAACTCCGAGGCATCACCTTGAAAAAAGAAAAGAAAGGATGTATTGCTTCCTCTACTTTCCAAGCTCATAACACTCTGGATGCTGAGGACATTTCTGCCTCCAGGACAAGAGTAAAGCGACACTTACTGGAGACAGAAACGAGCAGGAGACAGCAGGAGAACTGAAGACAGAGAAAGAAGAACAGAGATTATCAAAGAAAGTCAAAGAAGGAGTAAATAAGAGAGGAAAGAAGAGACAATAAGGAAAAGAGGGACAAGACCTGACAACAGAGCGGGAGAATGTCCTTCCTGTCTGGCTCGCCCTGGCAGCAGCCTGACATTATTAGTGGTAGCAGCGGGTACGGACAACCTACCAGTGGGCATCAACAGCAGCACAAACCTCCTGCTGCCCTCACTGGTGCCAACATCCCTGCGGTCCTGGCCTCCTCTCCGCTGTCACCCTCAAGTCCGGCCTCTGACCGACGCAGTGACTGGCACCACCAAGGCCAGATGGCACCGGGGGGGCAGGTCGCCACCGCAACACAGGGGGGGTCTGAAATAATTTTGACAGTAGACGAGGCAAAATCAGAGCGAGGCAGGACCGAGGGGACGTTGTCTGGGACGGTGGCCGAAGCGCCAGGAACACAGAGCTTCACGATGCCAGCGCTGAAGATAGAGGATGAGGGGTCCAGAGGAGGGAGGCCAAGGGAGGACGGACATAAAGTGGGAGGGGCGGGAGGGTCATTAGGGAGTGCAGGACAAAGCCCCAGCAGCCCCCTGTCTTCCCACTCTTCACCTTCCTCTACATTACCTTCCCCTTCTATCTCACCCGGGACATCCTTCCCGAATTCTGTGCTAGACCGTAAACTCACATCAAACTCTAACTCTGGACAAAATGATCTGCAACAAAACTATTCAGGCAGCAAAGGTGGATTTTACATCCAGGGATCTCAAGTGTCTGCCCAAGGCCAGGGCATGCTTCCTCCTTCAATGCAGGCCTCAGGGCAAGTGGAGAGAAACACATTGGACCCTTGCTTCACCGGAAGCACCAGATCAAGTCCTGGGAATACAGAGGATGAGGAGAAATCTTCTCCGTCTCGAGGCCTACTCGGAAGTCTGAAAGAACATTCAGTTGCAGATCTAATTAATAAAACGCTCAAGCCATCTTCAGGAAAGCAAAGTGTTGATATACAACCTGCTAGTACTGCTCCTTCTGCTGCTGACCGAACAGGCCTACCACCACCCTCAGCCAACATTGATGTTGGGGTGGGTGGTGTTTTGGAGTGTAGGGTGGAAATAAAAAACTTAAGCCATACTGAAAAGGGGAGGACAGGGTCATGTTCTTCACCTAGCAGAGGCGTAACAGGTGGGGTTGCAATTCATGGCCAGTCACAGGATCTAAGCTGTGTTGGGGACAGGAGGATGAGATCATGTACTGCCTTAAGCAGAGAGGCAAAAACTAGCCACAGCAGTGAACTGCCACAGCGGACCGCAGTGAGACGGGCAATGTCTGACTGTTCACACCTGTCTGTTCCCACGGTGGTGGCCGGAACGTACCCCACCGGTATGGGAGGATCGCCAGTGATGATACCCAACGCCATGTTGGGAACAGCATGCTCGCCCAGGGCACCCTACCCACATGTGGCTGTCCGGCGCTCGCTCACAGTCACGGGCGGCACAGAGGCCGCAGCTGCAATGGCAACGATGATGTCATCACCGTTAATGACGTCAGCTGTATTGCCATCATCCCCACCTCCAAGGAGGCATCATGGGAGCTGCGAGACCAATTTTTTACTTCCTGTGCCACTTCCTGCCGGAACGTCCATGAACAGCACCCAAGATAGCAAACTGAACACAACGGGTAAGTTTCTCCTTGTGTGCGTATGCATCTGTTGGGATAGATGTGAGAAGACATAGAGTAGATTTACCAGTTGAAAGTTTCCCTAACCTGGTTCCAGGCCATGCAACCTTGTTTACCATGATACAGAGCATTCATCATGAGCAGAGGGTTTGCAGCTGAAATGGCTGTTAGACGCTACATGTGTGCTACTGAAAAAAGGGAGGTTATTGACTTTTACGCAAGCTTGCTTCACAATCAACAATCTCCGCCAGCATCAAGCACCAGTCACAGTTCTTGCAGTCTCTATCAATGGTATCTCTGTCGTCAAGGTAGCCCCAATGTGTAATTTTGAGGTGCACATTAGCCACAGCCTGTAGACTCTGTTGCTACGCCGTAACCCCTTTTACTTGCAACTGTAAATCAAGCTTTAAATTCAAGACGCTCGCTTACAACCGGATTGTAAGCTGTTCCAGCTTTTACGTCGCTCTG
The DNA here is from genome assembly GCA_028022725.1 of Lycodopsis pacificus. Taxonomy (NCBI): domain Eukaryota; kingdom Metazoa; phylum Chordata; class Actinopteri; order Perciformes; family Zoarcidae; genus Lycodopsis; species Lycodopsis pacificus. The sequence goes on from CM051700.1 coordinate 4,100,280, forward strand.
CCTTCATCTTCATAAGGGGCTGTGTAGCACGTGAATGTCATGATTATACAGCTACGCTCATGACTGCCCGCAGTTCTTTCTTTGTCCTTCCCGCCGCTGCACTTTGCCTCAGCACATCCATGACATTACAGCAGTTTGGCTAAGTATAGGTTGTTGGCTGCACCTTCTTTTCCAATAGAAGCTATGTCTGAAAAGTGGCGTAGTTTAGAATATCAATACGAGGCTGCCACAGCGCTGGTTGCCACTGTGCGTGCAACACTCTATGGCATGGTGCTGTTAGTGGCACTGACTATTCTTCACGTGCATCCTTTCAGTCCCAATAGAGGCCGTTAACACTGCTTCCCACCACCATTATCCTCCTGTGGATATACATTCTGTTTCTCTGTGTTCATGTCTGGTGGACATGCATTGATATTGATTCTCTCCTCACTCCTCACTTACTATATTTAAATGTCACTTAAGGACAAAAACAGAGCCTTGGTGCCAAATTAACAAATTTTTATAGGTCTATTAATTTATGGTTTTGTACTCACTATGTAGTCTGTCAGTCATAATGTAGTAGCAAATAAACTGGTTGACATGCCGTGCTAATTAAAGAAAAGAGCCAAAATGACCGTGGTAAGCAGACATTTTTATTACGATGATCTAATGATCTAAACAGCATCAGCATAGGAATGATTCTGTCCCGAGCTTTGTGATCCATATAAGGGGATGATCACTGATCACTATAAGCTGTTTACACTGTACATGGACTTTACTGCGGGAACAGCTGAATACAAGCTTTGATTTAATAGTTGCTGGCTTGAGTTTGGAATACAGTTTTTTTTTTTTAAATGACATAGTATACACACACGTGCAAAATATTGGGGGCTTCCCTTTTCAATAAATCAATATTTAGTTTGTGTTGGTTTTTAAATAATTGAGAAAACAACTGCAAGGAAAAGCACAAGAATCAGTGTTAAGGCCTCTTTAACACTGCTGCCATGCTAGCCATTGATCATTGGACTGAGTGAGCTTTAATGAGACATTAGTGATTTTTTAGAAAAGTTCAGATCACACTGATGCATACTGTGTGCTTGGTTGGTTCTGAGACAGTGTACGGAATTAGGACAAATTTAGGAAAAGAAGAAGAATATTTCGGGAAATTCAATTTTTCCACTTTGTTGTAATTCATGACACATGTAGGCCACAAATACACCCACATACACAAACAGAGCCTATAGACATGCATTAGTGGAGAGATGTCAGAGCAAGGTGGTTGTCACATAGTCGGTGAAAATTTCCACACTTTGTACACATGGGACTTGAACCAGCCACCCTCCGGTTCCCAAGTCTACAGCCTGAGCTTCTTTATTTCCATTATGTCAAAGGTTAAACATGTTAATCGTCATCTCCTCCTCTGATCGGGGCTTTAATGAGCTAAATGGGAAAACGGGTTTTTCCAGGTTTCATTTCATGAATGTCACAGATATTACCACGTACTTGTGTCTCATTGAGTTCTTTGAATTGACCAATAGACCAATTCTAGGACAAACATAGGGTATTTTCACAAATTGAGGTTGATAGTGATAGAACTGACATCAAGAGGGGAAGTCTGCGAAGGCAGCTGGCAGAGGATTGTGGGAGAATCAGCTGCAGGGCTTATAATTTAAAATGGTTTTAACAGTTTGGATTATTGACGTCTTTATAGCCGAGTTAATGAGAGAGGTATTGAAATAAAATGTATGTTTCTCTGCCTCCATCCATCCATCCAGCCACGCGTTCTGTTTTTCAGACTGCAGCTGACAGCGAAAGCTGGGGCATTGATTAGACATCGACTCTGACTGTACTCATTCAGATATAGAGCAGCTATTTCTAGCAGCGTGCGTGAGCGCACGTGCACGTGGGTACGTGTGTGTGTAGGTGAACAGCTTCCACTGACGTGAATCGTACTGATTTTTACAGTCACGTGCCCCCACAGACACACAACAGGCAGTGTGTTCCGTTAGCACAAACAGATAGAAATAGATCACAGCTGCACAACAATACACACATAGAAGAACACAGGGGGGGGGGGTCTTGAAGCTTGAGCTAACAGGGAAAACAGTGATAATACAACCTGTTCATTTGACAGAAGGGCTCAGGTACCTGCAGTCCTCATTTGAAACACTTTTATGTTGGAGTCAGTGATTTGTCCTGTATGTTGTCTCTATGGGCACGTTCTCACTCCCAACTCACCAAAGATTGGTTAGTGGCCCTGCGCTTCAAACTGTGACGCTCTAGGTTCCCCTGTAGCATCAGCTGTAGAGTAGAGTTGAGTTTGGAGGGGCAGAGGTTTCTGCTATTAACATGCATAGTGTTTTTTTCAAAATAAACTGACATGTTCACAAGAAAACGCACAGTTTCCGCTTGTTACCAGACGTCAATCTCCGGTTCTAAAAAGTGAAGCCAATGCTGAAGTGCATTCTCACCTCATAATGTCCATCAGGGGGCGACTCCTCTGGTTGTATAGAAGTCTATGAGAAAATGACTCTACTTCTCTCTTGATTTATTACCTCGGTAAACATTGTAAACATGAGTTTATGGTCTCAATCTCTAGTTTCAAGTCTTCTTCAATACAGCATGATGTTCATTTAGTACATTATGGTCCATTTAGAGTATACGAGACTATGAAGCAGGATGTGCCTTAGGGGGCGCTACCTTGTTATATGGTCACTTGTGTTCCATGGTTGCAAAAATCTAAGATGGCGACGGCCAAAACGTCAAACTCACAGCTTCAAAACCGCAGTCCACAAACCAGTGGGTTACGTCACGAAGACTATGTCCACTTCTTATATACAGTCTAAGCTTCTTACATGCATACTGTTGCTTTTCAAAATAAACTTCCGATGTTGGTTTACATAGTTTTAGGGTTTGCTTGCACAACAAAACTACTTGACTCGGCTCAGGAACAGATGGCGGTTTGGTTTTAAAATACCTCACACAGACGGCCAGACTCTGCTTTGGGTCAATAGGACCACGGTAGTGGGTCCCCTCCCTCTATCGATTCCAACCTTTTATTGTTGGAATGCTGTCAAGCATTCCAACTATTGTTCTTCGAATCTTTATTTTTATTTTGTTGTTGTCGAATCTTTATTCAACTTCTATTTCTTCCGTCCCACCTCTTCTTCTCCTTCATATTTTAAGCTACAGAAACCGTTCAACTATTAAAATGTTCAGCTCTTTCACCAGAGGGGTGCTATGACGTTTCATATTTCTAACCTTTAAACTTTTTGAATTATTAAGCTTTTTATTTTCAATGGGATCGCTATGGAGAAGATTTTCAAATCCTCTTAAACTTCTTGAACTTTCAAATCCTTCAACTTCCTCATACTTATAGCTACAGACACCATTTCAACTTTCAAATGTTGAGAAAACCCTTAACTATTGCCGCATAATTCAGCTTTCCGATATCTTTTAAACTTTTTGAACTGCAGCAATTTAACTTTTATGATTTTTCAGCCTTCATAATGGGTGTGTATTGCGCAGCTTAGAGTGCGTGATGTCACTGCTAGAGTGAAGAGCAGCTTGAGATTCTTGTGAAAAAAACATTTGTATTTTGCCACTGTGTCCACAATCTTCACTCTTCATGCATAATTTCTGGATGTAGAAGTAGCTAATCTTGTTCTTGTCGTATAAAAATGACTGTGTAATCCCACAGATTTACACATTTGACACAGAAGCCGTTAATTGAGAGGAAAACCAACTTTCTGCTCCATAGAGATCAATGTTAAATTTTGCTTCAAAAACATCTTCCACAGAACACGGTACCCCATTTGTAGATCCCCAGTTAAGCCACATTTTTTACACGACAGACACAATTTTTACAGGATCTGTTTCTCAATTCATCCTTCCTCTCAATTATTAATATCGGAGCAATAGGAGGTACGGTTATGGGAGTTTTGATGATTTGTTTGAGAGGTGTTTCCCTGTTTTATCTCCATGAAATGGCTTCAGGCACACAGGTGTTTGCGATTGAGCCAATTAGTGATGACACACATGCACCTCTCTCTCTCTCTCTCTATCTCTCTCTCTCTCTCTCATAGTCATTCAGGTCTTAGGGATCTTTAGAGGTCTTTCCACCCTCCTCCACCCCCCCCCCCCCACACACGCCATTTTAAAATAAAAGCCCCACAGAATGAATCCTAACTGAAATGCTTGTGATGAGCCTGTCATTTAATAACCGGTTTGTGTTTATCGAACATTATGATTCTGTCTCCTCTCCCCTTCTCCCCCACACCCCATTTCAAAATAAAAGCCCCAGAGAGTGAATTCTAACTGAACTGCTTGTGATGAAGCCTGTCATTTAATAACCTCTGTTTATGTGTGTCAAACATGATGATTATGTCTCCTCTCCCCCACCCAGTCCCACCCTTTCAAAATAAAAGCCTCATGGATTAACTGTATTTAAACGTTTAGCTCAAAATTAGGCTTTTTTGTTGAAATAATGAATGCTCTTACTAATACTGCGACAACTACTACTACTGCTAATATTTCTAGTATTACTACTACTATTACTACTACTACTTCAACTTTTGCTGTTGCTACTATTACTACTACTGCTACTGCTATTACTGCTACCATAAATATTATTACTACCACTACTACTATTACTACCACTACCACTACTATTATTACTTATACCACAACTGCTAATACTGCTATTCCTGCTACTACCAGTACGAATACTACTACAGCTATTAGTACAACTGCTACTAGTACTACTACTACTGCTACTTCAAAAACGGACTACTACTTATTCTACAACTACTACTGTTATATTAAATACTACGACCACTACTACATCTATTACTACGACTACTGATACTACTACTTCTACTACTTCTTCTAATTACTAATACTTCAACTTCTGCTACTACAAATATCACTACTGCTACAACTAGTACTTATTCAAATGCTACTAATACTTATACTGCTAATAATACTTCTACTACAACTACAACTTCTACTACTACTACAACAAATATCACTACCGCTGGAATTCTTTTAAGCTGCAGAAACCGTTCGAATATCAAAATGTTCAGCTCTTTCAGGAGAGGGGTGATATGACTTCATTTTTGTAATCTTTCAAATTTTGAATTATTAAGCTTTTTGCAATTTTTTTAAAATTAGATATCTATTTTCAGCAATGTTTTTGAGATTCATTTCAGCATTCCAATGCATTTTCAGCAGGAAATGTATTTTCTAGTTACTAGCAGTGGTGTATAAAGTACTCAAAAGCCATACTTGAGTAAAAGTAAAGATACCTTACTGGAAAACTACTCCAGTAAGGTATCTTTACTTTTACTCAAGTATGGCTTTTAAAAGTAAAAAGTCACCTATTAGAATACTACTTGAGTAAAAGTCTTAAAGTATCTGATATTTATTGTACTTAAGTACAAAAGTACTTAAGTCTCAAAAGTAATTTTCTGATATTAAATGTACATCATAACCTGAACATTAAATGAACATCATCATCATTGAAAGTAAAAGTACAAGTAAATGCTGTTAATAAAAAAGCAAGGGGTCAGAATTTTGAGAATTATGAAGTTTATTCTTTTAAGTGCTGTGGCACCACAAGCACATGGAGCTGTGTTGAACATAACTGGGCTGGCTGTGATCCATCCAGGAGCAACAATGTATAACATAATATATTGTACATAAGTATACTTTTGCATCTACTATGAACGTATCATCATAATTCTCCGAAAAGCAATATGACACTATGAAGGAGTTGTAACAGTGTGTTTATAAGTATGCTCATTAGACTAGAGGATGTAGAGGGCCAATGCATAATATTATGTTCAGCAAAACATATCCACTTGATGCATCAGGTCAGTGTTTAGAGAAAGGACACATGCCTTTAAACTCCTGTGGGCTGATTTGAACACAATAGGCAAAGGTTTTGCTCAAGCTGAATCTGCAATTGGGCGACTGCTACCATCATAACTCCATCTGATCATCCACAACATGACTCAAATATCAAAACATGATCAATACTAAAGCAGCACCGAAAGTAACCCAGTCATTACTTGAAACTGAAAAATGTCCTGTTCATCTTCAAAAGAAGTTGGTTTTCAAAATTGCGAGAATTCTCGCTCTTCTTGGGCTGAAGACTAGTCCTGCGATGCTAAATAGCATTTCACAGGCCGCTGAGGCAGGTAGAGGTGTGTTCAGCGTCACAGACAGCTTGCACACAGCTGCGAAGGATTTCCCTCATGCTAACGCTAATGCTAACGCTAATGCTAACGCTAATGCTAATGCTGCGCTCTCTCGGCTCCCGTCAATCCTATGGTGTCACAACTGTCAACACTTCCTCAGCTCACTAACTCGCTAGCGATCCACGGGTGTTGGTCTTCGTCACCACCGTAGTTTGTTGCGGGAGTAGCAGGTGCTTCCATTTCTGCTTCCATCATGAAATCAGTCATCGTAGAGTGGAATTATACTCAGGTAGTCACCTGCTAGCTTATAGCATGTAGCATCCTGGGAATCAAAACACCGCAGCTTTGAGAGCACTTGTTTGCAATTGCGCATTAACGTGACTAACCAATGATTTAACTTGCTGCTAGGACCACTGATTCGCCAAACCTGCTTCGCCAAACCTGCTTGCTTGCAGTCTGTGTTCCACCACAGTCACCGCTCTCATGATTCATTTTGTTTCTAAAGATAGATTTGATTTTGTAGCGAGTAACGAAGGTTTCAGGGGAAATGTATCGGAGTAAAAGTATCAGTTTTCTTTGCAAAATGTAGTGAAGTAAAAGTAAAAGTCAACAGAAATATAAGTACAGATACCCAAAAAAACTACTTAAGTACAGTAACGAAGTATTTCTACTTCGTTACTATACACCACTGGTTACTAATAGTTCTACTACTAATAATACTTCTACTACAACTACAACTTCTACTGCTACTACAAATAGCACTACTACTACTACTAGTAGTTATTCTAATGCTACTAATACTTCAACTAATAATACTTCTACTCCAACTTATACTACTACAAATATCACCACTGATGAATTTTTTTAAGCCACAGCCAATTGTATATATTTATACAATTTGTATTGCCTTTGAGCTTCCCCTGTCGCTTCCGCAAATTGCGTAACTCTAACGCCTGGCAGCCTCGTGGGGAGGGGAGGGGGGAGCTGCGCTCATGTGATTGGTTGAAAAAGAGAACGTTGAAAAAAACGCATTTGTAGCTCT